>CM029469.1:46118554-46478554 GCA_017140325.1 Eucalyptus leucophloia subsp. euroa | reverse complement strand
GGCTCGCGCGGGCAAAGATTTCACGTGGTGTAGGGACGACACCGTTTGACTTTTCAAAATAGAGTTTTCAAGTGATTGAGAATCGGCAAATATTAGCACCGGATGCAAATTGGACTAAGTGTTGGGGGTAAGGATATACCATAAACATATAATCGAGAGGAGGCTGATGGAAAAAGCCCATTCTACCGGTGAGCTGGAAGTCAACATAATGTCAATCGAATATGAAATAGGTAATAAAAAAATATTATGTAAGTCTATCTTATCATATAAGTTATGTGTCACTCCATTTATTAATCTTCACATGTTCATAATAAGCTCATTTGTCGGATATTTTTCTCTTGATCTCTCTCCTCCGTTATCCTCTCTCTAAGCTCGCTCTCTACAACGACAATAGTGTCTCCTTTCCCCGTCGCTCCTCGCTCTCCTTCTCCCTCCACACTCTCCTCCACCTGCACGTCCCGGAGCTTCACTAAAAAGCTCCATGCCAACTGCACCGACCTACAAGTCCACCAGCACGCGCATACCTCCACCACACGTACGATGCCTCCAATTCCTCCCTTTCCATTGTCGCCCTCGAGCCGCCGTCGCCTCTTGTCATTTCCTCCGACGGCCATCGAGGAGTTGATCGACTTTGACACCATGTTCTCCGGTGTCAGCTTCGGATCCCTCTTGCCGAAAAAGCCTGTCTCGTCATCTCCTCCCTCTAACCCAACCTCCGTGCCTCCCACACCATCGCCGCCAATAGAGTCGCCGGCGCTGACTGAGCTGATCAGATCTAGCTGAACCACACCGACGGCGCCCACGTGATATCTTCCAAGAACTCGGCGAAATGTGGTCAAAAGTCAAAGCCCAAAACAATGTTCTATTGTTGCCCTCGGCTAGTCCGTAGAGGAAGGCCTGTTTAGAGACAGCAAAAATAAAGGGATTCTTGTGCTCAAAAGACCGTTCTGTGTTGAAATGCATGTGACTTGTGTTAGAAAGTTTCATGTAGGTAGAATTGGTGTAGTGTGGAACTGCTAATACATTTTAGTTAGCTCATAAATCTTGGACTTAATCTTTTGAGTGAAGAGGAATTAAATTGGATAAGTTAACTAGTGGCTTTGCATGTATCTGTTTCAGCTAAGACGAATATAAGATTGAGCGTCCTCTTGACGACATTATGGTAATCACTGAGTTGTAACAGTATGAAATGGACCAGACTGCCTCCACCCACCAGTCAGCTGGTTTTGTGTCAAAAACCAGAACTATAAAATGGGAGAGATCACTTTAAGAGCTGTCGACGGGGCGCTGTCAGATTCGTTCATGTTGACTGTCTCAGCACCAAGAGAAAATAATACACTCGGCGATGCAAAATTATACCGGACAAGACGTTGTAAGTTGGTTTGCCTGCACAAGTCTGGATCAGAAAACCAACTTTCATCCACCACGACATCCCAGATCGGTCTTCCGTTGTATGCAACTGCAGCCATAGATGATGTCATGACCACACGCTCCACGGAGACATTTTGGAACATGACTTCAGAATAATGAGAGACAAAAGAAACGTAACAAAGTCAAGAAAAATCCATTTGCAAGCAGGCTGCGTTATCTTCAATTAAGAAGTAAAAGATGTAAAGAATCAGTGAAAATTCGAACATTTTAGAGACTGAGAGAAAAATTATGTAAGTCCTATGATTCATGCACTCTTATTTTCCCAAGCAATTTGCGAACCTGTACCTCAGAAGCCGGTGATAGATGTGCTTGACGAAAATAACAGATCATGCAAAGCAAAGAGCAGAAGAGAACAATCACTACTCGCTACAATTTCCATTTCCTTTCACAATCAAAAGGCAAAGCGAAAAGCATAACAAAACGAAACGGTGAAGCATGTCGGTTGGCCTCAATAAACAAAAAATGCGACATAGAAGGATTAATGCAAAAGAGAAAAAAAAAAACCTGCTCCGCAAGAACTACTGAATGAATTAAGGAACCAAACCTGAGGATCCTCGACATCATGATAAAGGGTAAGCCAGTGCGAAAAACACCTACACAACCCTCCACAACAGGATCAAATGAACCATCTTCCAGCAGGCTGGCTTTGAACGGTTGAAGTCTCTCCTTTGCTCCATCAAGTGCAAGCAAATGTTCAGTCTTTTTTTGGATCTTCTGTCGGAGAGACACGAACAATCACAGTGAATGAGCTGCTTGAATATAAGGAAAGCGGCAAAACTCAAACAGACATCAGAATTACACGAATTGAGACGACATAGACCCTGTCAGACAAGATACACACAAGGCGAGAGCGGACCGAGATCATTTAGGAAGCACAAAATCAACTCGAATGAAAACGGAAACGAGAGGGATCGAGAACGGACTGGGGTCGCGCGCAGAGGCCTTGACGGTGTAGCCACGCTGCAAGAAAAGCTTGACGAGCCACGAGGCAATGTAACTGGATGCGCCGGTCAGGTGCTCGATCATCCCGGCACCAATGGTCCCGCTCATTTTTCAGTCTTGTCCGATTCTTGCTGTCCTTCTTCTTCGTTTCAGGAGGTCGCTCTTGCTCTGCAGTTCTCGACTTGCCATCAGTGCTCTTCCGGCAGAGTCACGCTTCAAAATATAATGATCCGACGTCTACAAGTCTTGCTCGACTTGCCGATATAAACCAAGATGTCTTTTTGCTGGCATCAATTAGGTAGCGGCACTTGCTTTTGTATTAATCTCAAGATTCTCAGCTCTTACTTAAAATCAGAACAGTAGTGGGAAACGCAGAAACAACATTATTGATTCTAATATGTACATGACAAAGCCATGCAAAAATAAAAAAATATTAATAAAAAATACAACCTTTCTATATCCCGTATAAAATGACTTGGCGCCATGAAAAAGATCGGTATTAAATAATAACAACTTGTCCGATTTAGTCATGCAAGCATCCGTCGAGTACTTAATATAATCATGTATCAAATCAATGATTAATTGATTACATGTACGGAATCATTTGATGTCTCTTATTTATTTCACGTGGTATTAGAACACCACGTGTGCGATGCACACGATGCATTAGCATCTGGAAAGAAAATTTAAAAATCCTGTTGTTGTGAAAAACCAAATCATTTGTCTAAAGAATAGCAAATGTATCTAGAGTTGCTTAGATTTTTATTTCGATTGAGAGAACATAATTTTTACATGTAATCATTTTTCATCTTGACAGTCCCAACTGTCTTCCCACGTATGAAAAGAAATTTATCAAGGAAACTGTTGTCTCTTTTTATTGTTTAAGTTATATTTAGGTTATTGTTCACGGAACCCCTCGTGTAGCCAGCAGTAAACTTGAAAATTACTCGTGATTAATCATATTGTTCATTGAAATATCCGTAGCCCAATTATAAATGCCAATGGCCTAATTTTTAGCACCAGCTAGGACATATGATCGTAAGAGATAAAGAAATCTATCGTAAAGTTCATGATGAAGCATTATAAGTGATTGAACTTCGGTAAGGTCAAATATTATAAGATTATAATTTGATTTTTATAATATACGGAAAGTGAAAAGAGCAGGCTTCCTATTATATCAATAATCTTTTACCTTGTTTATTAGGCGGGCTTCATTATTTGGCTAGAAAATCGCCATAAGAAAATAAGTATCACCAATTGCACAATTTTCCAATTTGAAATGAAAGGACTGAAAAAAGAAAATTTAACCCCTAAATCTGAAAAGTAATGCGACCATGTAAGTATACGTAACATTCTATCAAACCCATAACATTATATTTTCAAGGGGATATTGTAAAATCACTCTTGAAAAAACTAGTCATATACATCATCTAGTCATTATTAGTCGTCATATGTGGCACGCTGATGTAAACAACTTTACTCGAAACAACATCCCACATGAATCACCATTTTAACAATTTTCGATGACAATTGGACAGAAAGACTTCATTGAATTTGCACAATAGTTTAAGACTATGTTGGCAAAATTAAAAAGTTTAAAATAGAATTGCCATCATTACAATAGGTTTATGATTGACTTGGTCAATTTTCAGAAAGTTATTATAGAAATACAGATTGCTAACAATTATATGTCACACCACTTATAATAAATACTATCCAAATAGATCCCTAGTCAATTTAAAATAGGATAAAGTTTATCATATACTATATTTGGTGCCCGTTTAAGATAGGATAAATTCATATTTAAGAGAGATATATGTCGGATAAAATTATTTAATTGGGGAAGAGGGACAAATGTGGATATGATTTATAATATCTATAATACAAAATTTATATTTCTCAAAAAACAAACTTATTAAATTAATAAAATAATATTTGAATATAAAATAATATTTGAATTCTTAATTCAAAATGACAAAAAATAATAACGATTTTTTTATTTATTTCTAATTTTATTTGTATATTCATAAAAAAAATCTCATAATATAAATTCAATATATATAAATATATTAATAGTATTTATATTTATTGCATATTTGAGGAATTTTAGGAATATTAGAATAGTTTACTATATAATAAAATTTTATTAGAGAATTAAGAAAGGGGAAAAAAAGAAAAAAAGAAGAAAATAATTTAAAAAGAGCGGGGAAAATAATAAAAATAAGTAAATAAAAAGGAAATAGGCAAGAGTATTGTGGGATATTTTTACTGTCTTCCTTTAAATAAATTTTAGGTTCTTCTACATTAATATGCCTTTTATACTAAACAACGGCTATAATAGAATACGAAAATATCCAATTTTAGGATTGCAATTCACCAATTAGTAGATAAGATATAACAAAATCTCTTAATTTTATATTTTATTATATCTAGTCTTATCAAGCAATAACCCAAAAACATTAAAGAGTCCTTTTTCTACTTTAATTAGGCCTTTCAAGGCTAACTTAACGAGCAAGAATTGGGGTCCAAGTCATTGGATTGTCGTTTAGTGATTTTGAAGCCTACAACTAATTGGGGGTTTAACATAATACGTAATAACTAAAACGACAATTCATCCTGGTTGGTTGAGTTGACCCACCAAAATTCATAAAGAATTGCAACGAAGGCGTTCAAGCTTTAGCACACTTCCGTGCCTCGGCATATTTACTGAACATTTTATTAATGTTGAAGCACTAAAGTTGCACATAATGTTATAATTAAACTATATCACATATCATTTAGGTAATATTAAGTTATTTGTGAAATTGCGGACAGGTTGGTCCAAAAAGGATAATGGGTTAAATTATCTTTTAAAGTGATTTGCATCTTAATCGCTCCCTTCTTTAGGTCGGTGTCCCAAAATCAAGGGCTGGTTTAGTTTTTAAGATTGATTTATGTTATGTTAAACTCAAAAGCTGTGGGGCCAATTTTAGGATTGCAATTCCCCTTTTAGGACAAATTTATTCAACGCCTAATGGAAATCTAAAGCTACGGAAATTCGCCTGATGACTAACGGCAATTTATTATATAATAAAGAAATTAAGAAGGAGGAGATAATTGTTAGGTTGCTAAACCAAATACTACTCACATTAGGGTTGTATTCCTAGTTTGAATTATTTAATCCGGAAATTATATACAAGAGATGGGTGATGACTTTTGCCCATTTAGTCGTTGAAGGAGTTTTTTTACCCATTAACAATCAATTGTGTAGCTTGTATGTAGACTATAACACCTCGAAGGAAAAATCGCGAATGTTTTGAAGTTAAGAATTTTCGAAATCTTTTTGAAATTGAGAGATTATTTAAAAGTTTCCTATATTACTCTTTTAATGGAGTAGGTCACATCTATCGAACCACAAGAAAACCTTATCCAATCTACTCTTCCTCTATATATATTTTGGTTGGATCGTTTCTTTTTCTGCACAGTAGGCACACTCTTGCAGCGAAAGAGGCTCTATCGTCAAGGCAAGGATGGAGAACAATGATCACAGCCACAGCCGCCATTGCGCCGACCAGCCAAAGGGAACGCACGTCAACGTTCAACGGAATGCTGGCGTCGACCAATGCATGACGTCTTCGAGCCAAGAACTAGTGGCGGGGCCGCCGCGGCCGTCCTCCGAGGACGATTTCCAGCTCGAGTTTCCACTCGGGTTCAGATTCGCCCCCTCCGACGAGGAGCTCATTCTGTATTACTTGAAGCCCAAAATCGCAGGCGATCCGATTCCGCTTGCTGACTTCTTCGCCGACGTCGATCTCTACCAGTTTGACCCCAGAGAGCTCATCGGTACGTACATATACGCGGCCGCCGTATAGACTCATACTACGGTCGGTTTGTAGTGTACGCGCATTCGTGCTTGAAGATTGGATTTCTTGTTCTGTCGTTCCTCCGTTTGAATTTCTTGGCTTTCTCTGGGCTTGTTTGGTTCTCTTTCTTTGACTTTCTTGGCGTTTCTTTGATCTTTTACCATTATTATTTTTATCTTTATTTGTATCTTATCTCTAGAGGAAAATAGTCGAATGGAAACTTATCATTCCATCCAGCCAATTTTTACCAATTGATGCTGACTTTGTTGTTTTACGTACACGCTTGGCGAAAATAGATAAGAGTAGTTTATTCCATGGAAAAATTATCAAATATATAGTAAACCTATTATAATTGTGTTAACCCGGTTGTAAATCTTTTTCTTCGGCCATTCAATCTTAAACTTATCATTCCATCCAGCCAATTTTTGCCGATTGATGCTGAATTTGACAATTTTTAATAATTCTTTATTTTTTTCAAAAAATTTTTAATATTTTTATTTTTAATTTTCCTCTTCTTCCTTCTTAGATCTAGGCGAGGCCAATGCCACAAGTGAAAGTGGCCTTGCCTAGTGGTCGGGCAACCTCGCCGGAATCTCATCAGCCATTGTTGGAAAGGAAGCAAAAGAAGGAAGAAGAGGGAAAAGAAAAAAAAAGAAAAAATAAAATATTTTCAAAATCTGTCTACATTAGCATTTGCTAAACGGCTTGGATGAACTAAATTGACATAATTATAATTATGACTGAATTGATAAAAAAAAAATTGTAAAATCTGAATTGGTATAATTAGAATAAGTTTAAGAATTTTTTGGTAATATTTTCCTTATTTCGTGGTATAGTCAGAATCTAAGTTTAAATGCTGTAGAAATTACTCTTATGCAGCTCATTTCATGATTCTCCAGAGAACCACAAGGTAGCGGGCAAAGGTGAGGACGAGTGGTACTTCTTCACTCCGAGGGACAGGAAGTATCCGAACGGGTCGCGGCCGAATCGCCGCACGCCCGGCGGGTTTTGGAAGGCGACCACGAAGGATAGCGTCATCCGGATGGAGAACAAAACGATCGGGTACAAGAGGCTGTTGGCCTTCTCTCGAGGAGCCTCGCCCAGACGAGGCGACGGGACGGCCTTGAGCATGCACGAGTATAGGTTGGAGGAGGACGAGAAGAGGAACCGCGCCTGGGACAGACGAGAAGAAGGGAGCGAAGGACAAGAGGGTTTGGATTCATATGTTCATGTCGACATTATCGTATCTCAGTTTTCCTTTTCGTTACACTTAACGCGAAATTGTTGATGTCTTTGTGACGTGTGTTGTGGCAGTTGGATGAGTGGGTTCTGTGCAAGGTCTTCACGCCCAAGCATGCAAAGCATTCGAAGAACGGCCGGAAATCTGATCACCCACTGAAGACAAGGAACGAACAGAACCATGATCAGCCAGACGGCAACGGTGATGATGCCCCGACGACCGCCGGCAAAAATCGAGGCCGGACAAAGGGTATTGCTGTTGATGAAGATGATGGCTACTTGCAAGACCTTCAATCCACGCCAACTCACAAGCTCAACACGGGCCGACAAGTCGATGCGGTCGACAACTATCAACTGCCTCAGAGTTCTCAGATAAGCGCTCTCGGCGGTCCGGAGACCGATCAACCAGCCTACAATGTTTTGCCATATGGCAGCCATACGGACCCCGACTCAATGGCGCATTGTCCGAGTGAGATGCAGATCAGCATACATCTACAAGTCCAGCGGGCGGCCCCGCAGCCCGCGAGCCTCGGGCCTCCTACCGGCAATGCTCCTCCTAAATCACATCCAAGCAGGAGCTGTCGCCTTCCGGCACAATCCACTCGCCAAATCCTCGTCCAGTAGTGGTGCATAGCTTCAAGGATTTAATCAGCACCAACCCATAGAATTCGCTCCCACATAATAGGTTATCAGATATCCAAGCGAGTTCTTATGATATATATTGACTTTAGCTACCATTAGCAAGCACTTGGGATGGGAGGTTTTACTAGGATCAGGATTATTAATCAACTTGTGTGAATTTGATACTTCTTTTTCTCTCATCATGTTGTTATACAGATTTTGTGTTGGTGGATTTTTTCTTTGCTAGTGTGAAAAAATTGGCCTTGTCCTTTTGTTTTGGTGTCCGTAAATTTTCATGTCTGAAGGTGGGAAGTCGATGAACTATCTTAAGATGTTCGTTTTAGTGATTATATGGGCGGGCCGGCGAGTCTCAAAGCCCGTGCCCTGGGCCGCCTGATTCATCGGCCGGTGTGGAAAAAAAGTTCCAAGCCCGGCAAGTAAGCCGAAAGAAAGCGGTCAAGTCCGCCCATTCTCCAGGCAGGCCTCACGGGGCATGCGAAGAACACTATATGCAACCAAGAATGTTATGTTAGGTGGAGTCGAGGACGGAGATTTCTCGACTGTCGAGTCCTCGGCACAGGGTCTCCGCTCCCGGCAGGTCGCTAGCCCTTTTGGCATTTGATTGAATAGAGGAGGGACTTTGTGCAGCAAAATGTTGAAAGACAACCCGTTTTGAGCAGAGGCTCTAGGATTTTCCTCGTCGCTCTTCGTATCATGGTCCTGTGCTTTGTGCCACTAGTAAAAACTGGATGGGAAAGTTGTGCTGTTTCCCTGACACATTGGCAAAATCTGCTTGGACTTGATCATCCCTTTCAACATCACTGTGCTAATGTGCAATTTATCGTTGATCATTGAATTCAACAGTGGCAAAATTTGCAAATCTTTCGAATGGTTTTTACTAATGGAAGCAAGAACTTAATCACCGAAATTGTACAAATTTCCCAATAAACTAGCAAGACATTTTTTTTTTTTTTTTTTTTTCTTTGGGGGGGTTGGGGGGGGGTTGGAAAGCGAAATAGAAGCTGAAATGCCATGAACTTTCTAGCCGAGGCTTTCCTCGCCACCAGTTTCTCTCTTCAGATAACAAGAGATACACGTGGCAAGCACCCATTAGGGCCACACTTGTCTCAAGATAAGGAAATGGATGATGCCCTCTCCCCCGCAACAAGCGCTTTGCACTTGCCATCCTTCTCGACCCTCAAATAATAACAATTCCCTCCTCCACAAACGTAAAGTTGCAAGTCGAGAGAAGCTGAGAAAGAAGGCGAAACGCTCATCCAACAACGCTTGCAACAGCAGCAATGGCTTCCATGACCATGACAGCCTCCTTCCTCGCCGGCTCGTCAGCTGTGGTCGGCAAGCTCCCATCGGCCAAGGCCTCGAGAGGGCTCGTCGTGGCCAAGGCCTCGAGAGCCACCGAGGCCGAGAAGGCCAGCCTTGAAGTCGATGCCACCAAGGAAGAGAGAGCCAACGGGAGGAGGGACTTGGTCTTCGCCGCAGCAGCCGCAGCCGCATGCGCCGTCGCTAGGGCCGCTGTTGCGGAGGAGGAAGAGGAGCCGAGGAGAGGGACTCCCGAGGCCAAGAAGAAGTATGCTCCTATTTGCGTGACAATGCCCACCGCTCGCGTGTGCCGCAAATGAGGGTCAGGAATTTGGCAACTCCTTTTTCCCCCTCTTGCTTTCGTGTTGATTTGGGAATGATGATATGTTTGTAAAACCTGGTATTCTAATTTCTTGCTATCTTGGGACTAATCGATCACCATTCTAAGTCCGCTTCTTTGGTCTGAGTCACACTTTCCTGTTGCTTTCCAACTTGAATATTGATTTCGACGTCGGGCTATCCTTTCTACTTGCGCGGGTGTGATCGTCGGTACTTGTCGGGAAGTGAATGTTTGAAAGAGAGAATAATTTAGATGCATATCTCCTTCGGAATTGCATTATCCAAATTCACTCAGGACTGGCAATTGGCTCTGGCCAGTGGCCACTAGAGATTTTCCCCACGGCAAAGCGTTACCCATCCGACTTAGTAGCAGCGGCCAGTTTGCATTAGGTCTGGACTCATTCAACAACCAGCTTTCATGTATAAACAGTTACTGCGTGTCGCCAGAACCAACTCATCATTGTAGTAACTATTGCGAAAACATACATGAAATTTTACAATGTTCTGAAAGAGTTGCAACATGTAAAGATGATGCAATTCGACCGAACTGCATCCCACGCACGTTGCCAGCCGGCGCAGTACAATCCCCATAATAAGGCCCACGGGTTTTGGCGCGGTGTTCGATCACCGACAATTCTGTAAAGCTTATGCTGTAAAGCCAACCAGCATACAAGGTGAATCATAAAGCAGCTACAGGCAACAGAAGAAATTTGATTACTTGAGTAAAAGGAAATTACAAAAGGGAAAAGAAAACTCAATTGTTTACCCCGACTCGAGGTCTTGCAAAAGCTGGAAAAAGAAACTGATGGAAGTAAGAGATAAAAAACAACGCCACCTCGCACTGCATCTACTCGACAGGAGCCGTTACAGGAGCCGTTACTGTATGGTAACGACATAGGCAAAACGGTAGATCATCTTCTTATTCAACTCGGCATTGGTGAGGCAGGCATTAAAAAGATCGACTTGAACTGCTATCTCACTCAGCCTTCCCATTTTGCTGGGCGGCCACAAAGTTCCGGACTACTTCTATGGCTAATTGATGAGCATTTTTGTCCTGCACCTTTGCCAGTTCTTCCATGGCCTCGTATGTCTCTTTATCAGCAAATAGCTTCAGGTTGTAGCGCGCAGGTGCCTTTATGACACCATCCCACTTGTCAACCCACTCTTGAAGCTTCTCAAATCCCTGGTGGAAAACAAGACCGTTAAAGAAAATTGGCTAGCCCACAATGAAGGAAAAGAAAGGACGTAATAACAGATCATACAATCTCATTCTCAACAAATATTGGCTAAAAATATTCCTAATCTGATTAAAAAAAACTATAAAATATTTGCAAGCTGTAATTATTTGGTGCTAACCACACGATTAGTGAAGTCGCCGAATGATTCCTTGGATTGTCTCTTACGCTTCCAATAGTAGAAAAGAGGTTCAAAAACCTTCTCAAGATCCTGAACTTTAACCTTATTCATAAAAGTTCTTGCTATTGATGTCTGATTTGGTGTCCCTCCAAGCCAAATCTGTTTTTCCACACAAATTAAAGGTTAAAATGAGTTTATTCTGATGGTTTTCAGAAGATATAAGGCATTGACAAAGTGTAAGACGTACCTGGTAACTGTTAGGACCATCACCAACAAGTCCAAGTTCAGCCATGTATGGTCTAGCACAGCCGTTAGGGCAGCCAGTTACCCTTATCACAAGAGATTCATTGTACTTAAGACCAACCTACAATGTCCAGTGCCAACGAACCTTTTCAGATACCGAACTGCGATAATATGGCATTACACGACTGAGCTGTCATGAATGGGTGGTCATATACCTTATCAAATACAGCTCGAGCCTGCTTAAGTAGATCAGGTATTCCTCGTTCAGCTTCAGTTATTGCCAATGGGCATAGAGGCAATGCAGGGCACGCCATTGCAGTTATATTGAGAGAGTCCACATATTTAGGTTCCTGTCCACAATCACGACTTTCTTATTATTGTGCAGTGAAATAAAGCACACCAAGCAAAGGTAGAGAAAAAGAAATAATACAATCTCTGAGTGTCATAATATCAAAGACAAAGTCTGGATCTAGAGTCAACAGCAATGTCCTCTGGGAGGTTGCAACCATATAATAAACAGTTTCCATGTCGTATTCAACTTTAGGGAGCAAAAGGGACTCCTCCTTGAGAGAAATTTCTTACTGACGGCACTGGAATCCTTAAAACCTCCACGCACAGCTTAAATAGTCATACAAGCGGACTCAATTGTGCACGTATCGACACAGTGATTTGAAAAAGCATCACTCTGTTTACAGATTTTTATCCCGCACAAAAGCACATACCTTCCGTGATTATGCTACTGAAACAACATGCAAATGGAAATGAGATGTTCTTAACAAGAATGGACAAATTTCTTAAAGGATACTAAATCATCACATAACACTAACACCAGAGTGAGAATAGTATCTCCAATGCAACTTACCAGAAAACCACCCTGTGCAAGAGCTTTTGTGATAGGACGCTTCCACGCATTCCGTATATCACACAATATTAAATTCTGGTTTGGTGTGAGACGAACATTGAGATTATATTTTTCTATTATCTCTCTTAGTGTCTTTTTCATATTCCCCCCAATACGTCCATTATCAACATGCAGCCCGCAAAACCAACCACCATCTCCCTGCCAAAAACATTTGAGAATCACAAATCAGAGATCATATGGGTCAAGCATGGTACAAGAATGTTAAGGCCTGTTATAAGACACAGAATTATCAGAATGCAACAGATATCAAGATCCCTCAGAATAAGAAAATGATAGCAAACAATGAAAAATACACACACCTGCTTCTGCCATCCCAGGTAACTCTTGAACTCCCACTCTGGTAATTCACGAATTGGCTCAAATTTTCTGCCATAATACTGCTCAACAACGCTTCTGAACTTTTCAATTCCCCAAGAACTAACCAAATATTTCATTCTACTATATTTGCGATCATCTCTTCTCCCATTTTCTCTCTGTGTAACAACAATAGCCTTTATTGCATACAAAATGTCCTCTTTTGGTACGTAACCCAAAGGTTCTGACAGGCGGGCGAAGGTAGTCTCCACCCTATGCGTTCTTCCCATACCACCACCAACCTGCAAAAGAAAATATCACGATTATGCAATTAAAAAATAAAAAAGCATTTAAGAAAAAATGTCAGTCAATATCCAATAGAAACACGAGTCATCTTACATATAAGTTAAATCCTTGAGGCTCTCCCTCCTCATTAGAGATGACAACAACTCCAACGTCATTTGTAAAGATATCAACCGAGTTATCTGTGGGCACAGTAACAGCAATTTTGAACTTCCTGGGCAAGAATTGAGTTCCATAAATTGGCTCAGGGGAGTCAGGGAAGTTTGTTCCATGAGAATTATCGTTTCGAGCCTTCACAACCTCAGCAGGTTCATCTGAGGTGATTTTCTCTCCATCCACCCACATATCAAAGTAGAAACCCGACTGCGGTGCAAGAAGTGCAGCAATATTTTCTGCAGTTTCTTGTGCAAATTTGTAATCCTTTCTCACATATGGGGCAGCAGGGGCAAGAACATTTCGGTTGAGATCTCCACAAGCACCGAGAGTTGAGCCCATGTTCATAATTATCGTGCTCATCACTGTCTTGAGGTCCTTCTTCAGGACTCCATGGAGCTGAAATGTTTGTCTTGTAGTCAAACGAAGTGTTCCTATTCCAAACTGATCGGCAAGATCATCCATGACCAAATAAAGTCGGTTGGGAACGTTTCCAAAGGGGTTCTTTGTACGAAGCATGAACGAATATGATCTTCCCCCACGTTCGTCCCTGTTGTACTGTTGATAGCTCCCATGGAACTTGATGATTTGGATAGCAGATTCATTTATGTTGGGGGCATCCGTCAGCAGTTCCTCATTGAGAGGGTACCTTATGTAATTACTTTGTTCTTTAATTATTTCAACCTTGCTACGTTTAGGCTCAGCAGCAGTTTCAGGTTTTATTGGCTGCACATTGTTAAGAAAGCTCATTAGGAAAGAGGCATAAATTATCTGCTACTTAGAAAGCAAAAATTCAAGTCACAATAGCTTCCTGTCAAGATAGAGGATGCATCAGGTCTTCCCCATTGTTTATACATTATTCAAATTAACAGATAAAAGCCAGATGAAGAACAGAGATGCAAAAAGGAAAGTGATCCCGGAGTACTAATTAACCCATGTAGTAAGTCGAACACCGAGAATTCGAGTACAGATACAAATTAAGCTTGCAAAGCCAAAAGAGATGGCATTAACAATCCTAGTCTGACAGAACGAAGGTGTTGTTTTATCAAGAGTTTGATTATGATGGCGCACGTTCTCCCTGTAGGAACTTACCGAATGCAAGTCCATATCCATCGCTGGCAATTTATGAAAAGAAAAAAATGATTTTTGGCAGCGTGCCTTAAGCAAGAGATCTATAATTGTGAAAATGGAAAAGCAATCTATTTTTCGCTTAAAACAATTTTATTTAGCAGCGCTCTTAACATTTTTCAATTTTTTTTTTTTTAATCAAGAATGTTTCAAGCAGAATCAGCGTTCTTATCGACCGCCCCAGTTCTCTCCCTCAACTTTCCTAAACCAAACACCCCAAAAGGAAAACAAAAAAAAGAGAAAAAAGCTGCCAACTTTCAGTCTTTCATTTTCATCGTACCGATTTCCCAATCAAATCTTGACCCCCCAAAATCTCCAAAGTCTCCAAATACATGCAAAGGGAAGGCCAGCAAAATGCCAATTCGAGCAAGAGAGAAGGCAACGAGCTAAAATCCAGACAGGAAATGCAAACAATTCCCGAACAAAAGACGCGGAACCCCAGAGCAGCGAAGCAGGACTCACCGTCGACACGGCTCTCACCACCGATGCGCTCGAAGGAGCAGAAGAGGAGGAGCCAGACGAGAGCAACAGCGCGTTCAGCTGCCTCGCGAGCGGAACCGAGCCCGAAGACTTGAGCCCGGTGAAGCTCCGGAACGCCGCCGCCGCCGCCCTGCCATCGCCGGGCACCGCCGTGCTCGCAGCTCCAAGCGCCGTCGCCATGACCGATCAACAACCTCCCTCGGCGCCCCCGTCCAAGGCACGGCCGGCTAGGGTTTGAGCGAATGAGAGTATCTGAGATTGGGTGGTGGTGGTGGCGATGGAGAAGCTGGAAAAAGCGAACTGCTCCCAGTGCGGGATTTTATCAAATTATAGGAGTGCATCTCTCCAAATCGACCTTTTCTTCATTTCTTTTTTATTTATTTATTATTATTATTTTTTGCGGGGCTCCTTTCGTGCTTTTTTATCTAATTCGCTCGAGGTCCGCTAACGTGCGCCGCCGCGTCAAGTGCCTGACACGGGGAAGTGGGCGCGAACCCGGTCGCGTCCTTCGCACGCGCTCGCCGGAATGACCTGACGATCGAGACGAGGCGCGTGGCCGGCGTGGGCCTCTTTCGCCGGAGGCGCGAAACCCCAAATTTGGCAACAACATTAGATTGAACCTGGACGGGATTTTGGACTCGCAAGGGGCCCGACCGGGGTCAACGAGGGCAGCGGCGGTTTTCTGTAATTTTTCAATTGCCAATAAAAGGAAAGTCACTTGGAAAAAGAGTGGCGATTCGATACGCTCGGCTCCACGATTGTCATTTTACTTTACAGATCACGACAGAGATTCCCCTTATTCGACTCGCTCGTGTGGGAGAAGCGAGCACTAGCGGTGAACATTGGATTCGCGATAAAAATCCAGTTCTATATGCAATTCGATTCCTAGTGTCAGGGAACTGAACCGCGTTGCATTGAGTTTCTTTTATCTTCTCATTTCTTGCTGAAGCAGTAGATGGATGAGCTCCTCTCGTTCAAAATTCTAGTGAGACCAAGTTCGGTTCGCAGTTCCATTTTTCTTTTCCTGTATTATGCAGTTCAATTCTGTTTTCCCTAGAAATAACTAAATTGGATAGGAAAGCGAGGATTGAAAACCAGATCGAAAATGGAGGATCGAGATCCAAGCCAAAAGCGAACTGTGTTGCATTAAGTAAGTTTCTCCAATCCTCTCATTTCAGCAGGAGATGGATGAGCTCCTTGACGTCAGGCCATGCTGGCTGCTCTTGCGTTTTTTGAACTTTCAGTGTGCAGGTCGAAACAATGTGTTTCTTCGAACTTTTTGTGATTCACGAGGCCTCAAGCCTCCCTAGCCTAGGGTGAGCTTGAAGCTCACGGATCTAGTGTGGGCTCAAGCTCGCCGGACACAACGACAGCTGGCAACCGGCTAACAAAGAAAACAAGAAAGAGAAAAAAAAATTACATAAAAATAATTAAAAATATAATTAAAATTTTTGATTTTTTTAAAATGTTTTTGTAAGAATAAATGTTTCTTTAACCAATGACCCAAGTTTGAGTGTATACGACCCACATAAATAGCCTTTGTTGACCTAAGCCTCAGGGTTGAGACCAAAGCTTAAGCGTCGAGTACTCAAGTGGCTCTTCATAGACTATAGCTTGAGTGCCAAAGCATTGGGCATAGCCACTGGGGTTTTAGGCTTGGCTTTAATGGACCCAAGCATGGGCCATGGGTCTCGGGCACAAGCTTGGCCATTGGAGACCTAATCATGAACATTGAGATCTAGGAGTTGATGTTGGCATTTTCATAGGGTGAGTGATTCCAAAATTTGTATAGCTATCACACGAAACTTGAATCTTACCTATTGGAACAGATTTCTCGTTTTTTGGAACTTGGTATTTGTCCTATATATCGTATAACTTAGAACCTACCTTTTCATGGGTTTTAAGATCAATTTCATGGTCTACCTAACTTTCACCTATATGACTAATTGAATAATTGCAGTTAACTAAAACTCTTAATAACCATAATTTTACTATGAACATGTTATAAAATGGAAGCTCAAACTAGTACTTCCTAGTGGCCACCTTTCCAACATGGAAGGGGGAGGTGAGGGGTTCAAATCCCCACCTTCTCAGGGGGGATGGGGGTAGGGACGCGTAAGTTTCGAGAGTGGGTTGCGACTCACGCCCGCAAGAGCGGCACACAAGTCTGCAGTGAGTGTAGAGTAGAAATAGAGTAGGGACCGACAAAAAAAAAAAACTAGTACTTTCAAATTATATACTCATTAATTGATTACAAGTTCCAAGTTCATCCAACTAAAAACCTAGAACTTGCCATTGAAACAAATTCCTCATTTTTTGAAATGTGGAATCTACTTTACATCTCTTGAAACCTAGGACTTATAAGTTCCACTGATTTAATTCTCAAGTTCCAAGTTCTATTATAAAATCATGCTTAACTCTACCTAAGTGTAAAGTTTATGATTCAAGCGTTGATATTTAATTATATTTTTAAAAACATCTTTCAAATATTTTAAAGAGGAAATCATTTTCCTCATTAAATTTTAATTGGAAAACAATTTTCACTGATTAAGAAAAATATTTTCTGTTAATTAATTTTTCTAACCAAATTAAATGTTGAAAGATGGAAAAAAAAGTTTTTGAAAATGCGTATTTTACGAAACGAACGAACCTAGTTGCATGTCAGATACGTTAAATACGTTATTGCGGGCGTCAGCGTCCCGCGAACAGAAACGATCACGGGTTTCAAAAGCTCCTGAAACTCAAGACTTGAATATCAGATGTATCGGCCCGTCAAAGAAATCAAGGGGGGGCAGTTGCGTGGCGGACCGACGCGAATAAAGGCGTCAGAGGCTGCTCATGATTAGGAAATACGATTTTAATAAGGAGAAGCGAAATTTGAATTCCTCTGACACCGAGCGCAGCAGCCGGACAGAGAGACAGACGGGGAGGGGGATCCACACGAGGACAAAAGGGGAAGCAAGGGGGACCACTTCGACGGCCCTTTCAGGAAAAGGCTTATTTTCTTTCTTTAATCCCCTCTAAATTATTCATGAACATGTCTGCAAGCCCGGCCAGCTTGCCCACGGACCTGCGTGCGTGGGCTTGGTCCGACACAGATGCAAAACCAAGTTTTCTGCACAAGCGTAGAGATGCCGTGCCAATATGGCAACTGGGTTTGGGTTATCTTCAGGTGTTGAAAATAGACTTTTTACTTATTCAAATAACAATTAAGGTAAAGCAAGATCAGGAACAGCGAATCTCTTATAATAAACAGATCCATTTTGCAAGTTTGTTATTACGAGTAGTTCCTACAAAGGATCGGACTAATGATGTATACAATATTTAAATTCTCGATGTAGATGCTATATAGTTGGTTCTCATCCTTCAGAGACTACGAGTGTAATAGGAGCATTTGTCGACAAAAGGATCACTCTAAGATGATCATCTCATGGCTATTGAGAATGAATACAGTCAATTATATCTCTGTAGGAATATAAAAGCCTGGAGAGGCATGATGCTTGCCTAATTTACCGATGTTGCGCATTTCGAAAGTAGCTCGACTAAATGTTTTTTTCTGTTGGCTGGCACCGGGATCGCGTTGTTATAGGCGAATGTGTTAGGGGTTTCGAGCAGTGATGGCGATGACTGGAGTGAATCCGCGGCTTCTGAAGCTTGTGTTGTGATGGGAGTTTCTTGGGGAGAGTCCGGTCCGTCTATGGAGGGTTTGATGACGCTGTAGAACAACAGGTTATAGAGGAAGGTGAAGAGCAGGAGGCCGCCGGCTGTGTACGATAGCAAAGATCCCGAAATCTCCATCCCGACTTCTCCTGTTGTCTGGTCACTCGCCAGCCTCACATCTGAAGCTGCGATGTTCAAAAGCACATAAGAAAATAAAATCACGTTAGAGTCATCTTTCATAAAAATCCTTTCTTATATGATGGTGAAGGGTTCGTGACAACAAAACCACGAGACAACAGAATACCACCACAACACACCACACCATAAATAGACTGTTTGGCTACAGTCAGAGTCCATTGGCCACATCTTCCATGTGCTAAAACTTATTATCTCTCATGGTTCTGTATTGTGGATTGGCAATGAGAGAACAAAACATATCATGGAGCAAGAGCAGGCGCAAGCAAGTGTCGGCACTGACATGATACAGTGAATCAATCCAATTATCCCAAGGACAGATTGGAGTATCTACCATCTTGAAGATTGCAGTCATGGACCCTATACTTTTAAAACTCATTTAACACATGCCAGGTGACGGCCAGAGCACAATGGTGATATTCCAAGGCCTGAAACGCCAACATCAGACTCAATTTTTGACTCAGCTACTGGTTGAAACTTAATTGCCTTCTTCGTCGTCATCCCCACAAAAAGTCTATGTAATGCTTATCCTTGACACAACTATAGCAGTGTAAATGAAGCCACAAATACCAAATGCGCAGCTTGACAAGAGTACACTCAAGAGAGTAAAGCCACAGGAACAAGAATCGAAACTACACAATGGGCAGTACCACGGAGGTTGTGGTGAGAAATCTTCTTAAAAGGTTCTGAATTTATAAAAAAGCAACGTATTCGTCAATTTTGGCTTGAATCTATAACATTCTTTCATTGACATTATATCCACTTTATATTGTTTGGGAATAAATTTTCCTCGGTTGACCTATTAACATGTCTGGAAGACAAATCAAAGTATAGTCTTCAAGGCATTTTAAGCTTAGAAGAAAGTATCAAATTTCTCTGTGGGTCCAAAACCATGGACAACTATACTTCTCTATCCTATAAGTGCAAGAAGCCCCAGCACGGCCCAAATCTCCAATCTCCCTTGTCCTCTATGTTTGTGGAACATACAGCAGCAACCGGTACGTTAGCAGTGAGAATTCTCTTAGCGCCGCCAGTAGCGGGGATACCGTTAAGAAACGACCTATACGCACCGCTTTTTAGTTCCTTTCAACTTGTGATTATCAATACAACTAAACAAAGAAAAAGGCAAGTTTTTCACTTCTCATCATATAATTCAAGCGACATAGTTCTAAATTTCTAATCATCTTTCACAGGCTCGATATCAAGCATCTTTACGATAACCCCGAACCAATCATGTAACTAAAAACCCCACCAAAAAGTTCTCACTGCAAACTCGGAAAAGAAAACGAGCAAGACGAGAATTCACAAACGAACGAGATTGCACAATTTCAGAACGGAACAGGGGCATACCCTTGACTTTTGGAGACGGGGTTCGCTTCTCGGACAGAGACTGGAGCTGCTGGTCGAGCTGCTGAAGGGCTTCGCGAGCCTTGTCCTGGTCTACCTCGAAATGCTTCGAGTCTTTCTCCACCGCACGCACCACCGCGACACGAGCTCTTCCCTTGAAAACTTCGTACCGTGCGTGGACCAAGAGCTGAGGAGACGCCACACGCAGGGAAAGCATCTGAGTGGAAAAGAAGGTGTATGGATTGGCGCGTCGATCGAGAACTGCAGATGGGTTCCCAAGCTTGAGGATGAACCACAGACGAGAGTGTTTTATCTTAATCGGAAAATGCGTCCTTGCCTACGAGGGAAAAAAGAGGTCGGGCAGCGAAGTTTGAGAGGATCTTAAAAATTGTGCAAAGAAGGCCCAAAGGGTCGGCATGAAATGGGCCGGATCCAGCCTGTCCCCGGAAGGCCGATTGTCGCGTTTGGTGGTCAAGGAAAACGGGCCGCCCGGCACCGTCAGCTCGTCAAAATGGGTCGATTCTTTGAAAATTTAAGCTTTTGGGGAATCACACAGGCTATGGCACGATGATTCTCTTCAATGACGAAGCTAGAATTACTTTAAGGGGGCAAGCGACTTAGGGCGCGTTTGGTAATATTTCTATTTAAAAATTGTTCCAGGAAACAGAAATAAAAAAAAAAAGTATTTATGTTCCTGGGAACAATTTTTGAATAAAAAACGCATTTGGTAAACTTGTTAGAGAATAAAAAATAAAAAACGAAACACGTTTGGTAAATTTGTATAAATTTTTTATTTCTTTTAATTTTTTTAATTTTTATCTTATTTGTATTTTATTTTTCTATTTTCTTTCTTATTTTTCTTATTTCTTTTTCCTTTTTTCTTTTTTCTTCTTTTGGCCGATTGCCCCTCAACCATGGCGGCGAGGCCCGACGGTCTCGCCCAGCCACGGTGAGGCTGGCCGGCCCTCGGCGAGACCGAGCCTTGCTGTAGCTAGGCGAGGCTCGGCCTTGCCTTGGCTGGGCAAGCTTGAGCTCACCCAAATCTGGCGAGGTTGAGCTCACCCAACGGCTGGTGAAGCTCGGCGTCGCCGGGCCACCGCCAGGCGACGCCTCGCCGGCCGCTAGGTGAGCTCGGCCTTGCCGGATCTAGGCGAGATCGAGTTTGCCTAGCCTAGCGTGAGGTCAGCCTCACCTTGGCTGGGCGAGCTGCTGGCTGCTTGGCGAGGTCGGCCTCGTGGGATCTGGGTGAGGTCGAGCCTCGCTAGGGGCCGGCGATGCTCGGCCTCGCCGGGACCGGTGATGCTCCGGTGAGGTTGCCAGCCCTCGATAGTCGGTCGCCGGCCATGGCCGAGGCCGGCGACCGGCCAAAGAAAAAAGAAAGAAAAAAAAAGAAAAAAAGAGAAAGTGTTTCTAAATTTTGTTTAAGAAACAACTTTTTTTTTTGTTTTTGTTTTATTCCGATGTGTTTAAGAACAAAAAAATAGTTTTGGAACAAAAACACAAACAAACGCGTTTACGTTCATTTTTTGTTCCCAGGAACAAAAAAAACAAAAAAATTGTTTAGAAACAGAAAAAAGAAATGAAAACAAACGCAACCTTAAAGGCTCAATGCATATTAATCTACACCGTGTAATAAAATCTATATAAAAAGATGATTAATGTATATTATTCTTTGTTTTCTACCATAAATAGTATTCTTGAAATAGTTTTAGCTAGTGAAGTATTTTATGTTTATTTAATGAATTTTTTTTTATGAACACGTCGAAATTTAATTATCATTAGTATTCCACTTTAGAATCAATAATTGGCTTTATCAAATGTCAAGAGTCCTTAATTGTGTAAACTATGGATAATCACATCAAAATTGATTAATTAAGTTTGATTGCTAGTTATTGGGGGCCTTGGGGGACAACCTCCAAATGGCTCTATTATCTTGGGAGAACTATAAAAAAATTCTTATACCTATTATAATAATGCCAGCTTAATCTTAAAATTTAGCCAATTCAATCTTAAACATTTTGTAATTGTGTCAATTCAGTTTGTCCGATTAAATTCTGCTAGCTAGTGTGAACGTGAATGCTAACCGACACTGGTTGTCCATGAATATTAACGTAGAATTTTTTTTTGAATTTATTATTATTATTATATATATATTTTTTTATCTTGTCTTGTCTTTTTCCTTTTTTCTCCTTCTTCCTTCTTCTTTTGGTTAGTGGTGACTAGCCAAAGGTAAGGGCTGGTATGCCTTGCCGAGCCATGGCGAGGGCTGCCCCCACTAGCCATTGTCTAGCGCTTGCCTCCGCCAGAGAAAATAGGAAGAAAGGGAAAAAAAATTCAAAAAAATTCAAAAAAAATTAATTATTAAAAAAATGTCAACGTCCACGTCAACACCAATTGGCCCAGCTGGATAGACTGAATTGGCACATTTATAAAAGGTTTATGATCGAATTAGTAAAAAAAAATTTATGACTAAATTGACATAATTGTAATAAGTTTGGGACTTTTTTGATATTTTTTCCAATTATCACTTACGCCTCCTCGTTGGTTCAATGCTGGATTGGATTTCTTCAAAAGCAAGATTCTAATTTTTACAATTTTTATGCTTGGAGAGATATGAAACATCGGATTTGGTTCCACATAGTATAGGATTTCTCAAAAAGAGTGCGAAATTGGAATTACCTAGCAATAATTTGGATCAGGATTCCAATGCTACATTCCTAATGAAACAAAATTATTAGAAACCTAACTTTATTGCCGCTGTCAGTCGCCAGTCGTTTGGTCCCGCTAGCGCCATTGGGGGGAGGGGAGGGCGTGAGAAATATTCTTTCTTCGAAGGCCAAAACTTTGTGCAATCCAAATGTGTCGAAAAGAGATCTCATTCCAATGAATAGGATTTCTATAAATAAGGATTTCATTTTAGGATTCCTAATCATAAGATCGAACGAGGCCTCGTTCCAAACTCTAAACGACTGTCCTAACAATGATTGTACCATACAGCAGTGACCTTTTGCATTGCTAGAAGAGGGACCCGAATCTCGGACTCGGATTGAGAAAATTCCCATCTTTTGGTGACAATTCAAACATGTAAGTACCGAATCTGCTTAATCACTAAGATTTTCCTTTTAAAACGCGCCATTTTCAGGTTAATTCCCCCTGTCGGGCCAAAGCCTAGGATTCTCGAGTCCTTCTAGGAACTAGCAAAACCATGGAAAGTCTCCTCGTTCCTTAACGCGCTAACCCTCGCCTTAAAAGTAGAGCGCCCATCGCAATGGTTTCCCCTTGCTAATGATATCCCGACAAGAGTGCATGGCCAAACGCCATCCTTATCCCTCTTTAATCAAACATTAACATCCCCTTTTGAGATCCTGGATGAGAATAACCCGTGTGAACTTTGACCCATGCTTTCGACCGTGCTCGATCGCATGGAGGCCCACCCGACCGATATTCTATATTTAGCAACCTAGAATAGTCCATAGATAGTATTGAATAGAGGTCAAATATCAAATGCTATCAAACTAGGATAGGCACACTCGACCGACAAGTGTAGATGAATGCTTCACTCCTTCAGTTAACTTTTGAGGTGAGAGATTTCTAAAACTAGCCAACACTAGTATCAGAACTTAGGTTACCAACAAGTTTAGACACAACAATCACTTGAAAATGGTTGTTCTAGCTCTGAATTTAGCTCGATGTGTGAGAGAGAGATTATTGGGGTTTATCCCTCATACCTCACTAGGGAGATTATGAAATGGATTGGTGATCAGTTTATAAGTGCGGGGAAAAGTCTTACCATTTGAGTTAGCTTTTAAGGTAAGAGAGGCTCAAAATCACCCAACACTAGTATTAGATCTCGACTCAATAGTCATTCCAGAGATATAGGTTATTGCGACTTCAACCTAGAGCCCAATGTGTGAGGGAGAGATTGTAAAAGTTATCATATATTGATTGTGAAAGAGGCCGTTGATCAATTTATAAGTGTGTGAAAAAATCTCACTCTTTGAATTAGCTTTTTGGGTCGAGAAAGATTTAAGACCACCCAACATTACTAAGAAGTAAGATGGATCAAAATTGAAAGTAGAACAGCTAAACTGTACAAGTTATTCTTCCATTTACATTAATTAAATGTCTACTCTCTAATATAATGAAGGTATTTAATTTTTGATCTAATATAATCTAATCTTGTTAACCTAGGGGTGTTTTATGGCAACAGAAACCTAATTGATTTTGTTAACCCGTGGGTGTCTGATGTGAACATGATTTACCACGCTGGGTTTTGACCCGAAAGTTAAAGAAGATAGAAAAACCTTTGGTGAAAGAAATGTGGGGGCAACCTCGGATTCTAGAAAAGTTGGCGATGCGTGGAACCTAAGAAAAAAACAAACAAATCCCGGTAACAACACGAAAGAAAAATCACCACCATGTTTCTTGATTTGTCGGATATTTCAATTCATTGATAAAGTCAGTCGTCGCTCAAGGACAACCATCCATCCAACTCAGCTTCTTCGGCCGTTCAATTCGCGCATATTTTCCTCATTCCGAGGCGATTCTGAAAACCCTAATCATCATATTTTTCTCTCCATGCACACGCGGGCACAGTACTCAGGTGTTCACATTGTATCTCTCCGGTGCGAAGCCAATCTATCCGCAGCGACCGAGGTCACACAGACATGTAAAAGACAAGGGTTTGAGTTTCGCTATCTCTTGCATGTGAAACACAATATTCGGTGTTTTCTGCAATGATCGAACTTTAGATACCACACGCATCTCCACATCGAACGTTGCTGTATTTTCCATGTTTATGCCGCGGATCAAGTGAGAAACAATGGTTGCTTAAAACCCTAGTTAACTCGAAGATGATGAACATGCAAATGACCACCATCATCACGATGCCCAGCAAAGTTGGGTCCACACGAATTTGAAAAAAATGAGAGAAGGGGAAAGAAGAAAAAACGGGGGGCCACTAAAATGATTGAAGAAGCAGGAGAGGACGGGGGGCTTCGCAATTAATGCGGTTTTGTCCTTCACATATTCCTTTCTTCAATTATGAGCTCGGGAAAGCTGAACGCAAAATGGACCTTCAAAGCTAAAAGCTTTTCATCCACTACGCAAAATGGTCCCTTTAAGATCACCTCATCACCTGTTGCTTCATATATAATAAACTTGTTGGCCTACAAAAGACGGGCTTTATTCATCTTGAGAATCATCTTGTTTTCTGATTATGGGTTTTCGGTCGTGTTTATTTAACTGTCACCTCGAGTTCATAGATATTAGAGGGAAAAAAGAGATTGATGGGTTTCTAATCTCTTTTAAGATTACACAAGGGCTATTAGATTATGGGCTCATGCCCGTGATAAAGTCGTAACTCGTCTAACTGCATTTACCCACTAAAATCTACGTAAGTTTCATCATTTTCAACGTTGCTTATAGACCTTGTTGGGGTAGGCAGGGCTATAGGCTGTTTTATTTTTCTTTACGTGGTGGGCAGAACATAGTGAAGTACAATGAAAAAGAATCTCGTGTCGTGTCTTGTTTGTGCATGGTGTTAAAGGATAGGTTGATTTACCACGGGCGTCGTCCGTCCGTTTCTTGAATCGAGAGCGCTTGTGATGGGGAGGGATACATTGGTGAAAGTAAAGAATGATTGATGAACAGCGAAAATGTGTGATGAGTGGAATTTCTTGAGATTCTCCAAGGCTGAGGTTTATCAGCAACCCGCACGAGTCGTCTCATCGGATTCCCTTCGCCTTTTTACTCTCTCTCTCTCTCTCTCTCTCCCCTCTCCCTCCCTCCCTGGGTTTAATTGGAGGTGTAAATTCTTCTTGTTTTTTTCAATTCTAAAGCAGCCTATTTGATTACCCTTCAAGATCCCCAGAAAATGTTATAAATATATAAACTTGATTCTTTCTTAATAAATTATAGACTCCAACATCTATTAAAATTCTCTCTCTCTCTCTCTCTCTCTACATACATACATTGATGTGATGAATTTCTTTATAAAATATAACCATCATCTCCTGGATTGACCACATTTTCCGCTGCCTTTCTCATGTTCGTGCCATTTGTTTCTTGAATATTATTTAATTTCTTTTTCTAACAGAGTAAAGTAGCAAGAAGACAACTATCTCACCCTTCTTGTTACTTCTCCATTTCGAGGCACCATTATCCTCAATATCATAAATCCTTTTAACACGAAAGTAAAACATAAAAAAATTAAGAAAAATGAGATGGAACCATTAAAACATCTGGCAGTGATTTAAATTAAATCTAACGAAACTTTTATTCCAAAAAAATTAGTGAAAGTAATTTGACTCTAATCTATACATTTAAGTACTTTCAAATTTCATTTTAGATTCAACAAGCTATTCGTTGAGTTTAATATTCTTTTACTTTTACGAAGATAAAAGATAAGGCTATTTAATTCGAACCTCTTGTATTCAATTTATGAACTCATGGACGGCGCTATTTATGGAAACTTAACTACTTGAGAACAATCACGCCTATTTGTAGAAAATCCAATAAACGAACGAATTCGTAATTAATTAATCCGAAGAAAAGTATAGCCTAAGTCATATAATAGTCTTGAATGAAATTAGTTGTGGTGGCAGACATTGACATTGTCATACCGAGTGACTCTCTTAAACAAAGCAAAGCACTAAATCATAAGCGTCACCACACCTAACTCAAGAAGGTGGGAGCAAAAGGAAGACAGACAGGAATTCTGCTCTTCATACTGGAAATAACAACAGAAAAGTAAGGAAAGAAAAGCCTTTTCTTTTACTTTATCAGATCAACTTTTGACAATCAAGGAAGATTACAACACTAACATCACACTCACTCAGCCTCCCTAACCACCCACTACAAATTGCACTTTCTTCAATCTCGAAAGGTCAGAGATAACATTAGCCCAAGAAAAAGGAAAAAAAAAAAAAAAGTTTTGCAGTAACACCGAATTTCAGCTGGACCTCCCAGCTGAATCCGAGTGACTTGATTAGTCATTCCCTACAGAGTTGAAGGCCAGAATTAGCAATTGGCCCCGGGAGGGAAAGCAAGCAAATCGAGAGAGCTTAACAGGTCCCTAACCCTATTGCTCAGAATCTTCAAATTCTCACACAGTGTCATCACACTACTATAACCTTCAAACACCTACCTAAAAGTGGTTCATAAAGATGATCAAAAACCAATAAGACATGGTCATCTTTTTGCTTTACATGGGGGCACACACACTCACAAGCTTCAAACCGAAATACCGCGAAGCGCGAAGAAGAAGAAGAGCTCTATGTCCGGAGGAGCGAAGAATGCGATCGGCCTCCTCCGTAGGCGGCAGCTCGACATTACTCTCTGCTTCTTCGGCGCAGGTGGGCACGTCTCGATCTTCGGTATCCGGAATCTCTGCGCTTTCGGAGTGGAGCAGTTGGTTCCGGAGATTTTTTCACCTCCCAATTCTGAGTCGCTTGTTGTATTGCTGACCTTGGGCGAACTGTCAGAGCAGATTGGAGAGGATGACGAAGTGGAACTTTCTTGATTCTTCACTTGCAGAGACCTTTTCTCGCAATGGGTCCTTCTCGGTTTGGTGGTTGATCTTCTTGTCCTCGCTCTTCTGCTGCCCTTTGATGCCATTTGGCAAGAACAGAACTTACTCCGCTAAGTATTTGATTCTTGAAGATGAGCGAACCTGGGAAATTAACGAATAAAGTGAGAACTTTACTAGGTTCAGAGAATGAAGACTCTCTCAGAATGCTGAATTCAAACCCTGCCACTGCCCGCCCCTACTTGTGTGCTTTAAAGCGACTAAATTTGACCCAAAAGTGATCAAAGAAAGCTCAAGGTGGGTGGTGACAACATCTTTGGAAACAAACCTTTATGAGGCCCAAAAAGAACTCCCGATAAAAGAAGAGAAATTTCCCACCAAGAACGCTGAATACGCTGTGCACTTGAGTCTTCTTCTACAAGATATCGCGCTTTGCTTAAATGAAGAAACTTTCCGAGAGGTAGAGACTGGCTGACTGACTTTCACAGAGCCCCATATGCGATCATCAACAAACTTTTGCAGAATCTTCCACTCACAGCAAACAAAGCTGACTGTCGTGGCAGCAAGCTGTGTCGCCTTGGAAGCACTTAAGAGCTCTCCACCGAACCGCCCAAAAGGTTCGTGATCAATTGAAGGTCCTGAGGCAAGTAACGATCTGAACGTGCCAAAGAAAATGAACGAGAGAGAGAGAGAGAGAGAGAGAGAGAGAGAGAGAGAGAGACCCACCACTTCCCGGTGAGGAAGGCTTGGAAAGCCCTGATCACGAAGCATAAACCCTGGGGGACTGAGAACGTGAGAGAGAATGATTTCACCAAAGAGAGAGGGATTCCACCGTTCGATTTGCAGCTTGGGACATTATAGGACTTCGAGTTGAACGAGGAAGGCGATAATCAGGGCAGGTCTGCCCGCTGCCCATGTAGACTTTTTCTTTTTATAAGAATGATTGCATCTTAAACTTGTCCTGCAAACACATAGTTTTAAAACTCTAAAAAAAAAAAAAAAAAAGCCTACTCAAATTTTAGGACATTTTTTTGGAAATTGATACCATCAAATATCTCCACTAATTTCGTTTTATTTAGTCAACGGAGATGACGTGGCTTTTAAAAATTTGTTTCTCTTTTCTTTCATGTGAATGTTCATATTAACTGAAGTGTATAAGCATGATCAAAATAACCTCATTTCATTAATTAAATTAAATTGAAAACTGATCTTTAAATTACTGTGAAATGAACCTCTTAACTTAAATCCATCCTTGCACGAAATCAAAAGCAAAAATATTTATAAAATTTTCACGAAATAAAGCGAAAACATTGAGGTTTTCTTTATTTATTTTCTGTATTGCGAGTGGGGGAGATGATTTCTAGACAAAAAGGAAAAGGGTTGATTCTGGAAAGAGTTCATTTTGCCGTTTTGATCTTGACCAGTTTCTAATTTAAATGAAATATTAAACGCCAACACATGATTGTCAGAGCTTACGTAATATTTCTCTCGCTAGTTTTGAGCTCAATTTTTGAATCATTCCTTGCTAAAGGCCTAGCGGGACCCTGTCATCCCCCAACACCAAAATGATAACAATAAAAAAAACAACGTATTCGCGTTCTCATAAGCAATCACAAGATTCAAAGCCTATATGATATAGCTTTCATGCAATAGTTACAATTGTGAGAATGGATGCTCCGACTTTCATTGATGTGTGGCAAACTCCTCGGACGTCAACACGGCCCGCTCTGGAATAATGCAAGCCAGGATTGTATTGTTGTCTCTGATTTAGTTAGAGGTGTCAAAGTAGAATCCAACATGTTCATTGATCTCGTTATTGCAGATAAGGTAGTAGTTTCTAAAACAAAGAATTTCTAAAATTTTCGTGCACTAAAGAGGAAAATTTGAGGTTTTTCCTTATTTATTTTCTGCATTGCGAGTGGGGGAGATGATTTCTAGGCAAAAAGGAAAAGGGTTGATTCTCTCAAGAGTTCATTTGGCGGATTCGATCTTAACCAGTTTCCGATTTAAATGAAATATTAAACGCCAGCATATGATTGTTAGAGCTTGTTTAATATTTCTCTCGTTGGTTTTGAACTCAGTTTTTTAATCGAATCAGTCCTTGTTAATGGCCCATCGAGACCTTGTCGACCCTCAACACCAAAATAAAAAACACAAAGTATTCACATTCTCACAAGCGATCACGGTATTCAAAGCCAGTATGGTATGACTTTCATGCAATAGTTACGATTGTGAAAATGGATGCTTTGGCTTTTAATGAAGTCAAGATTGTGATATTGTCTCTGATATAGTTAGGGACGTAAAGTAGAATCTAACATGTTCATCGATCTTGTTATTGTCAATTTAATTCTAAACCTCTTGTAATTATGCTAATTTAATCTATTAGACCAATTTTGACCAATTGATGCTAACTGTTTGGCTAATGCTAACATGAATAATATTTGATAATTTTTTTTATTTTTTCAAAATTTTAATTAATTTTTATTCTTTTTCATTTTCTTTCTTCTTTGCTTTTCTCCACATGGTGGTCGGCCAGGGCCATGAAGCCCTCACTAGCTAAGGTTGAGGCTTGGGGGCCTTGGTCGAGGTATAGCTTTGCCAGCCACCAGTGAAGGCGGCCTTGCTCATGGCCCTCAAGCCTCACCTAGTAGCTGGCAAATAAGAAGGAAAGAAAAAAAAAGAAAGAAAATAAAATATTTCTTAAAATTGTCTACATTAATGGCAATTAGTCAAAATTAATTGGATAGACTCAACGACACACTTACAAAAAATTTAGGATTAAATTGATAAAAAAAAATTTAAATTGACATGATTGCAATAGGCTTAAGACTTTTTGGTAATTCTCCCTCTATATCTCACTAGATCAATTCCAATCACAAAGAAAACTCAAAAAGCACCCTCCACCTCAAACTTCCACCTAAAATTTCCACATTGGCTATGTCTGAACATGGAATCAAAGTATCTTTTCAACTAAACAAGAAAATAGAAATAAAGAAGAATTGATGACTAAAATCGCGCGATTCCACGGTTCTTCTTCGTGACCTTCGCTAGTGGTACGATGGCATTTCCAGTAGCAGTAGCCATCGCTGCAGTTGCTGCTGTCATCTGTGTACCCGTCGTCGGAAGGATCCTCTTCACCCGAGTTCTCGTAAAACGCTATACAGAACACGGCCAAGCATTTCCTACGATACCAGAATGATCAAGACGAGTTGTACATTCATGGACAGATGCTCTAGGGCTAGGACTTGACATATGTATCGGACAAGTTTTTGCCTTTTGCGAAAAAAATCTACTTTCACGCATGTGGGTACTGTAAAGAGAGCTTAAAATTACGGATTAGTCCATTTTTGTTAACATACGATTAACGTATTTCCGAATGTAAGTATGCTCGTAATTTATTAGACCAATGACGCGGTGGAGATCGAGGCTCCCCACGGGTCAATCCAACCCTGTAATTCCCAATTCCCCATGGAATTAGGTGCCAGCATCAACCATATGTGGCTGATTATTTAGTCTTATTTTCACCATTCAATCCCTTAAAAAGTTTCGGATAGATGCAAGCATCTATGTTCAAAACGTTTCCTCATGCTGTTGGGCTTTTGGCTATAGGAGAAAAGCCTAAAATTAGGAGCCAGCATCAAACTCACTTGGCCCCTTGGGTTTCTTTAGTGCTTCAGCATAGTGCTAAACCACTGATGGAACACAAAAAGTTACATAAATTCAAGGCCAAAACTGACACATGCTTTCTCCATGCAGGTCAGGAAACTCCACTCTGACCTGAACAGGCCTCGAAAAGGAAATTTTAAACGTTACAGTGCAGCCAAATAATCCTACCAGTCACAAAGTAGCATTACATGGGAACTAATAATACAATCACCGTCCCCTCGAAACCGCTTCATCCAACTCCTCGTGCGTTGAAACGAACAACTCGATATACCGACTCCCCAGTGTCATCCTGTCCTTGGCCATAGCGGCTCTAGAATCGTCTGTGCTCGCAAACTCAACATATGCTTCCCCAGAAGGCCTCCCCTCCGAGTTGAAGACAATATGGATAGAATCTTCAGACAGCTCAAAGTCTTTGAAAAATTCCAATACATCATCCTTGCCAGCTGAAAATGGTAATCCCCTCAATCGCAGTATTCCCGTGTGCTCCGCAGAGTCCTTCCTCTCGTTAGAAGATTTTCCTCGGGATATGCTCCGGTGAGGAGATCCTCCACGAGCTTCTGAAACTTCATTTGCTATTGCCTTGTAATAGTCCTGCCTCTTACTTCTGAAGACTTCAACATATCTACGACCCATGCTTTGCCTGTTTCTTTGAAGGGCAAAATCGACTTGAAGAGGATAACCCAGAACGCAGAACGCTTCTCCAGTGAACTTCCCATCATGGTGAACAAACAGAACATCAACAATGTCCAGGCCGTGAAAGAACTCAGCAACGTCAGCTTCGGTACAATTAAAAGGAAGGCCGCGAAGCCGCACCAGCGGGAAAGGTGGAGACTGACCAGTGTAAGCATAAGGTGAAGCATTGTACATGTAGCTCGAACCAGGAGAAGCGCCATAGAATGAAGAGCCCTGATCAACTAGGCGTTGTCGCTTTGGACCCATTTCACGCCCATCATCAAAATAGTCAAACCTACCAAAATTTCTGGTAGAAGGGAAAGAGCAACAATATCATGTAACTTGTTATGTACTACAGTTTAAAAAAAATAAAAATGAAAATGAACCACAAACTATGGTCTTTAGCCATTCTTTACTTTGAGGAAAGAAGATGATCCTTCAAACAACTAAAGTAAGCAATACACAATACTATGCTTGTGCTTTTCCAGGCATCCAAGGCATATCGTCCCTAATGAAAATTACAACCCAATATGTATCCAATGATTATTTTTACCAGAATTTCAGAGAAAACATATAACTTGTGCTCATGCTTTCAAAAGTGAAACTACTTCTCATCTTTCACAGCGTGAAACAACACCACCTATTGTCTCCCATAGAACCTGATGTCACCAACTGTTAACCGAGCTAAATTCTATACTCGACGAATGAAGAGACTACGTCTTTTCATCCCCTCCATTCAATTGTTCAATTATCACAAACGAGGAATAAACTTCAAATTCAAGCTGAAAAACTTAAAAGCATATTAATAGAACATTTCAAAGCCTTCAAGCTGTAAAATTCATTTCTCATGAAACTATCAAAACATGCGCTGAATACAGGTAACGAAAGCAGCATTGCCCCATGCACTTCTTAATGGGTCAACCACATACAAAGGCTGCTCCTTTCCCTATAACTTCTTCAAAATTGTGGGCAATGCACCAAACCAGAGGTTAGTGACTGGTATATATGAACAATTTCTGTTTTATTCTACACAACTAATCAGGAATAAAATTGGGACAATGAACAGAAATCGGTTGATGAGAAGAGAAGTATACATAAAAAATACGCAAGGCGACAAAGTTTGTGCCAGCAGAACATCTAAAATGACGGCACTGAATTGATATATTCCTTGTCACAGTGAACGGACAAAGCAAATCCCCTGTACAAAAAAGGTATATGATAACACCTAAACCTCTACAAAAAATCAAAACAAACAGTTACTACTGACTACACTATACGCGACATTCATGGTAAATTTACGTATTTGCTGAATGTGATGATGCCCCTGAGCTGGAATTACAGGAGTTAGGTCATTACGTCAAACAAAACAGCCTCTTTCTAGGACAACCCCAGCCATTGCATCTAAATAATCAAATGCACAGTCACCATAATTTAGGCACGATAACAAACTTCCAAGAACTCGTGTTTTGCAACTAAACTTAACCAGCTGGACCTTGGCAATTCCAAATTAATCCGCCATCAACCCAGAAGCCGAAACTAGCGACAAAAAAGAATCCCCAAGATGGGTTCAAGTTCCAAACTTGGAGACACAAATTGGAGTAATTTGCAAATGCAAAGAGAACCCAAACACCGGCGGGACTCAAAGAAATTAAAAAAAAAAAAAAAAAAACCCTACATGAGATACTATGCGCGCTGGAGAACAACATCCAAATCATTCGCCGAAAAAAGAGGAAAGGCATCAAATTTTTCGAAAGCGCATGGAAAACGAGCCAATCAGTCGTAATTATTGAGGAGCGGACGCGACATCGGCGACGACCCGAGCGAAAGACAGAGAGAAACAAAAAGGACGCGAAATCGACATTTACCCTCTGTAGTACATCGACATGTCTGGCTGCCGCGCGAGAGAATCAATTGTTTTACGAATGGGTGCGAATCAATCGCTCCGATCTTCTTTCGCCGGAGGACCTCGAAGCTCTCTGCGATTTGACGGCGGTGGCGGACGGGCGGCGAGGGGAGGCGAGGGGAGAGACCTGGTTCTGGAATGCGAGACGGGGAAGGAAAGAAGCTTCTGGTCTAGGGGGAAGGGAGGGGGGCGAGATGGTGACGTGGCATCCGCGTTTCTTCTCCCCGACTCGAGCTGAGCGTGGGCTGATAGATGTAACTGGGCTATGGCGTCGGCCTTTCGTATGGGCTTTTTTTTTGGGTCGATTTCGTATGGGCTTGTTGACTCTCTCTTTTCCTTGCAAAAAAGAGACAGCAAATCCCAAACTATGCATTTTTTACTCTCTCTGTTTTTTTTTTTTTTTTTTTTTTACGAATTTTTTGTGAGGTCAAAAATCTCGAATTATGTTCATTGTGACATATTTATTCTAAATCAATGGCCAGTGCAGAGTGTATTATCAGGATAATGTGCTATTTCATCACTGTAAGATCTCTAATACCAACTCCAAAGTTATATCTATGTGATATATTTATTCTCTATTAAAATTTCGTTAGGCGATTTTTCAACCACCCTTAGCGCCATGTCAACATTATTTACTTTATGGCATCTATGTTTAATAGTTCTTGTTGAGAAAAATTTAATGAATGATAAATGTGCCATGGATGTATAACTTTAGGATTTTTTGTTTTACATAAAAAGTTAAAAGAGTAAAAATGTCACAATTAATATAATTTATGATTTTTGGTGATTTCTGCCCTTTTTCCCTTTTTGTCTACGTACGAGAAAAGCCTGGTAAGGTTTTTCTTTGCGTCAGAAGGGATTCCTCGCAACGGACTGAAATGAGAAATTGGTCGAAATTTTTTTCAATTAACCCCACGGCGTTGATTGCCTTTTCTCAATTTGCCCCCACGTTGGACACCAGTGTTCCAAACAGCCCCAAAGGTGCGCGTGAAGTGACTCGCACTCTCTGCCTCACGGAACACTATTTTGCGCCAAGAAATATATCGAACAGTCCACCTCGCTGCAAATCACCAACTTGTCTTCCCCTCGTCGCCATTCTCTCTCTCAATAGCCGCTTCTTCGACATCACGGTTGCCGGTTCTTATCGCCAATTTTCGAGCCCCCCGCATCGACCTCAGTTGCCTTATCCTCGCGCCCTCCTTCCTCGCCGGTCAGCTCCGCCCTCACCAGCAACCTCACATTGGCCGACGAGAAACATCGGCATGTCCATATCTCCATTCCCAACTGCAGTATCCAATCACCTCCACTTTTTAGCATGTCCATTGCTTTCTGCAGTGCAACAAATGGCGCCTTTTGCCACCCCTTTTTTTTATATCCATTGGTGTCTAGTAATGTATTTTGAGAAAAGAGGATCAACATAAGGGGATGATGGGAAATTTTTCCCGAGTCTATCGGTACCTTGTCAAATTGATTGATTCAATATGGTTTTATGAACATTATTATACCCATTTTGCCATGACACAATCAACACGATATAATATGAGTTGCTAGTCCTATTTTTAGCAAGCAATTATGCTCATATGCTTGGCATGCATGCTTTCCCCTATTCGTATAGCCTACAATCTGAAATTCAAAATAAGCAAGGTCTGATCAAGCAATTTCTTTCTTGAGCCCGACATGTTCGCTCCAACTTGTTGTAGCTCGCTCAAACCTAATCACTTTATACGAAATGATTGTCCATTTTCCTTTTCCAATTACATGCTTTTGGACAAGAACGTTTTGAAGTTTTTAGTCGTGTTGCATGCACCTGTCGAGCCGTGCGAGTTGGCGGCCGTAGGAGGAGGCGAAGTTGAATTGCAACACCGTGCGGACCAATTTAACACGTTCCCGCAAATTCCGGGACTCCACGTGGCGAGGGAATCCCGCGAAATTGGAGGAGCCGATCGCTTGTCCTTTCGGACTGCCTACAGAAAGATTCAACGAAGAAGGAAACCGAAGCTTCGGTTGGTGGAGAATTGTGGACCTCAAAATATCGTCTGGTAAACGTCCACACACCTTCAAAAACACACAGATCCTCCCTTGCAGAGAACAGATAAAACTTCCGCTCTCTGAAGATTCTCTCCCTCCTCGCCCAACTCGTGAATCTTTGACTGCTCTTCTTCTTCATCTCGTATATTCTGAAGTACCCATTTGCTACTTCCCTCGGAATTTCTCTCTTGCGGGGGCTCCCCTAGTTTCGTGGATACTTCTGACAGGAACCCTGATCTTGATCTTGCATATACTCAAGAACAAGTTTGTTTTTTATTTGTGAGGTTCTTGTCGGCTCTGCGAGAGGGGAGGATATGGTGGGGGCTCTATCCGTCGTGGGCTCGTCGGTCGTGGAATCGCACACGTCTCCATGCCTGTGCCTCGATTCGCTTCCTTCGAGCATGAGCCTCAAGAGCGGTGGAGATTTAGTCAGCTTGCACAGGAGCGCGTCGGGAAGGAAGCAGCTCTCGAGGCCTGGATCGTTGGAGCTGGGGAGCTCGTTCCTCGACCCGTGGAATGATTGGCGGCTCAAGGCCAAGGCGATTTCCGGCGACACGAGGCGCCGCCACTGCTTCTCGAAGAAGCCACGGAAGCACCGGAACTTCAAGGTCGTGAGCGAGGTGGCCGGGCAGTATGAAGACAGTTTCGAGGATGTCAAGACGGTGAGCATCCTCTGTCCGGCATGCATCATAGCTTTACGGTTTCATGCTCATTTTTGGTAATTTAGATGTCCTGATTTGAGTGAAATACTCATGTTCTGTAGTTTTTTTTTTTTTTTTTAACTATTCCTATTAAGTTATGTCCTCCTGTCATTACAAGGGCACAAGAACTGGTGACATAGCCAGGAAAAGAAGAGGCAATCCGTATCTTCTGTGATTCTTTTTTATGAAGCATCTTGTTACATGGAAAACTTTTCATATGCCTGCAGCAAATACTCAATTATTTCACGTATAAAGCCGTGAGGACGGTTCTCAGCCAGCTGTACGAGATGAACCCGACGCAGTACAGGTGGTTTTATGAGTAAGTTTCTGATCTTCACCTATCATGCGATGCTAGCTTGATCATAGCTCGCTTGTGTACATGTCTGAGTCGCGACAATCAGTTATCTGCTGAACTACCCGTGACAAAACAGAAGGCCGATGGCTTATGTACTCGTGAAGATTATGCTTTTTCTCCAATTCATTGTGTGAACTTGTCAGAAAACCCTTTGGTTCTCTACAAAGCATAGTCGATTCTATATTTTAGAATTTGAAGTTAACTGTAGATTTTATGGCATGTAATTAAGAACTGCAGATTTTGATGAAGCTTGTATCAAAACGAGGGGAGATTTCTCCAACCTTAGATTGTCCATTCAAGTTGTAACTTCAAGTAGTTGCTTGAAATAAGGCGTACTCTCCAGCTCATGCCTGTTGTCTCTGTCATCTTTGTGTGCGAGTTTCCCTACTCCAACATCATGTCTAAGTATTGCTGCTTCATCTCTAATGGCCAGATTCGTCGCGACAAACAAGCCTGGAGATGGAAAGCGTTTCATCAAAATACTGGGAAAGGTATTCTTCAGAACTCTGTAATACCATTTTTGTTGTGGATCATGCAAAGATAACGACCGAACCTGCATTTAAAGCTTTTTCAACATTAGGGCGCAAAATTTTGACCTGCTAGGGCCACATTAGCAGAAGAACAAGAGGTTACATTTACACATTTTTCAGCCCACTGGATATGAAAGAAGGAATAACGTTGCATGTTCTCTCTCCCTCTCTAATCTCAGGAGAAGCATGATCTTGCTGAGAGAGTAATGATAACTCGTCTTCACCTTTATGGGAAATGGGTCAAGGTAACAGAAGTCGAGAGATTAATCATTTCTTTGTGTATGTGTAATCCAGCTAAATTTGTGTCATTGTTGTATAGAAATGCAATCATGCTGAAATATACCAAGAGATATCTGATGAGAACTTGGAGTTGATGCGTGAACGGCTAATGGAGACTGTTATTTGGCCCTCGGATGATATGAACACGGAGAAGATTGGCTAAGATGTTGCAACTTCACATTCCATTCATTAGGTTATACTTCTGTCAGTTGTTAGCTTACTTCATCGTTACTAAGCTTCAATCTTAATTTTCCCTTACCATATGCAAATAGTTCCTAGATACTTTACAGAAGCAATTATTACATAGTGATAATTTCCCCTTTCATCGAAACTGTTACTTCTGACAAGTTCAATCTTCCCATTTTCATTTCAAAAGTTGGAACACCATTTAGGGAAGAAAAGGTTTATCTTCACTCCACGACCGAAAAAGGTTTAACTGCTGGTTGTAAAAACCCATAAACCAAAGCAACAGATATGAGTACCGTACATGCAGAGTTCACTGAAGTACACCCCGATAGAAACTGAATATGTCATGTTGCAGTATAAAACACTCAAGAAATGGAAGATTAGATCAAGTTGGGTTGCAGGGCTTACCAATGGAGAGAGCTCCACACAACACCGAGCTAAGATAATTGGCGCTGGAAATGTGTTAAATTGCTGCTCTTATTTTGTGGCAAAAGGCTCAGCGATGTTTTCTGTGCATAAAAGCAATTGCCTCACTGCTGCATCCTTTTTTACCTCAATGTTAGTGATTTATCATTGATGTGCTCATCTAATTTCACTGTATGACCAATGTATTGCCAAGAGGATGAAGGCCAAAGAATGCTTCTGTATGCAGTCATCTGAAATAAGTTTTTAGTTATGCAACTTCCTAGGATAAATTCTTCCTCATTTGGGGCCAAATTAGGGTGATTATTAACCTCATATACTGGCCCAAATCTCCATGTGGGTAAACTCATTACCACAGTAGGGAAGTCGCTCCAAAATTAAGAACCCAACCTAATGTAATATTGACTATTTAAAAAGCCAGCCTGGTTGGCACACGTTCTAGTTGTCACCTTGTGCGGTGAAATTATATACGCTTGACATACATTGTCAATCCATGTCCAAATATCTGAAGCTTTTGAGATGAAAATGCTCGACATGTTATCTGAGTTCCACCTCCTTATTTCTGTGCATTGGCATTCTCTTCTCCTTGTCATCATGATGTTCCATCTAAACACAAGTTTCCTATGTCATTTAGCTTGAAGACTATGTCGATCTTTTTACTGGAGCAGAAAAGGCATACACCCCGAATAGGCAAGCAACCCATACATTGTCAACTACTCTCCTAAACGTCTTATAGCCCAAAATTGGAAAAAACAAAGTTTTCAAAATTCAGAACCATTTAAGTTCAAGTATGCACTCTTCATTGCCATCTAATATGTTACACTTTGGCTTGCTCACCAGCAAATCAGACTTCCGAATTAGTAGCTGATAACGTCACCTCCTCCTAAAACCACCGACTTCAACTTTTGAACATCCATGCAGTTCTGAATAATACCAAGAAGCTTTTCCAAACTACATAAGCATTGTTTCCCATAGAAGGAGCTCTATGAGAAACTTCAAGTGCTTGATATCACTTGTAGCAGGGTGCCCTAAAGTTCGACCGCACTAATTATGGGATGATAAACCATGAATATTACCTTCCATTCTGAGACTTGTAATTGTCAAGGTGTTCTGAGGAACTTGCAGATCTTATGAGGAGACTTCAAATATTTTACTAATTGATGTGCACCAGATCCTCCGAATGTTCATCTAACTCTCTTCATCAAGCAGTATCCATTGGATATCGGAAACATATCCAGCGTCCTTGATGGAGCATGACAACGAACTTAAAATTGCATAAATCAAATCCGTCCTAGGATGTGATTGATCTCTGGCAGTGAAAACATGAGCTTGATCTCTTATAACAATCCAACTAATTCCTGGAGGTTTTCTAAGACCTCTCTCTTTCAGCCATGCCCTTATAAGCCCGACCTCTGACCAAAGACCTGCGGTAGCATAGATATTGGAGAGTAGAACATAATTTCCCTCATTCATAGGCTCCAATTCAACAATTTTCTCAAAGACAAGCTTGACGAGCTTGGTATTAGAATGGACTTGACAAGCACTAAGCAGAGCTCTCCACACTGAAGCATCAGCTTCGATAGGCATTGAATTGATAAAATCTAGAGCTTCACCTAAGTAGCCACCACGCCCAAGAAGATCAACTACACAACCATAGTGAATAAGTTCAGGATTCACCTTAAACTTGCAAAACATTGAACTGAAAAGAAGCAACCCCTCCTCTATCAATCCAGAATGGCTGCAAGCAGATAAAATAGACACAAAAGTTGCACTGTTTGGTTTCATACCATCTTCCAGCATCTTTAGAAAGGTAGATATAGCGCCTTCTCCTTGACCATGAATTCCATAGCCAGTTATCAAAGCATTCCATGAGATAACATCCCTTCGCCAAATCAAGTTAAAAACTTTCTCAGCATTGTGCAGACTGCCACATTTTGCATACATAGTTATCAGAGCATTTGCAAGAGATGCATTGGAACCAATTGATGATTCCCTCCTGGTTATGTAAGCATGAATGCACTGGCCTAGGTGAAGATCAGCTAGGTGGATACATGATGATAGAACATTTATAAGCGTGACTGAGTTAGGTTCAACTTCCGAGATCATACGTCTAAAGAGTAGCAGAGCCTTGTGAGTCTGGTTGTTTCTAATGTAACTGGAAATCAAAGAATTCCATGAGACTATGTCTCTGTTGGAGCAGCGGTCGAATAAATTCTCTGCTGTCACTTCATCACCACAGTTCATGTACATCTGTGTCAGGGCAGTGTTCAAGGGTATATTAATATCAATGCCATGTTTGATTACATAGCCATGGATAGATCGGCCTATGTTGAGCAAAGGTGCGTCATCATAGGAAGCAAGAATGGATATAATTGTATGAGAGTTGGGTTTGATTTCAGACTCATGCATTCTTAGAAAGACTTCCAATGCTTCAACTTTCGTGTTACTATTGGCCATTGCTGCAATTAAAGTGTTCCAAGATATTACATCAACGTCTGGTAGTTGAGTAAAAGCCTTCTTGACAGCTTCGGCACAATTGGTCTCTTTGTACATATTCATAAGTGCATTACCAAGAGAAACATCAATAAGCATACCAGCCTTAATCACATATGCATGTAAACTTCTACCGAATCTCATCCCATCTGCTAAGTCTGCACATGAAGACAACATGACAATAATAGTTCTTTTATCTGCCTGGACATCCTCTGTTAGCATTCTCAAGAACAACCTCTGAGCTTCTTCAGGACAGCTGAAATCATTGTACGTTGACAACATCGAATTCCACAGTGCAACATCAAGGGTAGGAACAGATTTAAATATTTCATATGCGAACTCTGGTTTCTGTAGATTACTATACATATGCAGCAAGGCATTTGCTGAGTAGACATCACGACTTAGATCAGACTTAATAGCCATTTGATGAATTTGCATTGCCAGACCAAGAGATCCATGCTCTGCGCAGGCCTGAATCACAATCAACATAGTGACCTCATCAAGTTTTCCCCCCTCCTCTAGAATCCTCACAAACAGCTCCAAAACCATTAAGTACTCACCAGCTTCAAAATAACCCGTGATTATTGCATTCCAACTCACCATGTTCTTCACCTCCATCATGTCAAACACACTGTGCAGAACCTTCAAGTTAAACTTCGCATAAAAGCCAATCAAAGCAGTTCCAACATGAGGGCATTCATGAAATAGCCCACTCCTCAAAGAATAACAATGTATTTCCTGCCCCATTCTCCACTCCATGGCTTCCCCACAGGCCAAAAGTAACGCCACAACAGTGCGAGAACTCGGTCTCACATTCTGCCTCCCCATTTCCACGAACACAGAAATCGCCTCCTCGTGATCACCCACACCCACGTACCCGTTTATCATCGCATTCCATATAACAACATCTCTCTCGGCCATTCTGTCAAACACGTACTGAGCATCCTCGACGAGCCCGCACTTGCAATAAAAATCGACAAGGGAAGTAGCCACCCGCACATCCTCCATCAAGTCAGTACCCAGGATACTCGAATGGATCCTCTTCCCTAGCTCCACGTCATCCAGCCTCGAGCAGGCCTTGAGCACCAGAGGCAACGCGGCCTTGTCGGGCGACACGCGCGAAGACAGCATGCGCGCATAGGTCGACAGGATCGCCCCGTCGTTCCTGAGCTTGGCATGGCGTCTGATGAGCGCGTTCCAGTCCTTCGGGCCTTTGCTCGGCGGGTCGGGTCGAGCCGGCGAAGGTGGGAGCTTGAGATAGCTGGAGGAGCTCAGTGACATCTCCGCTCGAAAAAGCCACGTGTCCCCGCGTCACGGCAACCGACCGTTAATGCGGTTATGTTTCTCTCCAAGCAATCGGGCGGGCCGAGCGGGCTTTGAGGCCCATTGTATTATTGAGCTACGTTGAGCCCATACCAACATATATAATGAATTAACATAATTTTGAACGAATCCACAGCAACTGAGTCGCTTTGGCCGAGTGGTTAAGGCGTGTGCCTGCTAAGTACATGGGGTTTCCCCGCGAGAGTTCGAATCTCTCAGGCGACGGAACCTTTTTTTTTTTCCTTTTCTTTTTTGACTTTTTTTACGAGCCACGCCTTTAATTTGCGTGGAAATACACAAATTTTTTCTTTTTCAATTTTTAAAAAAAGGGGGCCCGTGATAATTTCGTTAACGACTGTTTAGTGATCGTTATCTGGGGGAGAGTGGAGGGAGGAGATCTGTCCGACATCACGGCTTATGAGAATTCCGCATCTGTCAAATGCGGTAAGAAAAGTCAAAATAACCCATCATTCATCTAAAGCTCCAAGACAAAGATGAAAAGGTTCGTTTGCATGTCCCTTTCCGAGAGTCCGGCTCCTCGGATTGGCCCGATTCCTTTTTGGTTGATGTCTCAAACCAACCCCCCTCTTCTAGATGTCAATAAATAAAACCTATTAATTAACCCGTGGTTTTTCCAAAGCTCGATTCCTCTACATTGGCTATAACTTTCGAGGGTAATCGAATCACGGTTCGACGTGTGCGCACTCCGAATGACTAGAATTAGAACTTTTCCAGTCCACTAGAGCCAAAGAGGCCCGACGGTGAACAGAAGCTTTAGTAATGGAACCCTGCTTAATAAGGATGCACGGGTTGCTTGCCCTAGCTTATCAGGTGATGGCAATTGGACGGATAAGCCTAAGGGTTAGGTAGAAATCTCCTCGGTTTTCGCATCAAACTCCTTAGAAATCACTTCCCTGGCTTATCCGTCAAGCTTTGTTCGGCAGCTTGACTTGTGAGCTTGGCTTTGTCAATGTCGTCTAAGTTGTGTAGACCGACATCACCTTGACGATTAGCTGCGCTTTGAAGAATTTTAGCTAGTGGTATCTTCTTTCATAGAAGATCTTTTCAAATCAGGGTGATAATTTTTAATGAATGATTTTGCTCCAAGAGTTAAAACGTCATTATTTGTATGAATCATGCACTTAAACAGAAATGCGTTGGGAAATTGTAATATTAAGGTCATATATTCTTAAAGGTTGCTTGTACTGCTTGCCCCTTTTCAACGTGGCTAGGAGGTTAGGTGTCTATTCTTCCTCGATGCAGTGATTAATGGAGCCATAATTGCAATTAGAAGTTAACCCATTGAGGATAACTAACGGACGAATATAAAACTAAGATAATATCTGCAGGAAATGAGAGCAAAGCTGACTAAGTACTCTTTAAGTGTCTATTTTTCTACCAAGTGGACTGCACAACTAACTGATTTAACTCCATTATCGAGCATGCTCATCTTCCTATGAAGTCTTTTTTTGGGGGGGGGGGGGGGGAGAGAGAGAGAGAGAGAGAGAGATTTTCCATCACCTCCATCAAATATGTATGATTTCACTTTATATCAGATAACTCTCCACTAATAACAACTTCCACCCCCCCAACTTTCGATTTTGTACATCACATAATGATCACAAATTTGCAAACCTACCAACTTGACGTTTCTCTCTACCTTTATTGTCTACCCACATCCATCTTTGACATGTATACATCGACCATTATTCCGGAACTTCACATGAGCGCGTAACGACAGAAAAGTGACTTCAGCAATCTACTTACAAGCAAAAGTGTGTACCAGCCAGTTCGCACCTTAATTACACCAATTCGATGCTTCACCTTCCAGATCCAAGTACCACTGCTCACTTTTTATTTGGAGTGGGGGGGGGGGGGGGGAGAAAAAGGATATACACTATAAACTACCATGGTCATGGGCCGGTCGTCAGGAAATTAAGCAAAAACAAGAGGGACAGCTGGGGAAATTATTTTTGTTGTGGAATCATATGTGACAATGACAGACGGGTTTCCTAAATTCAAGAACGTGTATATTCTTGGTTCTTGCTCTTTTCTTAATCCAAAGAGAGAATGGTTCTATCACTTAGAGTGGAGGACAGAGAAACAAAGGAAAAAAAAACTGTTGGTGATTTTGGGAGAGAGCTATCACCACCTATTGAATAACCTGGAAATCAGCAGAAGAAAATGAAGAGACATCTTTCATCAACTCCTCCAAGTCCCATTCTCCCACTTTCATCTCCTCTCCTCCGCTCCACAAGTTCCCCAGACCAGCCATGCTTTCTATTCTGCCATAGTTGTTAAAGTTGCCTATGTTATCAACGACATCATCAGTGGTATAGTTGAAGTTACTAAGGTCGTTGCTGCTATTGTGTTCGCTGTCATATGTGTTCTCAGTTTTCACATTTTCAATGCTTCTGCTCTCTAGTGGAGGAACATAGAGTTGATCTCCATTACTGCCACAACCAACAACACCTCCGAATCTCCCGAATTCACTGCTAACTCCGCCTTGCACCGCGCAGTAATTAGAATTTGCATCACAGTAGCCACTTAAACCGGGGAGGTCAAGGCCTTGGTTGAGTGAGGGTAGTAATGGATCGATAATCTGGTTAAGAGCCAAAGCTTGCACGGACGACAACGAGTCCATAAAAAGTGGCATGAGTCCTTGTTCCTGAAGGGAGATGAGACCTCCCATGACATCTTTAACGTCTGATGACAAGGAGGAATCGCTCGTGTTTGGCGAGTGTCTACAAGAAGACGATGACGAGTTCTTGAGCCTCTTCTTTATGGTCGAGTTCCAAAAGTTCTTTATTTCGTTGTCAGTCCGTCCCGGCAACCGAGCCGCGATTTGTGACCACCTTTGAAGAAGAAGAAGAAGAAGAAGGCATGAGGCACTATAAGACTCACTGTCTGCTGATGTAAAAGTAAGGGCAGATAAATCAAGCTGCTCGGATGACTTTCAAGAGCATGCAAGATGATCATGCAAGGCATTGAATAATACTCGGCGTGATAATTTCGATGTGGAGTATCTTCAACTCAAAAGGCCAGAAAATGGCACCAGAGCATGTCGGTGTCCTTTTCAGCTTCTGGTCCTTTCGTTAGGTTTATTATAATACAGTAGCATCAACAACCTAGCTAGATTTCAGTAGGCTCGTATTTCTATATACTATATAGTATGCTTTTTCCTATGCAAATGGTTGGTGCGTTTGACTGGATGCATGGCTGTTCATGGAAACTTACTTCAGAATTGTCCTGGCGCGATTTATTTTCTACGTGCAACCAAAGTCCAGCGAAGCAGTTGGTAAGATAAACGAATAAATTAGTTAGACTTATTATTCTCTATTCTAAAGTCCTTTTAACACCTGTAGATTGCAGAGAGGTCGCTCTTGTGTCTTTTGCATGTATGCATGCAAGATTTCTCTTTTGTCATTTTTTCAGTCCATTGTTCATAGGACTTGACTTTATAGCTTGCTCTCATTTGGCCTACATACTGCTTTGCTTCCTGTGTCATTTTCACAGTCTAAGAGAGTATCATACTTTAGTACACCTCTAATTAGTGACGTCCTGTTTTTTTTTTTTTTTAATCCATTAAAAGGAACATTGGATGTGATAAATGACTATCGGCATCACAAATTTATCTTTGTTTACCACTGCACAACCAAAAAAAAAAGTCATGGTACTGTAAATGAGAAAATATGTTATATACGTGTCGTTGATAAAAGTAGCAGTTGATTGTGTCTAGCAAATCGCTTGAGTATCCACACATCTCACCTTTTGAAAAAAATGACTTAGCTTTTTGCAAATTAAGGGAATTACCAATTAACCCGGCTTCCTTTTTCCAGACATGTGATTATCAAACTTTGCAACACAACATTATAGGTTGATGTGAATGCTACACAGTGACCAAATAGAAACATTTGTCTATCAATTCTATCCATTGACGATGGGCATCTAAAGATCCACTACTTCGCCGCCTTCAATAATTACATTACAAGAATTTCCTCTTGATCAGACACAAAGGAGAATATGCGCTGTACGCTAATTACCAAAAGCTTAGAGACCCAGAAAGAGAGAAACAGAGAGAGAGAGAGAGAGAGAGAGAGAGAGAGAGAGAGAGAGAGAGTACCTGTTGCCAAGGATGGAATGCAAGTGGATGATCAGCTCCTCCTCTTGTGGGGAGAAAGCGCCCCTCTTGAGGTCGGGCCGCAAGTAGTTGATCCACCGGAGGCGGCAACTCTTGCCACACCGCTGCAGCCCGGCGTTCCGGGCCACATCGCTCCAGCAGCCTTGGCCATTGTTGAGCATGTAGTTCATCAACTTGTCGTCCTCTTCAGGCGACCAGAGTCCTTTTCTCAGCTTGTTAGCGTTGCTGTTGGAGCTGTTCTTCCCAGAGGCATCAGGTTTCCTCATTTTGAGAGATGCAGGATCGAAAATAAAACAAAGGGGTGGTGGTAACTCGTTCACTCTCTCTCCCCCCCAACCTGGATCAAGATTGAAGGTCGTTTTATAAAGAGAGGAAATGAAAAGAAAGGTAGAGAAAGGCTGTAAGGGTTCACGATCATCATGATGGTGATGGTGGTGGTGGGTTTTGCTTGAAACATAGGGAAGAGAGAGAGAGAGAGAGAGAGAGTTGGTTGATGGGTCTGAGTAGAAAACGGTTTAGAGAGGGACCTCTGAGAGAGAGAGAGAGAGAGAGAGAGAGAGAGAGAGGGTGGTGGTCGTCTTGTCTTTGACTCCATATACACCTTTGGCCTTTTTTCTTCCTTTCTTTCTCTGTCTAGCTCTCAAATGCATTTTCTTCAATCTCAAGGGAGTAATCATTTGTGTATCATGGAGAGGTGAGTGAGTGAGAGAGAGAGAAAGAGAGAGAGCGAAACCCTCCAAAACAAAAGAAACACACCTCCCCTTTGTTTTCTATCCAAGCCAACATTTCTTGCTTCCACTTCACATTATCTCTCTCTCTCTCTCTCTCCCTCCCTCATTCACACGTGTGCTTTAAGACAGAGCAGGATCGATGAGAAAAGTAGTCGACACACGAGAAAAGGATTCGAAACATGCTATTTCACGTGTTCATCTCGAGAAATATGTATGGGATAACAGTGGGATAGAACTATCATGAACAGTCGCTTCCTTAGACTCTTACGGGCATGTACGTAAGGACCAGCCTATCTCAATCCGAGTTCAAGAAAGGTGTTCTCCATGTGATGATAAAAAAACAAGTTAATTAAGATTCATTTGATAGGGGATACGATGTGTTCCTATAAAAGTGGTGAGCTGATTATATAGTAGCGTATCGCCGATAGAAGGGACGAGTCAATCGGTGCACACCGTGAGACGGACTAGTCGATCCAACCCAAGGTTCAACTATGGGCTTTTTAACTGCAACAACTTAAATATACACTATTGGAGCTGAAATTACCGCGGCTGGCACGCGCGACATTGATCATTGGGGTCTAATCAACCACCGAATGTTGTGGTGCTGATCGCTCTGACGTTCGATTTTGGGCCAACCGGGACGTGGTCGTCGCGGGAGGCCATCATACGCGCCCAAGTCCCGCTTGCCCCATTGAAAGGGCAAAGGCGATTAGGGTATCTTTTTGATTCGGGCGAGTTTTCGAACACGTCGGGACAATTTACGATGACATGCATAGGATTTCGCCATTGCCATGCAATTGTTCGTAGAATATAGATAGATATAATACAAGAAATGTGGAGCTTTCTCATCTACCTCCCTAGTTTGTCATTAACACCGAAACCAGACAATCCCATAACAGGTCTATTTCGTAAAAATGGTTTATAGTCCGTTGTTTACACATGTGAAAGTGAAGCCATTCAAGAGCTGCGTCTTGTTATCATATGATATATAATATATAATGAATGATCCAGACAAAAATTGGTAATATATCATCTGTTTGTGTTTTCTCCCTGATCTTTATATAGGACACGTTGCACGAGGTCATTTGCGTAAGAGAAATCGTTCAGGATCGCCCCCTTGTTTTTACCTTAATTTATATGTATTCCGAATGACCTAGAAAGGAATTTGGTAATATATGATTTGTTTGGTTTTCCTCCTCGATTATTTTATAGTACATGTTTCACGAGCGCCATCTTTTCCATGAGAGACTGTGTAGTGTGTGTTACAAGCAAGAGAGAGAGAGAGAGAGAGAGAGAGAGAGAGAGAGAGAGAAAGGAAGAAAAAATTGTGCGATGAATTGATTTCAAAGTAAACCAAAATTAAAAAATGGATAATAAGATTCCACGGCTGCATTTTTCTGTTTATGTGCCATTATTTATTCCATAAGTAACATAATAAGAACCGTTATGAGGAAAAGATGAAAGGAATTGAGCATCGAAATCATTGACTTTTTTTATCACCAAGGCAACCTTTGGAAGCAAAATCCTTCTCACTCGTTGAAATTTCTTTTGCTGACAAGTGACAAACCCACGTCAAAAACTTAGAACCTAGTCATTGAACCAGACGTGGTATTTTCCTACATTAAATAACATTTCTTGAGACAAAAATTGCTTCCGATCGAGCCCCTTTTTCGTTGCGTGAGCATTTATTATCATACAGGATCGATCAATATTGGAAAGTACTCTCCGTATAAGAATCCTAATCTTCCATCGAATGAAAAGAATGCATGTGACGAAATGTCGTACTATTTCATCTAGCGTATTCATGTACCATGGCATCTCTCTATCTACCTCCCACTTTCTTGTTGCTTAACGAGTTAAAGGGTTGCCAAAAAGAAAAATTCCCATGCCGATGCACAAATTACATCGTGTCATGGTAGTTGAGGTGGCGATGGGGACATTTCGATATTGCATTGGCAATTTGACAAGAAAGCTAGCTGCGAGGGCTTTGTATGATTGGTGATTCCTTTACACGAGTCTTGCTCAGCTCTCGAAATGAACAATACCGAGATAGCATCAATTGACCTTACGCATCATAATTAACTCAATAAACCAGTAAAATGGGTCCGGCTACAATGACAATTTTTACAATCCTCGTTCGAGATCTGACAAAAGAAACATCGGCCCACGTGACGGGTGCATCCCAATGCAATTCTGCCACGATTTGTCTTTCGCTCTTCTGCATCATTGCTCTTGCTCTCTCCTTTCTTCTCGTGCGATGTTTGGCCCCTTATAAGTTCCCCCCAAAATTTCCCAAAAAAGGCTCAAAAAGGGAGGTCCAAAAGGCTTCCGGAACGCCATAATGTTAAAAGATAAAAAGAGGGGGCGCAATCGATTAGTCGGCAGGACGGCTGGCGAAAGCCCAAAAGACGAGACGCTGTGGATGGACAGAGGTCGACGAACCGAGGAGTGGAGAACCCTGCCGCCTCCGGATCATCGATCCGGGGGTCACTTATTGCAAGAACGTGCGTGGCGAGTTGAGATTTGTGATCCTAGTTTGAGGATTCTTCACATGAGCATGGCCGAATGTCTTTTCATGTTTCTAGGTTGACTTGGAGATATTTCCCATCATTACTGTGGCTCTGGAAGCCAGGGCCGCGTCCGAATCACAGCGGAACAGGAAGATTCTCATTGATGAACTTCCTGGTGGAAGGAAGAAAACAAAAGAGCGAGCGGTCGTGCCCTGGGACTAGCAGAGTCTTTTGTTAATTCATTTTTTGTTGAAGGCGTCGATTAGCTTAAACATCAAGATAAGCCGATCACGACGTGAACTCTTAACTAAACTCTTAAACAAGACTTCATGAGCAATTATTCACAAGCGATTTTCAACTCGGGTTTTTCTAGATTGTGAGTTTTCGCATATGCCGAATTCGCCATAGTTCTAGCGAAGATGAAACCAAAAGGTCATGCAACTCCTCACCATTTGGAAGCCTAGCTACTGAAAGAATTAATCATCTCGCTCCTATTTTTGTCATTTGCGTCAAATATGAAATTGTCCTACTCTCAATTGTTTTCTACTTAAACTTGCTCATATAATATTGAATACATTCAAAGGGGCGGTGCAACAAGACAGAAGGAAAATCCTGCAAAGTATATTTACACTTTTCAATTCTTTCTGCACACTGTTCTACCTTCCAAGCTTCCAGTCTAACTTCCATTTGCCGGATAACACCCAAAGTACATCTGTTTTTGGTAACCTTAGAAACAAGCAAACCACTGCAAAATTTTTTGGTTGCCTTAGAAATGAGTGAATCATTTATGGTTTCTTTACTGTCGCCCGAAAATAAAATATTGTCCTTTTTCTTCACTTTTCTATTCAAAAGCGTCCATCTACATTTTAAAAAATGTCACCAATGATGCGAATTGTCGACGTGGCGGCGTTAATGACATTAACTAGTTGCCGACGTAGATCTTCTTTACTATTTTCAAACCAAAGCTGAAAATTGGCCCATCTTCTTTTTCTTTCTTTTTCGAAACGAAGTTGACCTGACTCTCTCTAGTAATTTCTCCTTCACCTTCTTCCCTCCTTCTCTGTACTCTTCTCATCTCGACTAATCCAAGTACAACCTCCGTGGCCACAAGCCCACTACAAGTTCCTACAACAATTCATGCTCTTGGTCAAATGCAAATTTAGGCCCTACAAGTTCAGTACAAGTTCCTTCGTCAATCCTCTGTACTGCTCCTTCTCATCTCGACTAACCCAAGTACAGCCTTCGTGGCCACAAGCCCACTACAAGTTCCTACAACAATTCATGGTCGAGGTGAAACTACAAATTTAGGTCCTTGAGTGAACAGGTGAAGGTGAAGTTACAGAGGATTACACGATCACCCACATTTACAAAGTTAGGTCCTCGAGCCCAGGCATCTTGAAAAAGAAGTCCTGACACGTTCTTTGTCCAGTCATGACCACCACTGGCAGCCACGAGCCCAGAGCTCAAGCTCAAGTGGTCATGGCGGCCATGAACTCGAGATTTGGCATCCATAGCTGCGAGTGGAGCTTGAGCTTGAGCAGCCATGGCTGCTGGGAGCTGGAAGCTTGAGCATCCGCAGCCACAAGCTCCAGATCACATGTCCATGGCAGTGAGCCCCGATCTCTCACGATCATGGCCACTAGCTTGAAGCTTGAGCAGAAATGGCTGCGGCGAGCTCAAATCAAGTTGCAATGGTTGCTGCAAGCAATTTTGCGCTGCATAATGATTTTGAGCGTACCATAACGTGACACGTGCATTCTGACGTTCATGTCAGTTAAACAACCTGTAAGAGAAAAAACAGAGGAAAGCTTTTTTTTTTTTTTTTTTTAAAGCAGAGGTATAATTTCAATTTTTGGGCAAAAGTACATAGACAACCAAAGACATTAACCCTTACATACATAAAACGCACTAAAACAGCATCTAAAATGGGCAATATGCAATAAGCACGTAACCTTTTTCAAAAAGCTTCACCACTTTTGACCCTTTCGAGAAGTGGAATGTAATTCTGAGGGACTTCAGAAAGCTGGTGGTCTAATGCCATGGTCAGTGATGACCCTGCATTATTTTGTAGCTTACGGACCATGGGGACAATGCCTGAAAACCATCCCCAAGTTCCTTATTCACCAAGATGGGAAAGCATAATGAGTATGAATATGATCGGATTTTAATCAGGACACTATTGGACAGGACGAGAGAGAGAAATTGAACCAGAGAGATCCTGAAGGAGCACATAAAAAGTGACGATGATAAATAAAGACCAATCCCATTTAAGGACTATACAAACCATGGTGGAATCTGCGTACCTGTAACTGTTTGCTAAGAAATCTGAAGAATCCAGAAGAACTTCCATTCCAACAAAGCAACTGACAACAGAAGCCAACTGCTTCCCAAGAGACGAACACAGGAATCTCTTCCTGCAAGATCCATATCGCATTTTGCTGATAATGCACCTATCCATTCAAAGGAAAAATGAAACGTCAACAACAGGAAGAATCTGTCTCCACTTGAGCCATTACACAACAATAAGGATTGGCATCTCATAAATAACAATTAACAAGAGGTCTGCAATAGTGTTCTAATTAAATTAGGGGATGCATTGGCAAGATGTAGAAAACACGAACTGATCTTCAGAAAAATGCAAAATGCATGAAGCTTTAGATTTATCTGAGAAATCAAGTCTAAATGTACATCAGTATAATATACCTGAAAATTTTATCTTCTTTGGGTCTTTCTAATTAAGCGTTTGCCAGAGAACCAGTGTTTTGGTTTGAGGGAAGAAATAACTCTCTCTGCCACTCCCCCGCGAGCATCCTTGTTACTCCTTATCACATATTTCTTAACAAGCTTCAAAAAGCTTTTCCCTTAATCGGCATCCTTGAGACCCAGTACCAGCATAACTAAATCTGGCATCCTAACCAATTGGTAAAGAACCTTGACCTGGACCTTGTTCCCCACTCCTTATTGGATTGGTCTAGGTCCACATCCATAGCGTTCCTCCACCATCATCTCCCCTCTCGGGTGACCTTTCCCTCTTTGGCCACCTCAGTTGCCAAGCAGGTCAAGTCCAAGAGCTGATAGCTACCTGCCCGTCCTCTCAGATGTAAACTCACGGTTTTAGTCAAACTTTCTCAGTACAGTTGGCCTAGTCTCTGAGGTACTTTTCCTGACTCTGTGTTCCTAAATGAGCAAGCTTTTCCTCTTTCTGTTCTCAGCCAACACTTCTGGCCCTTCCGGGGTCAATTCTTTTCCATTTATCTCGAAATCATTATCCTCCTCCTCTGCCTCGCGTGACTCTTCTCTTTCCAGCTCTCTTCAAGCTTTAGTAAATATCAGGATCCAAAAGTCAGCTATGCTATGCCCATGTCTTCTTTGGACTCTCCATTAGCCAAAGTATGGTATCTCTTCAAACTAACAACCACTGGCACCCGGTCCCACCATTCTCGTTCTCCAAATCCTCTTCAGCTTTCCCTCTTTCTCTGCTGCTTTCTGAGCTCTAGCTTCTAATACTGCCTATGGTATGCAAGGCAGTCTTTCCTTTCGGTCACCTGGCTTTAATATCACATCGTGAAATCTGTTCAGACAGTCTATCCTTTTCAAAAATCATCTTTTTTCCACGAAGCTGAATTCTTCACAACAATCACACCATCCTCGGTCAAAGTGCTCTATCTTCAGCAACACTCCCTCTACATTTGTGGCCTCACCTCCCTGACCCACACTTTCCATAGCTTCAGCTTTCATGTCCATAACCAACTTCATGTCCTCTACAGATACCTCCAGCAGTGGCAGACTATTGTCAAGGTTAGATCATAAAGAGCAATTTGATGCTGTATAAAGGAGCAGCTTGCTGGGCAATGTCCTATCCGTGAGACCCCTATATATCCAAGAAAAACAATACAGCAGCACGTGGATGAGCATAAACAGTAATAGTGCAGATCTCAATAGTGTTATGATCTTCAAATGGGGATCCAGAATCTCAGGAGTATCAATGACTTGATACCTAAGTTATTTATAATCACTATGACACCCAAAGAGCTACTTAGTTGTGAAAGTATAAGGCTGCACATCAACATCGGCCCTTGTGATCTTATTCATAAAAGAGCTCTTGCCAACATTTGGATACCTGCAAATCAGGATAGTCCAATATTTGGATCTACTGAAGGCAGCCTAGCCATCCGTTGTCTACTCTGTTCTAGATAAGCCAAACTAAGATTAAGCCACTAAATCACAGTATGGTATACATTCTCCCGATAGCAGCAGCCTTTAGAGACTTGCGTCAGTAGAGTGACTCACCATACTATAACAGCTAGACATTGCCTTCAGCAACCTTTCTAATACAGTTCCTTGCTGTGTTAATTTGCCCAAAAGCAAGCCTGTAGTGATCCTTGTTGTACAGCACATGGAGAAGATCACCACAGAAAGGATAGATATCATTCAGTCGAGAAACTCCTGGATGATACTTGAGGGCTTCTCAAGAAAATTCTGTTGTGAAAACAACTGTAGGCACTGGCCGCTCTGCACGAGAAAGGATGATATCAATGAAGTCTTCCCTGTTAGGCACCAAAGTAATCTTCCTGAAATCGTATTGCACTGTCTGCTATAGCCAAGCAATTACTTGGCTTTTGTATGTGACAAAATCGGACAGAAAGAGTAGTTGCCATCGTTCCAAATCTCTTGAACGTATATAGCACTAACTATATTGCTAAACATTTCATGTCAATGGCAAGATGCATATAGATGGAAATTGAATTCCAAATTGAACGGCATTACCCATACAGAAAAAAAAAAAAAAAAAAAAAAAAGGCCAATTCCAGCAATGTCAACATGCAGATACTATGCATGTGCACGCTCGAGAAATGGCCTCAGAATCATCCAGACCACAAAGAATAAAATGGATCGAACATAGTGTAGCAATCGATAGTAAACCTTGTGGCTTCCATTCTCGCCATACGGATCATTCATGTGACTTTTGGGTCGTTGCGAAATTCCGACGACACAAACACCAGACACGACCAGCCGTCTAATCCTAGGGAATCGAAGCGGCGTGCAGAGCTCAAATTATGACCATTGATCAGCCGGAACTTCGCCGGGAACGCGCTGGTGTAGTGAACTCGTTACGGTCCAAACTAAAAAAGCTCGAAACTTTAACAGCGGAAACCTCCGAAATCGACATAACCGGGCCGGAATTGTCTTACCCGGTGCTCGGAAATGGAAGTTTCCGCCGCGCTCCGAGCCAACCGCCGCCGCCGCCGCCCTCTCTCTCTCTCTCTCTCTCTCTCTTTGGGGCTTGAAGCTTGGTGGGTCGGCGCGAATGAGCTCGAGTCCCGCAGGGCGATTCCAGCAAAAGGCCGTCCGCACGCCATGTCTTATTCGCCCGTTGAAGCGGTTTTCTCCCATGGCTCCTTTTCACTGGCAATATATTGATTTTTACTCATTCGAAATCAAATATAAACTATTATTAGCTAGACGAATAAATTATTAATCATCTCCATTTCGATCGAGAAAAAGAAAGACGCACCTGCGCGTGATTGCGAAAAATTTTAAAAAATTTATGAGAAAATAGAATAAAATAGAGTAATCTGACTTATATCATCCTTTAAATTAGACTTTTTTTTGGTTGTGAGGACATGACGGTGAAAGAAAGGAAAACTAAGGATGTATTTAGTTCAATTTTTTCAAGGAGCTTTCGGCCTCTAAAATCCTTTTAAGAAATGTAGCTTTTTCCAAGCAATTTAAAATAACTTTTAGCCAAATGTTGATATTAAAAATATTGAAAGCTCAATGCTAACCATTCTGAAGTAGCATTTGCAACTAGTTGAAACTATGATTAAAATATTTTTCATCATTCCAAAACTGTCATTATCAATTCTTTAGTTTTTCGGTTTTGCTCCTCATTGTAACTATTCATCCTCTATGCATGAGGGTGGCATTTGCAACTAGTTGAAACTATGATTAAAATATTTTTCATCATTCCAAAACTGTCATTATCAATTCTTTAGTTTTTCGGTTTTGCTCCTCATTGTAACTATTCATCCTCTATGCATGAGGGTGGCTAGTGACGACAGATCTAGCCAGTGACTAGCTAGGGAAGGGCCAGCAAGCATGTGACCTAGGCAAACCTTCACTAGAGGTCGTACAACCTTGGGCGATTGCCGCTTGGGTCTCGTGACCTCCAGTGACCCTTGCTCGAAGTCACGCGACCTCGGGCGACTCTCGCTTAGGTCTTGCATAACCTTTAACAGAGATCGGTTCCAATATGAGTAGGTTCCAGACTTGGACCTTATAACCTACATTATCATAATCAATTTCCCTTTTTCAGACCTTGTACCCTATTATGTTTGCACTAGAATATATTTTAAAACCTATTCTATTTTTCCAGTTTGGTTCCAAGGTCTATCCTATTTGCACTAGAACCTATTTTGCAACCACTCAATATCCTATACGGCTTTGAATTTTACATAAATACACAAGAAAACAACAACGTAATCTTTCTAATTGAAATATTAAGTGCATGTAATTAATAAGTACATGAACTTTTTGACTAAATAAAAGATTAGGTTTTACAAGGCTAATTATCGTAAACCCAAGTACCAAAACGCCTACACCCGGAAGCCCAAGCACCAGAAAGCCTACTCCCGTCCCATTACTTTGAATTGAGAAGATAAAAGAGGAGTCAAAGACAAAGAAGAGATGAGCAATTGGTGTGGCCCGCTCAAGCACCGGAACACCTCCACTTGGAAGCCCGACGCCGGCTTCAAAATCAAAGAGATCATAAAAACCCCATCCCCAAAAAATCAAAAACCCTACAAAAAAAAGAATCAATTTCGAACTCACCTTGCTCAAGTTCGTGCTGCGTTGGCGATGATGGCAAGTCTCACGTCAACGAGACGAGAGGCGACAATGAGTTGGGTTGCATTCCTGTAGGCTGCGACGCGGATGGTGGCAACAACGATGGTGGCTAGGCGTATAGAGATAGACTAAGAGAGAGGGGCGACTGAGAAGGAGACAGATCGCATGAAGAGAGAGAGAGAGAGAGAGAGAGAGAGAAAACCTGGAGAGAAAAGGAAGCAGCTAGAGTTTCTTTTTTTAACATTAGTAAAAACCGATTCCAAAACCGGTCCAATTGGTCTGATTTCCGAGTGGGCCTTTACTTGGAGCCAGTTCTCGAATCAGTTTCAACCAATTCCCAAAAATAGAACCGGTTCTCGGAGCGGTTCAGATAGGAACTTATTCTTAGATCTATTTTCCGGGTGGCTCGGTCCGGTTTCTGGATCAATCCGATTTTGTTGCACATCCCTAACAACGTTCATGATGGTTGCCTGCACCGTGCGCTGCCTGGGTCGCATGACCCATGCGTTGGTCCCCTACATCTGGCATCATCAAAGGTCGCTTGAGGTCTAGTGGCCGTAGCCCTTTTGCTAGAGTCGGTGAAGGGCTTAAGCTATTTTTTAATTAAAAAAATATAAAAAATATAGTGAAAGCCCATTGCAATTTTTTTTCTCAAAGTCCATCTACAAAATGTTTTTTCCAAAAATAATTTGCATTTCTCCAAAGGATTTTAGGTTTCAGCATTTGTATTACACCAAAACCCATTTGCGAAATTGAACCAAACTCACCCTAAATGTAGAGAGAGAGAGAGAGAGAGAGAAGAGAGAGAGTAAATGCTAAAAGATGCTAATTAGTTTTAACAAATAAATTTAAGTAATCATAAGATGAAATATTTAACTTCATGGAATTAATGGGTAATTATCACCATCATTTAAATTGCATTCTTATCCATTTGATCATACCATATATATTCATGAATGACACGAGCATTATGTGAAACTTAAGGATAAAAATAGAGTTAGGTACAAATTTAGTTTTTAAGTTTAATCATTTGTATGATTTGGTCCTTTAATTTTTTTTCTTTCAATTAAGTCTTTTGACTTTCTAAATTCAAGAAATATGGTCCATCAACTTCTGAAATTTGTGCAATCAAATCTCTCGGTCATTTCCTCTGACTAAACTATCGAATTAATCAATGACTTGGTATTGCTCATATGACAAATAATGACATGCAAAGCTTATTTGGCGTCAAATGACAAGGTAACAAGTGGCAAAGACATTCATATGAAAAAAAAATGTTAATTTGACAATATTAGCTAATGGGAATAAATAAAGCAATTGATTGCTAGTTTCATATCTTTCAAGAACTTTTCCTGTCCAGAGTATGGTTAGCAGAAATTCTTGGCCCTGATAAAGTAGATTTTACAGTCCTAAGGACATTTATTACTTCTAGAGTGCTTGGTCTGACTCTACTAACCCTGCAGGATAAAGTTCGAAAACTTTCTGCCAGATTTGACTTGCCTAACAAAGATAGAAATTTTGCTCAAAAAAAAAAAAAAAAAAAAAAACAAAGATAGAAAAGATTCACAATGGACATGCTTTCTTGGGAAGGTGTGTATAACTAGCCTCGTCGGTATTCAGTCTTGTCTGGAAATTTGAAGCACCTTCTTGTGATTTCAAGCCGAGGAAGGGTTCTTCTAACTCTAAGATGAAAATTTTGACCAAAACTCCTTGTCGTTTTGTAAAATTATTTTGTTTGGATTCCAATGTAAACACAAGTGTGTTGACACCTAAATTTTTGGGGTTAATTTTTGCTAAATAAAAAAATAAAAAAATCATAATCACATGGCATATAGTTTAGGAAAATTTATTTTTTGTTTTTTTTGTTATATTTTGTTAAGATTTTTCATATTTAGGTAATATACACTGGGAGATGCATTTTTGCGCAAAAGGGGAACTTTTTTTGATCTGATGTGCAAAAAAAATATTACGCAAGGTGAAATGATATATTCAATGGAATTTTACATGAACAAAATTGGTAATGAAATATACCGCAAGGATACATTCTTTTTGGTGTATAAAAGAGTCACGTACGATGGCCACAGGGGAGGGGAATTCAGAAAAATTTTCAGAGGTGAAAAAAAATTGAGAGAGTGCGGGAGAAAGTGAAAAGAGAAAAAGAGAGAAAAAGCCTTCTCCCTTGTCTATCTTCAGTCAAAAGAAGCCTTTTTCTTTTCCTGACAAATTGCAAAAAAAAGAAAAAGTCAGCAGAGAGGGTACAGAGAGACGTGAGAGAGACGTGAGAAAGGGAGAGAAAAAAAAAGAAAAAGAAAAAAGAAAGGAAAACGCTACAGTGTCGTCTTCCCCAAAGGATCCTCCCCGACCGCGCCTGGTGTGACCCCGCCGTCCACCGCCCCGACGCCGCGACGCCCGTGCCCGAGCTCCGCCCGCGAACCAGCGCCGCACCGCTCCGACGCCCGTGCCCGAGCTCCGCCCGCGACCCTGCTCGCTGATCTCACCGCGCCGCCCGCGACGCTCCCTGCTGCATCCCAGCGCCCCCGCCGTCCACCGCCCCGACGCCGCGACGCCCGTGCCCGAGCTCCGCCCGCGAACCAGCGCCGCACCGCTCCGACGCCCGAGCTCCGCCCGCGACCCTGCTCGCTGATCTCACCGCGCCGCCCGCGACGCTCCCTGCTGCATCGCCGCCCCGACGCCGTCTCCGCCCTGCTTCAGCCCGCGCTCGGAGTCCCTCGCCCGCGACGCCCGCACCCAGACCCGCGACGCTCCCTGTTGCCTCGCCGCCGTCGCGCTACTCCCGGTGTTCTCGCCGGAAACCCTCGCCGGTGATTTCCCCCAAACCAGCGGCCAAAGTTCTTTTTTTTTTTAAAAAAAGAAAAGAAAAGAAAAGAAAGATTTTTCTAGGTATTTTTGCTTTACTTTATTAAGCAAGTTTAGATTTTTCTCTATTTTTTCATCATTATCTTTTTATGTATTGTTTTCTTTGGTTGAAGTACCCATCCATGCATAATCGGAGATCTCATGTATCACCCAATTCGCAATCAAGGTTTTTTTTATTTCATCTATAGCTTTAGATGAAATAATTAATTAAGCGGGATAAAATTGATGTTTTGATCTTTAAGGCTTAAGATCAAAGTATCGATTTTACTAAAATATTATCCTTTGATTTGAAATGATATGTGATGTCCCTTTTGGGGTAATTTTGAATGAATTTGGTTGTTTTTATTTATCTTGGGATATGTTTGAGATAGAATATCACGTGTTTTAGGGTTATTTACATATTTAGGCAAAGCATTCTATTTATCATGAATTCTCGAAATAAAAATAGGTTTAGATTAGATGCATGTTAGGATATTACTTGTTTTAGGGTTTGCATATTTAGAATAGGAATTTTAATTTCGAATTTCATAAAAATCAAAAAAAAAATTCAAATAAATCAATTTAGGTTGCTAGATTTTAATTTAGGTTGCATGCTTAATTACTTGGCAATTATTAATTCCGAAAATTTAAAAAAAAAGAAAGAAAACAAAAACACAATAAAAAATCATCATACACTTGTCATGTAGAATTAGGGCATATTTTGCATGTCATTGCATATTAGGGTTAAATGGCACTTAGTTTAATTTAGATCATTTTTTAATTTATTATAAGCTTGACATTTTTAGATATATTGTATTTTAGGTTTATTTATGTTAAGATAATATTTTAGTTTAAATTAGGATATGGCTCAACCTAATTCCTAATATAAATTAAATAGGGTCTTAATCTAATTAGGTAATTTTCACATTTCACCAAATTTCGAATTTCTTGAAAAATACAAAAAATGTCATAGGTTAAATTAGTTTTATTATTTAGGATAAAATGCATTCTTTTAGGAAAAGAAAAATGTCATGTGCACGTCATTAGGGTTAGATTCATTGAAATGCATGTCATTTAGTATTTTTGCTAGGCTCATTTAATTAGAAATTACATGTCATCAGTATTAGGTCATTTAGTTAATATCGCATTACATATTACATGATTTTCATTAATTAAGTGAAAACAAAAAAAAAAAGAAATTGTGTGTTAATTAAAAACCATATCTAGGGTTGTTGATGTAGATTTTAATTAAACATTGCAGATGCTTTCGTTTCTTGGAGGTAAGTTTTTGCAATTTATTTATTGTTTATTTGAGTGTTAAATTGGTGGTTTGTGCAAGACGCGCACGATAACCTCACATGTTAGGGAAATAGATTTAAAATAAACCTAAGCTGCTTGCAAAAAAACATTTTTTCAAAATAAAAGAAATGGTACCGAAAGGGCGTTAGAGAAATTTAGCGTAACCAAGTCCCCGTACCCAAATCTCTGGTTCGTAGGAATAAAGTAAATCTCCCGTTATTTTATTTGGGTTTCTAATCGACCCACCAAAAAATAGATTAGTGGCGACTCTTGATTGAAAATCATTGGCATGTTAAGAACTTGAACCTAAGTCGCGAATTGGTATGGGCTTGGGAGAGCTCGAGTTGAGTTTAGGCTTAACAATCCATTAGCCAAAACCCTAGGTGGTTCAACCCCGAAAAAAATTGGTCGCGACAAAGTGGTTGCAGAAACAGATCGCTTTTGACCTATCAAATTGTCAGGATTCTTTTCTCATTTTAATATTTCATAGTAGTTGATGTCCCTTCAGGCTCATTGCTGTATTAACCCTTTCTCTGTTCTAATGCAGATAAAATTCTGAGTTTGTTGCCAGACATATTGGGGAGATGGAGGGTGTCATGTTAGAAGCTGAGACTGGCGATTTCCTTGGGAACCATTGTGGCTTTTGGTTCTACACAATCGGTCAACGGCAAGGACTACGTCTTCCTGGAGGACCTTAGTATGTGTACTTGATTGGACACCAAGTGCATGTATTTTAGACGAAGTCCGTTACTACTCGTTAATGTGGTAAATTAGAAAACGCTGTTCAGGAATCTGGGGCCTTGAAATATCTTTCCAACACAAATTCTTCAATGCATTTCACTGTTCTGAGTTCAACTGCCTCAAACAGAGCTGCCGGCTCCCATGTCTCTCTAATGTCTTTTGAAGTATGAAGCTTCTTTCTGCTTTCTGACTTCTTCATTTATGTATATGATTTCCCACAGGTGTGTTGTGGATAAGGACACTGTACAACGTTGTTTTCGTGTCCCGAAATTACTTCTCAGTTGATAAAAGGAGGCACCTTTTTCGTGTTGGCTCTCTTAAATGGCTTACTGGGGCACCTCTCAGCTCCGATGCAAGGTTGTTTTCACATCTCGGTTATGTGTAGGCAGACCATTGGTACGTGGATCGTTGGAAAATTGGTAATGCATCCCATCAGCATTATTGAGGTCTAATCGGTACAGTGGTCCCAGTCACGTGGATCTGTTTAACAGATTATAAATGAGTCTCACGGGTCTCCTCCATATCTACCCAGGCATGGGCCTGAAATATTTATTGTCGGCCTTTCTTCTAAGCTAAAATCGAACAAAAGATCAGCAGTTTTGCTCAAGGAGTTCACTTATTCTAATTCCCCACCAAAATTGAAAATCAATTTTTACTGTTGGAAAAATTGTGTAGGTATTCGACATGATTTCCAATGACCTTAAATGACAACTTATATGGTGTTAACATTTTAAGGCATGTAATGAAGAGGAATTAAATCTCAAAACACTACAACTATAGGCTGAATATTGAAAGTAGTCACCCCTGACAAACCCTCAGTTTGGCAGCTCCACTGACCAAATAATTACCACGCTTCAGCAAAGAAATATGACTGATGATCAGTCTGTCTAATGAACGATCTTTTTTGGGCATTTACTGTGTATTTACAATTTTCCAGTGTTTTTCATTTTACTTTTGCTATTAATAGGTGAGACACGGTCCTGGTTTCTACAACTGTAGTTTGCCTCTATAATTGGGTGAGAATGGCCAGGAAGGTGTTGCGGTGATTCAGTTGCCCGAAGATGATCATGGCCTGGCAGCAGGGCAATTCACGGCCTTTTTATTAAGATAGAACATGCATCGGTTCAGGTGTTATATTAGAATCTTGGAATGCCCAGGGCTTTCGTGTCTGCCAGAAGTTCTCTTGAGATCGCCGGAATGGAGGATAAGTCGAAACGTGGAAAACCGGTTAAAATTAAGGTAAAACCTGAGAGTGCTAGTATGAACAAAATAAAGGAGTTAGGGAAGAGAATAAGAACACAAGATTTATAGTGGTTCGGCTTAATCCAAGCCTACGTCCACTCTCCCACGATAACAGCCTTCTTGGCTGGATTCCAATATGCAATTAACAAGAGATTACAACTTCGAGTGCAAACACTTAGTAGATCACACTATCTCACTAAGTCACTCTCTTGGTATTTCTCTCACGATTACAAACGTTTAAGCTCTCAAGAGACAAGTATATGATCGAAAGTCGCTCAGATTTTGGAATTATAAATTCTACGCTCCGTCTCTTTCTTGCTCATCGGTCCTTCATCTCCTTAAATACTCATCCACTTCCAAACTAGCCGTTGGACAGCATCCCGGAGAATCGTCTTCCAATATACCCATTGGACAGCTCTGTATCTAGAAGATTTGGTAGCCGTTGAGTGACAAAGGTAGAATCCCAAATTGATTCCGATCGCCCATACAAACGAAATCTTGGTTTCCATAAGTAAAGCTTCTTCGTATAGAAAGTTCTTGTCTTCAAGATCCAATCGTCAATCAAATAGATTGAATCAATCAAATCAATCTTAATGTGGAATCCAAACCAGATCACTAGCCGTTATATGATTGGGCTTGAGTTACGATTCATCGAATCTGGATGTAAAGTCTCGAGTCTCAGACTTTACAATATGAGTCTCGTAGACTTTACAATCTGGTTCAGCTTCAGATAGTCTGTCTTCGATTCATCATTTACGTTCAGTTTGGAATTAGTCGAGTGAGCAGACTTCGATGTAGAACAGACTTTGAGTCTTGAGTCTCGCGGTCTTCAGACTTTGACACGAAGTCCTGGAAATCTTCGAATATACTTTGGACATATGTTACGTTCAGTTCCTGGTCGTCTTCGCACTTTGACAATATCATTTACATGTTCTATCATCTGCATGGTCTATTACTCAATCATCAAACATGTTAGTAGCCTTTGATTTATTTTGTCATCTTCAAAACATCATAAGGGATTTCCCTAACAATCTCCCCCTTTTTGATGATGACAAAACAATCTCTGAATATGCAGATTTGTAAACATACTTTTAAATCAAAGGATATCAGAAGATAACAAATAGATTGAGCATAATAATATGTAGAAAATAATCGCAGCTCAATATTATGCAATAAATAATATCAACCAATCAGCACATATGCATATTCATATATTCTCCCCTTTTTGTCATAATCAAAAAGCGATAATAATGGATTCACGTAGAGAATGATAACAAATATTTTGCATGAATCACAATTTCCAAAAATCAGCTTTTATAAAGCAAGTCGAATATTAAAGATATGCAATATAGCTCACTTCGATCATATATATCAGCAAATATCTAATAAAAATCACAGATGCATCATGAAATTCATGTACACTTTTTGTCATAATAAAATGATAATATCAATAAGAGATTTGTTAATGACAAAATGTAATAATAGATGCACTAACCGGATTTTGTAGATCTTAACAATTCTGACACATTTACCTTTCATTCCACCCATAATAGGATCACGATCAATTCAAAAGGATTTTTCCAAAATTGATCAAAGCTCCCCCTCAATTTGTTACCTTTTTGAGATGATCACGATTCTTTCAATTTTCTTGGATTTGATTCCTCCCCCTGTCATCATGACAATATTTGCGAATAGAAACAATTGTTGCAATTGTCGCAGGAGATATTTTCTGATTGCACCAAAATCATTCTTCCCTTAAAGAATTTCCTACAATCAACTCATTTCCCTTTTTGGTATCCATCAATTTGGATCCTTCCTTGACGTTAGAGCAAAATATATAATCTCCACAGATAAATAATATTCTTTCTTAATTCATCATAACAAAGTATTCAAAAAAAATATTATGCATATGATATTTTGACAAATAAATTCTCTCTTAGTCATAGTACGATAAAAACAGAGAGAATGAAATCTTTGAATATCTAAGAATATCTTGCATCATCACGTAAAACAGATTTTTACTTTGCAAAATATGATTAGATCTGAGAGTATAAAATTAGACAAAATAATCTGAATTATCTCAAATAATCACACGTAATAAATCAAATCTCAACTCACAAATCACAAAAACAAGTCATACGATTCTTTTTTCAATAAAGCAAAATATGATCATTATAAAATCTCAATCAACCAAGGATATATCGAATATCAAACACAATGAGAATTATTGCCCAAATCAAATTGAGAATAAAAAATTTCTTACCAAATCCTCTTTCTTCTTTCTTCTTTATATCCTGCAAAAATAACTTATATTTTCTTTGGTACCCATTTTTTCTTGGGTCCATGAGAGTTAGCATAATATGTTTCTTTTATCCAATTTTTCTTAATAGGTCTCCAGACTTTAGAAAGATCTTGTTGCCTAAGTCGAGAATTCTCCTTTTTAAGTTCGAAAATCCTTTTAAGAGAAGATTTGAGATTTGAACAAAGCTCATTTATATACTTTGAAACTTTGAGAGGAATTTTTGAATTGCTTACCTCGATTTCCTCATCGAATTCTGAGTCTATGTCCGAGTCAGACTTTGATTCTGAGTCTGTATCTGAGTCAGACTTTGATTCTGAGTCCGTGTCTCGAATCAGACTTTGATTTTGAATGTGCCATCAAGCATATATTTTCTTGATCATCATCTTCTTTCATGATTCTTTTATGGCCATTATGCTTGTATTGACTTCTTCCATCGAAGTTCCTTCCTTTTCTACTCAGTTTTTTGAATTTCTTGACCATAAAGGCAAGTTCTTCATCGTCCATGTCATTTTCTGAATCTGTTTCATCAAAAACAACATTAGATATTAAAGCGATGGACTTCTTACCTTCAGGATCTTCGTCATTAAGTTGTTCCACTTCATAGGACTGAAGAGTGCCAATCAATTCATCAACAGAGAGTGGCATAATCCTCTGAGTCTCTCGAATTGAGGTCTTGACATGATTCCAATCTTTTGAGAGACCTCGCAAGAGTTTGTTAACCTTCATTGAGGCAGAAATTTGCTGACCTTGATATGCTAAACCATTTACAATTTCTATAAAACGGCTAAACATATCTCCAATTGATTCTCCTTGCTTCATCTTGAAGGATTCATATTTGCCAAGCAAGAAGTTTACTTTTGTCTCTTTTACACGATCAGTCCCTTCATATGTAACATGGAGTTTATCCCAAACTTCTTTTGCTGTTTCACATGAAGAGATTCTGTTATATTCAGCAAGAGATAAAGCGCAATATAAAGAATAAATTGCTTTCGCATCAAAAGCTTCTCTTTTGGACATCTCCGTCCGAGACATAGGAGCGGGGGGTTTGCTTTCTTTGTCTTTGCCATTCTTATTTGATGTAGACGCAGCGATGGGGTTGATTCCTCTTTCCACAACATCCCATTGTAAGAGATCTCTGGATCTTAGGAATGCTTTCATTTTGTTCTTCCATACGTCATATTCCTTTCCATCAAAATATGGTGGCCTTGTGTTGCTTTGCCCTTCCATAAGTCCTGGTGCCAACATACTAGCCATGAAGAATCTTTAGCTCAAAAGTAAAAACACTTTTATAAACTGAGCACTTAGCTCTGATACCAATTGAGAGTGCTAGTATGAACAAAATAAAGGAGTTAGGGAAGAGAATAAGAACACAAGACTTATAGTGGTTCGGCTTAATCCAAGCCTACGTCCACTCTCCCACGATAACAGCCTTCTTGGCTGGATTCCAATATGCAATCAACAAGATATTACAACTTCGAGTGCAAACACTTAGTAGATCACACTATCTCACTAAGTCACTCTCTTGGTATTTCTCTCACGATTACAAACGTTTAAGCTCTCAAGAGACAAGTATATGATCGAAAGTCGCTCAGACTTTGGAATTATAAATTTTACGCTCCGTCTCTTTCTTGCTCATCGGTCCTTCATCTCCTTAAATACTCCTCCACTTCCAAACTAGCCGTTGGACAGCATCCCGGAGAATCGTCTTCCAATATACCCATTGGACAGCTCGTATCTAGAAGATTTGATAGCCGTTGAGTGACAAAGGTAGAATCCCAAATTGATTCCGATCGCCCATACAAACGAAATCTTGGTTTCCATAAGTAAAGCTTCTTCGTATAGAAAGTTCTTGTCTTCAAGATCCAATCGTCAATCAAATAGATTGAATCAATCAAATCAATCTTGATGTGGAATCCAAACCAGATCACTAGCCGTTATATGATTGGGCTTGAGTTACGATTCATCGAATCTGGATATAAAGTCTGAGTCTCGTAGACTTTACAATATGAGTCTAGACTTTACAACTGTTCAGCTTCAGCAAGATAGTCTCGTTTTCGATTCATCATTTACATTCGATCTGGAATTAGTCGAGTGAGCAGACTTGATGTAGAACAGACTTTGAGTCTTTAGTCCGCGGTCTTCGGACTTTGAGTCTTGAGTCCGCGGTCTTCGACTTTGACACGTAAGTCTGGAAATCTTCGAATATACTTTGGACATATGTTACGTTCAGTCTTACGGTCGTCTTCGCACTTTGACAATATCATTTACATGTTCTATCATCTGCATGGTCTATTACTCAATCATCAAACATGTTAGTAGCCTTTGATTTATTTTGTCATCTTCAAAACATCATAAGGGATTTCCCTAACAAAACCGGAGGGCAATGTAGGCTAGTTTGACCGGAAAAAATCAATTTTCAGTTGAGGAAAAGTTCAATTCGAACAGCAATGCCTTGTGGCGCAACGCCCTCGCCACGCTGATTTTGGCTAGAAAAACAAAGTTGACATTTGTTTAGGACCAGCTGTAAGACCAGAGGATGGGGGAGGACAATTAATTCTGGCTGATGGGCGGTGGAGAATTCGCAAGATTCCGCCTGTCATATATTGTATGCTAGCAAAAAGATCACTCGGGGTCGAAAGTTGATGAGTTATCCGATCCCCTAAGTTCATCTTGCGGTGTTAGATCTCCACTCTGATATTGTGTATTAGACAAGTTATATTTTTCCCCAAGGCCTTCCTTTGGGCATATTTCAAAATGAGCAAAAATCCCAAGCATCGGCCGATTAATTAAGGGTCGGATGATTTTTTTATAAGGAGACAGTTTGATGGTTATTCGTTGATTATATATGTTAAATAATTTTTGTTAAGCCCACTTTTATTCTAATGAAACTTCTTATGGAAAATCTTGTCTGATTGGTTTCCCCGATGTAGGTGGCAACCTCGCCAGGGAAGCAAGCCAGCACATAGGAGAGAACTTTAGTAGATAAATGATCTCGTGTCCTCTGCTTAAGCAAAATTGATTTTTCACATGTTGTGTGGAATAGTCTTCTTATCTTATCACTTGCGACGCATGTGACGACGTGTCATTTGCTTTAGCAAAATTGGATTTCATATTTTTTGTGGAATAATCTTCTTATCACGACGTATTAATGAAATTTTAAAAAAAATAAATATATGTTAGCTTTGGATTTTATGTGATTCTCGGTTATGGGTCGCACAGTTGGAGGACGTGGGGCTTCCCCAGTAATAAATCCACCAATACCAACTGCAGTCCAAGGCGTCCTTGGACTTCAGGGGCTGATGGTTCCGTCCGGCCGAATCGATCATTTGAGATTTTCTCAGTAACTCCACCCAATTTCACGTCGCGCTCTTTATACTGATGTCCCCGATCACCGGCAAAGGCGATCTTGGTCGATCTTCTGGGAAATTTTTGCTATTTCGGGCTCGACTGTGATTCTCTTCCAAGAGAAACCGCGCGTACGATGCAAAGGAATATTGCAACAGCACCCTCTTTACTCCGCCAAACCAAGTCCATGGGTGTTTCGGGAAAAGAAACATGGCATAACCTATTCATGAATTAAGGATAAGTACACTAATGGTGCCATAAGTTGTGTACGGCACTCACTTTGGTGCCAAAAATTTCTGCCGAATTACTTAAGTGTCAAATCGGAGAAAAAACGCTCACTTTAGTGCCACCGGCGAGAAATTCCAGCCAAAATGATTACGTGCCATTTATATTTAAAAAAAAAAAATTCAACAACTCTTAATATTGTCCACAGTGGATGGCATAAAACAACGCCGTTTCCTTTTCTTTGTAAGAAACGACGTCGTTTTACCATTCCACGTGAATTACCTACAAAACGATCGTCGTATAATGGATTCAATACGGTGAAAAACGATGTGGGCCAAAAACGGTGTTCGTATAGGGTTCTCGCTCAATGTGCCGGCTGTAGCTCGCTGACCCACCGTCGTTCACTCGCCCGCCGTCGCTCGGCCACCGCTGTAGTTACGTCATTGTTCACGTTCGTTCACTGGCTGCGTCCTCAACTCTCACTCACTCAGGTTTCCCATGTTCTGTACGTGGGTCAATTTACTGAAAAATTTAGGGTTCCGATGGGCAAGTTAGGGCGTGGAGAGAAAATCGAGGGCTTGGCTCAAGGGGAAAGTGGTGGGGAAAGTTGTGGGGACCGAATTGAGGGTTTCGTCGTTCGTTCCCTTTCTTTTGTGGGGACCGAATAGAAAAATAGGGCGAGGATGGGAAAATGGGCTCGACTCAGGGGGAAACAGTAGTTGGACCGAATTTATCTAATTAATTGGACTACTTCTGTGAGGGAAACATGGGGACCAAATGTGATTGAATTAAAAAATAGGTGGTGGGACCTCATTTTGTTTATTCAACTCGGTTTCTTTTGTTTCTGTAAAAGCACTGAATTGGGGAGATTAGTTGCATTTGTTTCTTGACAACAAAATGACAAGGACCTCCATGTGAAGTTGTTGATTCTGTCATGTGGTCCCAACAAGTAATGACATTTATTTTTTTTTATCGGGTGCAGCATCGACATGGATGCGAATCAGGTAGGCATCATTGTTTGCTATGGTGGAGAGTTTCTTATCGGCATCGATGATTGGGAATATACTGGTGAAAATGAAGGTACTATTTATGTCAATGTTCAGAAGCCATCATGTATTGATTTTCTGAGGGATTTGGTGTATTTTTTACGATGCAAAGTGCAAAAACTACATTACCGTGTTCCTGGGAAGGAATTGAAGGATGGGTTGAGATATTTTAATGACGATAATGGTATTAAGGATATCATTTACTATTATCTTCACGGCAAAGAAGCTAATGTATATGTTGAGTATTATAGTGATGATGAGGATGAGGATGATGATGAGGATGGTAAGGATGAGGACGAGGATGGGGATGGGCATACCACCATTGAAAGAGGAGAAGTGAGGGATCCTATTCAAGCGAGTAATCAGGTCGGGGATGAAAGGGAGAGAACTCACATTGATAGAAATGAATAAACAGTAACATGTCCTGAAAGCTTGAGTGAATATTTGGGTGAAGATTTGGACGATGAGGACTTCATTGGATTAAAATGAGAAATTGCTTTATCTAGTGAATCGGAAGATGAATATTTTGCTTCAATAAATTTCTTAAGTGACAAAGATGATGATGAAGTCGCACAATCAAGACAAAAGCAAAGGGAATTTTTGAGAAAAAAACTTGCACCTTCAGCAAAAAGGCCCGAGCCAGTAAATGGGGATGGAGTTCCAACTAAAGGTAATAGAAGTGAAGATGAAGAAAGCTACGACGATGAAGTTACTGGTTCAGAGAATGAGGTTGACAATGATGATAAAGAACATGCTCGTCCAAGAAAAAGTAAGTACCCTTGTTATGATCCGACTGTTGATAAACCTATTTTGTCTGTGAGCATGAGATTTGACGATGCCAAACAGTTCAAGAAAACTGTTGTGAAGAACTCCATTGGTGACCAGAGGAGTGTTAAATTCATTAGAAACACGAAGGAATTTGTGAGAGCTAAGTGCTCACAACCCAATTGTCCATGAAAGCTCTATGGCGCGCTCAGTGAGAATGGGTCATTCCAGATTAGATCCTTGTAGGAGGAACATACTTGTCCAATTATTTTTAAAAATAAAAGGATAACAAGTGTGTGGTTATCGAAGCATTTTTTCAACACTATCAAAGCAATGCCCGGGATCAAGAGTCCTCAATTTCAACAGTTAGTGAAAGAGCAAGTAGGGGTTAATGTGTCAAGGAATCAATGCAAGAGAGCTAAGATAAGGGTGATGAAAATACTGATGGGTGGGTATAAGGAAGAATATGCACAGGTATGAGACTATGCTGGTGAGTGCATGTTTCAAAACCCATCTAGTAGGGTGTATGTAGAGGTTGTGGAGAGGCCACTCCCTAATCTTGGGTCTAGATTTGATAGATTTTATATCTTTTTTGATGCATACAAACGGGGCTTCTTGGCTGGTTGTAGAAGAGTTACAGGATTGGATGGATGCTTTCTAAAGGGTTTGTGTAAGGGGGAGTTGTTGGCTGCTGTGGGGAGAGATGCCAATAATTAAATGTTTCCGATAGCTTGGGCGGTGGTGAAGATAGAGAACAATGATATTTGGTCATGGTTTCTCAAAAATTTAATGGCTAACCTTGAGATAACCGATGGGGGAGGATGGGCATTCATGAGCGACCAACAGAAGGTAATTTCATTGTCAATTAATTAACTCATTTTTAATATTAATCATTTGCATATTTTTCCTGACTTGTATTTATTGGTTTGACTTTTTGTAGGGACTTATTCTTGCATTGGCTGAGTTGATGCCACATGATGAGCATAGAATGTGCGTGAGGCATATATATGCAAACTGGTCAAGGAACTTCAAAGGAGATAGGCTCTAAAAGCAGTTTTGGCATATAGTAAAGAGTACAAATATGACTGATTTCAGATTAGCCAAACAAGGATTGATGCAGCTGACAAAGGAAGGCTTTGATGCACTCTTCCAAACAGAAGCTAAGCACTGGTGTTGGGCCTTCTTCAGCAAAGAGTTCAAATGCGATATCATTGATAACAACCTTAGCAAAGCTTTCAATGGCAGAATTTTAGAGACTAGGTGCAAACCAATCATCAGCATGCTTGATGATATTCGAGTGATGGTGATGACTAGACTGCATAGGCAAAGAGATGAGGCTACGAAATGGACTAGAGACTGTGGCCCTAGGAGTATGAAGAGATTGGATGCAAACATTGTTGCTAGTAGGTTCTGCCATCCAGTTTGGAATGGAGATAATGGATATGAGATTATTCAAAATCAAGATAAGTATGTTGTCAACCTAGATAGAAGAAAGTGTTCATGTCGAGCCTGGCAACTGAATGGAATTCCCTGTGCCCATGCAATTTGTGCTATTAAGATGAAGCAAGAAAACCCAGATGATTACCTATATGATTGGTACAAAAAAAGCTCATACCTTGCTTCATACCAATTCATGATGCAGCCTATCAGAAGTAGCAAATTTTGGGAGCCAACAAATCATGAAAGCCCTCTACCTTTGCTGTTGAAGAAGCAAATTGAAAGGCCAAAAAAGAAAAGAAGAATGCAGCAGGAAGAGGCATCAAGTCAGAGGATGAGTAGGACTGGCTCAAAGATGAAATGCTCATATTGCCGCAAGGAAGGGCACAATAAGAAAGGTTGTGAGCTGAAATGACAGTATCAACAGCAAGATGTAATGGCTGAAGGTAGGACATAAGGCTCTACTGAAGAGCTTCTTGTTGAGCCTAGTGAAGGTAGGACAGAAGGCCCTGCAGTAGTGCCTACTGAAGGGCAAACAGAAAGCCCTATTATAAGGTAAGTATCCTCTTTACCTCAGTAATTTTACATTTCCTATTTGATAGAGTTTGATGGTTGACCATGTGCACTGGCTTCTCTGGTGCTTTTCTACTATTATGTATTTGTAATTTGATAAGTTTTCTCCATTTGTTTCGACCATGAAAATGAGTAGATGTCTAATTATTCATTGTAGTTTGTTATGATCCTAATATAGTACATTGTTGTAAGGCCTTCTAAAGGGCTAGAAAAAGGCTCTGTTATAGGCTCAAGTGTAGGGACATGGATTGGAATAAGCAGGACAACAACAACAAGTGAGTCCACCATTGAGCAAACGAGAAGAAAAAAAAGTTCATGTAAGTTGTACATCGCTGTGTTTGTCTTTTATGGACTAAATTTTAAATTTGTTATGTATTTCTCAAGTGAGAAGACGAGCAACTGCACAAGTTGCAGAGGCTGCTCCCCCATCTGTTGCTGCTGAAAATGATGCACCACAGCGAAGAAGAGGGGCTATTGGAAAAAGATTAAGGTAATATGGTTATGGGATTTACACAGATGAACGGACTGGAATGACTATTTTGAATGTAAGATTTGTAGGCCTCATGCATTTAATTTGTTGTACTTCAATTCATTTGGTTGACAATATCGCTATGTTCTTGTAGCCTGGGAGAACTTCGGAGGTATTTCTCTCTCAAGGTGGGCCAACTCAAGAATCAAGGGCATAGCCAAAGAAGAGTGCTCCAAAGAAGAAGACAGTGGGAATAGCTGTAAAACAGCCATCCAAACAGAACCCAGCACCAGTTTCATCTCAATCAACGAATGGGCACGATAGTGATGATATGGACCAACACATGACACGTGCTAGAACAAGAATATCCACCATAAAAAACAAGGAAAATGAGGTGATAGAACGCCCAGTTAAAGAACTTGCACATCCGGTTCGAAAGAGTGCTCGAATTATGAATCAATTCAAAGCCCCAAGACGAAAAGGAGATCAAGGTGTTGTCCATATTGACTGATGGGAGAGTGTTGGAATTGGTCTCTTTTTATGTGGTGCTGCTGATGGGAGTGTGTTGGACATAGTTTATGTTTATTTTTATGTGGTGTTGGACATGGGCGCATCTTTTTATGTTTTCTTTTTTTAGGAGGGTGCTGGATATTATATCACTGATGGTAGTTGTTGCCTCCATATTGGCATTGGTTTTTTTTTTTTAAGAGGATGCTGAACCTTTAGTGATTGGGGAGTGAAGTTCATGTTTTTCTTTTCTTTTGTAAACAATCAATCAATATCAATGACAATAGCTGTTTCTATATATTTTGCTGTTGGTGCAATGTTCTTATGAGGTTCCTATTATTTTTAGATTTAAATGTGTGCATATAATGTTGCTGATTGAAGTCGTTGATAAGTTGATGTTATCTGTCGGGTTCTGATTGTATGTGCTGGAATAGGATGCAGTTGATGCGTTGATGCTGTCTGTGGGGTTCTGGTTGTATGTGCTAGAATAAGATGCAGTTTTGGGTTTTGGTGCATCTCGTTGCAGGGTTGTTGTGTTGCAAGAAGATGCACCAGCAAGCCAACTGGTGTAAGAACAAGATGCAGGATGCACCATGACTGGTGCAAGTTTGAAATTAGCACTCAAGCGATCACTATTTACAACTTGTGTAACCGAAGTGATCACTTTATAATCGTGACTGGCATTTAAATGATCACTTTTATAAAAACTTAGCACTCAAGCGATCATTATTTACAACTTTTTTGGCACTGAAATAGTCAATCGTTAATTTGCCTCCATCCCTTAATTTTGCCATGGTTTGCAGTTGCAGCAAACCAGCAAACCATTACAATAATAAAAATGCAGCAACCATTCTATTTGAAGCAAAAACTAACCAAAACAAACATTGCCAATACACAACTAAACAATAAAAAGTGCTCCGAACTAATGCATTCCAACTCCAATCTTCCATTTCGCCATAGTTTGCAGTTGTAGCAAACCAACAAACTAGCTTGAAGAGATTTGATGAATAGAACAGAAAATGGAAACGAGAGGGAGAAAAATGAAAAATGATGCAGAGAGAAAAAGTGTATTCTTATTCAATGAGAGCTCACTTATATCAAAGAACTTTTCTAATTGTTTACTCTTGGCTCATCAGTTTTTATATTGATCTCGAGGATAACAACATAATGAAAATCAACTAACTAACTGAAAACGAAAACATAAAGTTTGACTTTACACGCTTGAAACTGAATATTGATTCCTCAATGTAAATATGTTACACGTGCTATAATCTCTATTGTTGCTTTCTTCATTTTCGTCAGCTTCTTTCCTTCCTCTATTCTTGACACTTTCTTTCCTTGCTCTGTTCTCGACACTTTCTTTCCTTGCTCTGTTCTTGACATCACTAGTACTTTGTATAGTTCTCTTAACACAAATCAGGAGGGCAAATAAAAAATGCAGCAAGCAAACATTGCATTTCTGAAGTGTTCACAATTAATGCATTCCAACTCCAACCTTGCATTTTTACCATGGATTACAACAAAACCTTCTGCTTCATAGAAAAATGGTAGACATACAAATTTCGACTATGGTAGACATACAAACTTCTTCTCATTACTTAACTTCACATTTGAATAAACTACACAAAAAATAAGAACACAATCAACGCTCGATAAAAGTTTCTTTTAATTTTCAGCCTTGAAACCTCCCTCTTCAAATGGTCGACCAGAGATGTTAAACCCTTCATTTGAGCTTGCATTGAGTCGACATCCCTCAACTTGTCTATTAACGCAGGTGGAGGTTGATTTCGACCTTCAAATAACTCCGGATTACTTCGTCGCTCGATCGAGAATTTCCTATCAACCCATTTGAAATATTTGCACTTCGAGCCTTCTCTATATCTGCGCACCCATGGAATCTTCTCCTGAGATTTAACCGAGTCCCGATGTTCTTCTCGGACTCGGTAACCCACAATAATAGTAACAATCACCATCTAATTCGCTTTTTTTTATAAGAATGTGAGCCGCTACTGAAGCTTCTGCCCTCCATTCGCAAGAGCAAGTTGATAACTTTGAGAGAAAATCGAAGTATGCACTCGAATTGGTCGAATTGGGGATTTAGGGTTTTCAATTTCCGATTCTACTCGATTTTAGGGATTTAGGGTTTCTTATTTGGGGGAAAAGACGCTAAACAGCGTCGTTTTGTTGTTTGCATGCTGATTGTATTCTCCGGCGATCCACGTCGGCTTCAAATATTAATAAAAAAAAATGTCACGTCAGATTTCCGGCCAATCAGATCGGAATTGACACCAAAGTGAGCGTTTTTCAAAATTTTTGGCACTTAAGTGATCCGGCGGAAACTTTTGACACCAAAGTAAGCGCCGTATACAACTTATGGCACCATTAGTGTACTTTTCCCCATGAATTGTGGTCTCTCTACTTTTTTGGGTTTGTTTGATAACATTTCTGTTCTGAAAAAATAATTTCTTTTCAAAAATATACATTTTTTCTATTTTCGTTCTTTGAAATAATTTTTAAGTAAAAGACATGTTAGGTAATTCATTGGAAAAGAAAAAGAATAAAAATGCGTTTGGTAAGATTTACAATTTTTTTGTAATGCAAATTTTCTCTTAATTTTTAATAAGATTTAAATTTTTTTCCCTCTTTTCTTCTTCTTCTTCTTCTTTCTCCTCCTTCAGCTGGCGGTGACAGCGGCGGTGGCCTCCGGTGTCCAGCGATTGGCAATAGCGACGTCCGACATTCGGTGGCATTCGGTGATTAGCGATGATTGATGACTAGTGGGAGGCGGTGGGTGACTTGCTACGGGGGCGATGGACGTCAGGTGGCAAGAAAGAAGAAGAAAAAAAAAGGAAAGAAGGAAAATAACTTATTTTTAGAAATTATTCTCGAGAACAAGAAGGTACATTTTTTTACTTTTTATTTCTGTTCCAAATCTATTCATCAGATTTCTGCAACAAAAAAAGGAATTGTGAGAAATAAGAATGATACCAAATGGAGCCTTAATTTCTTCAATTTAGTCACTGAACTTTAGTCTACCGTGCAATGTGGTCCATAAAATTTTAAATTGTTCAATGTGATTACTATACTTTTAATACATGTCTAATATAACCCATGGATTATATAAAAATATTCAATATTATCCTTGAACTTGAATTTATAGAAGGATAACACTAGATGTTTTTAATATTGTTGATAGACTAAATTGAACACGTACAAAAAGTTAGGAGATTACACTTAACAAATTAAATGTACAATAATTGCATTCTCATTAAAGTAAAGTTCAAGAATTAGAATGCACATTGAGTTAAAATTTGGGAATCATTTATGCTATGATCTCTTTCGGGAGCATTTATTGTAGGCTTCACACCAAACAAACAAAAGGATAGATCTAGGAATTCCTTTTACTAGGGAAACATCATGAGTCTCATACGAAAAGTCACCAAAGTTTGCTCAAGCTCTCAGGGGACCACAACTTAACCATCAATTCAATGTGGTCATTGAATTTTAGCCCAATATTGTCCATAAACTTTTAATTTGTTCAATTTAGTCATTAGACATTTGGTACATGTTCAATTTAGCCAATGAATAACATGAAAATATTCAATGTTTTCCCTTGACTTGAATTAATAAAAGATAACACCGAACATTTTTTTATAGTTCGGAGACTAAATTGAATAAGCACTCAAAGTTCAGGAACTGTATTAAAAAAATTAAAATTTCAATAATCGCATTCCACATTGGAGTAAAATTTGGGGATCAAAATATACATTGGGCTAAAGTTCAGGAATCATTTACGTCATTATCTCTTTCAAGAGCGAGCCTTCACAGCAAACAAGCAAGGATGGATCTAGGAATTCTTGGAGACACATCATGGTAGGAAAAGTTACCAAAGTTTGCTCAAGCTCTCAGGGATCCACAACTTGACCACCAAAATGGCAATTGTGGCCTGGATCGTGTGAGAGGACGACGGATTACTAAAAGTTCAAGTGCTTTAAATGACAACCAACCGGGAAATAAATAGGTCAGTTGATAATTTAGGTAGCTAGCCTGGAAGCACGCAGAAGAGCAGATCAAGTTCTTGTGCCATCACCTTCTTGCAGCCATCCATGGAGACACGGGGAGATTTGGAAGTGCAGCTGGAGGGAATGAGAGAGTATTATAGGGGCGGCAACACAAGAGGAGCATCTTGGAGGAAGTCGCAGCTCCGAGGATTGTGTCGGCTTCTCGAAGAAAGAGAAGCCGAAATGAATGCTGCCCTCGAATTCGACCTGGGGAAGCATCCTGTCGAGGCTTATCGGGATGAGGTAGCTTCTTGAATTTGAGTTTTCTTGCTGTAGGTAACTTTTATTCGTTTTGACTTTTCTCCTGGAAATGTGCGCAGATAGGAGGCTTGATAAAGTCTGCTAACTACGCACTTGGTTGCTTGAAAGGGTGGATGTCAGCCAAGAAGGTGAACGAGGCTTTCCCTGATTGATCCTCTGATGCGTCCCGTTTATCCTGTGCCGGGGAAATTTTCACTGTTTCTTTGTCATCTTTCTTGGATCGCAAGATTCCAATCGCGCTGCGGGATTTATTCAATGTTACATGCGTCTTTATTGACATTTTAAAGTTACGGTTCTCTTCTTAATGCCTTTGAGACACCTATTATGAGAAGAATTTAAGGTGAGCTCCCCGAATTTGCAGGCTAAACTGCCGCTTGCTGCCGCACTGATGACTGCAGAGATAATTCCTGAACCTCTCGGCCTCGTCCTGATCATCTCATCTTGGAATTTTCCATTTGGTAAGCGAAATTGTTTGCATAGTAAATCAAATTTAGTTCCATCATCTATAAAGCTTCCATCTTATCTACTTTAGGCGGCCATTGTCGTGGCTGAATTTTATATGAACAGGACTCTCCCTGGAACCACTGATAGGAGCGCTGGCTGCCGGAAACGTGGTGGTCCTGAAACCTTCAGAGGTGGCTCCTAGATGCTTCTCTTTCTTGGCCAACGTACTGCCAGCTTATCTAGACCCCAAGGCCATCAAGGTTGTCGAAGGTGGTCCTGCCGTTAGTGAACAACTAGTAAAGCAAAAGTGGGATAAAATACTCTTCACAGGTAAAAACATCACTCACGGAGCTCCTTTCAAGTTGTTCCTGATGTATGAGGTTAAACCTTGTCACCAGGCTGTTTCGATTGTGATGTTTTCATTCTCTATATATTTTTGCAAAAGTATAGGGAGTGCACGAGTAGGTCGAATAGTGATGGCTGCAGCAGCGAATCATCTGACACCAGTGACTCTCGAGTTCGGGGGGAAGTGTCCCGCCGTACTGGATTCTCTTTCGAGCTCATGGGACAGAGAGGTAAAAGAAAAAAGGAACTGTCACATTAGAACTCCAACGAAAGTGAGCATCTTGCTCGATTTTTTGATGTAAAATTCACTTCACAAGATGTAATATTTGCTCCCACATGTTAAGGTGGCCGTTCAACGAATCGTCGGGTCAAAATTTAGTGCCTGTGCTGGCCAAGCTTGCATAGCCATTGATTATGTCATTGTGGAGAAGAAATTCAGCTCCACTTTGGTAAGATGACAGCCAAATATTATGTCGTTCGGAATCATTTTCCTATCTGTTTTTAGCACCATGCTTATAATTTTTGCTTCTTTGTTCAGCTGGAACTAATGAAGGTCTGGATCGGCAAGATGCTTGGAGAGAATCCGAGGGAATCGCGCAGTATGGCAAGAATCGTGAATAAACACCACTTCTTGAGACTGAAAACTCTTCTAGAAGACCCAAATGTCAAAGCTTCTATCGTCTACGGAGGTTCAATGGACGAAAAAAGCTTGTATGTCGTCCATATTGACTCGTTTGAAAGAGCCCAAGAATATTTTCTGTGCTCTTGAAGTGAATCCTTCCCTCGCTTTTGTTTCATGCAGGTTTATTGAGCCGACCATCTTGCTTGATCCCCCCCTCGAATCGGATCTCATGCAAGATGAGATTTTCGGCCCCTTACTTCCGATCATTACGGTAAAAATATTCTCCTTGAGATATGTACTTCCATTATAGTCCTTTGTCCTTGGACATTGCCCTTCTAAATGATATTTCTTCGGTTAGTAGCGACTTTGCTTCTCATAGAATAGGTTGCAATCAGCTGCTCTCCGTCTTGACAGTTGAAGAAGATCGAGGACAGCATCAACTTCATAAATTCAAGGCCTAAACCTCTCGCGATTTATGTCTTCACTCATAACGACTTGCTCAGGAAAAGGATGGTAGCGGAAACATCCTCGGGAAGCGTGACATTCAATGATGCAATGATTCAAGTAACGTCATTGTTCAATAACTTCAAGATCCATTAACTGTGAAACAAGAAAGACAGTTTTTGATGAGAAATAACTGCCACAAACAGCAGTAAAAATGATTGAAAAGAATTCTCTTATGCAGCAAATTGCATTTGCTTTGAGAATGGCAACGAATGATTCTTACCCTTTGCTTTAATCTTTCTTTTGCTCGAATGGCCCAATCCGTGTCGAATCTGCAGTATATGGCTGATACACTACCGTTCGGAGGTATTGGCGAGAGCGGCATTGGCAATTACCATGGGAAGTTCTCATTCGATACATTCAGCCACCACAAGGCAGTGATGAGAAGAAGCTTTCTAGTTGACTTCTGGTTCAGATTCCCTCCTTGGAATGACCACAAACTGCAGCTGTTTCGCTCAGTGTATCTTTTCGATTATCTCGGAGTGCTCCTCACCGTACTCGGACTGAAGAAATCCAAGCAAGGCTGAGCAGAGTCGAAGGTTATTTCAATTCACATGAGGTCATCATTACATTAATCCACCCCGGGTGCCTAGTTGCTTTTATTGAAAGATAGTAAAAAGCTTGCGGGCTTTATGGTAGATGCAGTCTTGAGGACTATGTTAGAATTATTATGTGGCCCATATAATATTATTAATTAATGGTTTAGTAAATATATAGATGCTAAAATATATTTGCTATGAGAACTTACAATTGTATTGAAATGGTTTCTTCTAGAGAAGTTATCGTTCTTCCGTAAGGGTGTAACTCTCATGAAAATTAAAAGGCGCTTTGATGGAAGGCACACCCCATGTGTTCACTATAGCGTAAGGTGCGTGCGCGACACGCGTGAAATTCATATGCCACACACCCCACATGCATGCTATAGCGTAAGGTGCGTGCATGACACACACCAGCATAGGCACATGTGGCGGTTAGCCAATTACAATATAAACCTGCTGTCTTGTAATTAAAATATGCCCCTCTCGGTACCATTTACTTATGATTATGCCCTCTGCCATTTATTTACAATCCTACCCCTCTCTATGCTAACTAATTACGATTGTGCCCTCATTTATGGTTATTTATGTTTTTGCTCATATCTATTGGAGAATTACGATTCTGGACTGGCCGATTATTTATCATTTTGCCCCTAAATGCTAAATTTATGGTTTTGCCCCCTCTAGAGTTATGATTTTATAGTTTTACCATTATGCTTTAATTATGGTTTTACCTGGTACAATTTGGTGAATGTCTGTACTTTACAATATCAAAAATTCAATAAAGAGTGGTTTGTTAGTCACAAAAGCAGCCAAACCTTAAGGTATTTTGAATTTTTTGATAGTGTAAATTGTTTTATTCAATTACCCATGATTAATTGATGCTATGATTAAAGTTGATATATTAATATCCTTATTGATGTGATGGGTATACTTAAATTCATTTATTATAAAAACTTAGGGATTAACCCAAAGGTTAATCAATTTCTTATAATTCATAGACATAATAGTTGGTAATTAATATTTCTTCTAAAATTTGTTTGTATATCCAAAGATAACAGATAAATTTTAATGAAATATATTTATAATTACCAAATTAAAGTTATTAGCATCATTATTTATTTATTTATTTTTTGGTGATCCAGGGAACCTCCGAACGCTGCTTCGCGGGGAGAGTAAACCCTGGGGAGACACGTGGGAAACCACCACCCACGTGCCCCAGGTAAGTCACGGCTAGCACTGAAGCAACGACGACGCCGTGGATCGAACGCAGGCCTTTAGCATCATTATTTATAGTTTAATGTATGTTAGTATATTATAGGATCACCCAAAGGAGAACTATGATATATATATATATATAAACACCTAGATGAAAAATGCAGACTCGAAAATGCAAGAACAGGAGGAGACCATAGAATTTTTTTACATAGCCTTGAGCGGCTTGAAAAAGCATAGTGTAGCTATGGAACATTCTGATAGTATTTACCGAACAAAAGAAAAGAAGTAATATGGCGCATTATAATCAATATGCTTCTCTGAATTGGCCAGGAAGGAGTTCCTCTACTAATGAGAGAGAAGAACCTTTTCTATAATACAACATAAAAATTCTTCAGGATAGTTATGACATGTAATGTACAAAGCAAGCACATTAGCGGCCATAATGACGTATGAAGAACTTCCTGCAGATTTTTTTCGCTGTTCCTTCAAATCGTGAATTGCGAATAACTTGAGAGCTTCTTATGAAAATTCTGTTGTGCAAATAACTGTAGGTGTTTGGGTCGTGCATGAGAAAATATGATATCAATGAATTCTTCCCTGTTATGCACCGAATTAATCTTCCTGAAATTGTACTGCACCGTCTGCTGTAGCCAAGCGGTTACTTGGCTTCTGTATGTGACAGAATCGGACAGAAAGAGTAGTTGCCATCGTTCCACATCTCTTGAACGTACACGGCAGTAACTATATTGCGAAACATTTAGCGTCAGTGCATATATCTTTGATGGAAATTGAATTCAAAATTGAACGGCATTATCCACACACGCACAAAAAAGCAAAAAAAATAAAAATAAAAAAGGCCGATTCCAGCAATGTCAACATGCAGATAAAACGCATATGCACGCTCGAGAAATGGCCTCAGACTCATCCAGACCACAAAGAGCAAATTGGATCGGAACACAACGTCGCAATTGATAGTAAACCTTGTGACTTTTGGGCTGTTGTTGACACCTGAAATTTTTTATCGACATTTTAATCATTCATTTTACAAGAAAAATATAAAAAATAAAGAGCCAAAAAAAATGAAGAAGAAAGAAAAATAATGAAAACAAGAACAAAAAAAGAAAACAAAAAGATGAAATGAAAAGACAAAAAAAGAAGAAAAGAAGAAAACGAACAAAAAAGAGAGAAAAAAAGAAAAAAAAAAGAAGAGAAGAAAAAAAAATATAAAAGGGATACTCGTGAAGCAAAGGGGAGGCCATTTTTGAAGATTCTCTCTCTCTCTAAAATTTTCGTGCGGGGATTCTCTCTCGGGAGAGGTCTCTCTCCTAAAAAACCGTTCGCGCGCGGATTTTCCCTCACGAACTCTCTCTTGAAACCTCGGGCATTCTCTCTCCCACTCTCTGGATCTCGGAGAGCAATCTAGGGTTTGACGGCCGAATCGATTCAAGGTCGAAGTCGGTCTCTCTCTTTGGCTTGGGGATTTGGACTTCCTCATCTGCATCTTCTCGAGCTCCGAAGCCGATCGGCGATGCCGGTAGCGACGGCAGCGGCGGCGAAGGCTTCCAATCGTTTTATTGTTCTGCTTTGCCGATAGTCTCGCGCGCAGGAGAGATTGCGTCGATTCCTCTCTGGCTGGATCTCGCGCTCAGGATCTGTCTCTCGCTCTCTGGATTTGTCTCTCGGTCGGTCTCTCTCTTGATTGAAGACGGAACAGATGAAGATCGAAGAAGTTCTTCGTTGTTACTTGATCATCAAAATCTCTGAAGATGCTTCGGAGTAGTTGATGTGCTGATTTCCAGCAAATCGCAGAATAAAGATTAAGCTGAGTCTTCTCAATCTTTACTTGTACATTTGTTGCGAAAAGATTCTGATTTCAGCAGATTCTGTTGACATTTAATTTCACTGATTTTGTTGAAGAAGAAGCTGAGAAAAACTTCTAGATTGCAACTCAAAAGAAGCGTACACCATCTTCAAATCGGCAGCCGAGGCATGCATTCGATGAGGTCGAGGATCACAGAATCAAAGGCCAGCGTTCTTCATTTTCCAGGAGTTCCAATAACAAAATCGAAGCTAAGTGTTTGGTTTCCTCTTTTCTATTTCGGTAAGGAGTGTTATTAGATTCGGCCTCCACTGATTTCAGTATATGTTTTTTTTGTTAAATAGCCACTTCATTGTCAATGAATGGTGGACATCTCGGAAGGTCAGCTCTTGGCCGATTCATTACGGACCAAGGTGGGTGCGATGAAACTCCATTTAATATCATCCGATGAGGCGAGAGCTTCTCGTGTCGTGATTCATGATCGACAACGAAGGTTCGGGGCCAGGATGCATTGTAAATCTAAATCGATGTTTGTATGATCTGGAATTGATTGCAATTGGATGCTGAGATTCTGTGATTTTCGATTTCGGATGAGTGACTCACTGTTTCGGCTGAAAGGAGGTGCTAGATGAGGTTTTTTGACCTCGAGCCCTTCTAGACATAAAAAATAGACTTCTCAAGCTTCGATTTGATATGTCACATGCCCATAATAGATGTCATTTGGTCACTGAAAAACCACCTACAAATTCTGTTGATTCTGCTCTGATATTCTGTTTCTGTCGCTGATCTGACCTTCTGTGCAAATAACTTGATATGAGCTGGTTATTGTGTTTTTCTGTGTTCGAAGTCTTCATGAAAGTCGAAGATGGTTCGAATATCTTTCCAATGAGCTGTAGAATGCCCTGATTGAATCTCATTTGATATGGTTTTCACATGTCCAAATTTCAGTCCAGAATCTGTCACGTTTGAGATCTGATGCGTGTGCTCAAATTTGAGTTAGTGAACATGCTTTGCTGGAGTTGAATCTTTCATGAGAGTCATTGGAAATTTCATAAAGTTTCTGACAAGGTATAGCTTGAATCAAGTGATCATCGTTAGCAAGGTCAATGGCTTCCATAAAGTCACGTTTGAGTTGCTGCAATCTGTAATGTTGGATTTTTGCCCTGTTTCGTTTCTGTTTTTTCATATAGATTTTTCTGAGCAAAGTAGGACTTCGATGTCTCATGATAGATGATCAGGACATTTCCTTCTATATATTTGGACTTTCATAGATTTTCTTTATGCCTTCATTTCCATGTTTTGTACAAACCCTGCTGTGATTTTAATTGATTGCGTTCTCAATCAAGCTCCTTAAGAGCATACTTGATGCTTGATGCTTTCTAGACATACTTAGAGCATATCATTAGCTTCGCAATGATGTATGGCATGCCTCATTTGAAGATCATTGACCATGTAAAAACCATGCATCAAGTCGATATACCATAACTGAAATTGTCGTGCATTTTGCTTCTAATGACAAGTCACATATCATTGTTAATAGATTTGTGTGACCTTTTGTACATAGATTTAGGGTTGAATATCTAAATCAAACTTTTTCTTCACATTTAACCTTAGGTCATGTTCAAATTTCATGATTTTCATTGCATTGATTAGATGATTTGCTAAGTCTGTTATCGTGCATCATTTTCTGGTTTGCTTGTGATTGATCTGCATGCTTTAGCGATTGTTGCTTTTCGGCCATGAATTTGACTTTACTTGAATTTGATACGCCTCAGGAAATTCCATTCATGAAAGTTGCCCTTTATAAAGTGCTTGATTTATGTGTTTTTTTTTTCTCAGAGCCAATCATACATGGCTTCTACCCCAATTGTTTTGATCTTAGTTGTGATGATTGTTTCTTTCACTTGTATGCACCTAGTCGTAAATTTCTTAGATAAGGTTTAGATTAGGACCTTGAAGATAGAGAAGGCGTAAGGCGTGAAGATGGTGAAGGTCGATGTCCATTCCGACCAAAGGTCATGTAGTATTCGTTTTCCCGACATATGTCTCGGGTTTCATGCAATGTATAAAGCCCGACGAGTTGCGGGTTTCCTTTCTTTCTCGATTGTTTTCTCTTATATATTCTTTAGAATTGTATGATTAGATTTACTGCTTTATCTTGATTGTTTACTTCATGTCTTGCAATTTAATTTTCATTTCATTGTTTGTTTTCCTTTCATTTATTAGGAATAGAATAGAATGAAAGTAATTCACCATGCATGATCACTTAGTATAGAATTGATGATCCCGAAAATATAAAAAGAAATGCATGGACATGTTAGGAAAAACACAACATACTGTTTAGGTATCGAAAGGGCGTTAATAGCAATATTAGCGTAACCCAAGTCCCCGAACCTAGATATCTGGTTGCGTAGGAATCGAGGGAATACTCCCGACCCTCGATTGGGTTTCTAGCCGACCCCCAAAAATGAGGCTAGTGGCGACTCCTGTATATTTTTAAGTTGTTAAATATCTAGATCGTATAAATAAATCCGCTGTCACGCGGGGTATGAGCTTGGGAGAGCTCGTGATCTCGTGAGGAAACTCGTGTGATCAAAGTACCCTTAAACCCGACCTTTCCCTTCCTTGGATCCATTTCGAGGGGCGGCAAGATCGGGTCGCGACAGCTGTCAAAATTCCGAGCACATAACTGCCTGACATGACCAGCCGTCTAATCCTACGGAATCGAAGCGGTGTGCGGAGGTACCCGCCGCCGTCGCCATCCCTCTCTCTCTTGGTTGGGTTGGTGCGAACAGTCTCGAGTTTGTAGGACTTCTAGCAAAAGGTCGTCTGCATGCTATGTCTGATTCGCCCGTTGAAGCGGCTTTCTCCCATGGCTCCATTTTAGTGGCAGTATATCCGTATTTACTCATACGAAATCAAATAGAAAATATTATTTGCTAGATGAATAAATTCTTAATTATCTCCATTCCAATCTAAATAGCACTGACACGACACGGTGCGACATGCGGACACGTCATTTTTCAAAAATAAAAAACTCTGATACATTGTAACACGTTATATATTAAATGAATATTTTTATTTTTAATTAATTTGATTTGAATTCAAAAATAAATAAATAATAAAAAAGAGCTTAAAATAAATTTATATCTATTCATAGAAAATTCGAAAGATATATTCATAATTAATACATATTTATGTTTGGGAACATGTTTATAATTTTAATAAAAATTATCGGTGAAACTAATGACTACCAAAAGATTAAAATGAACTTATTTATATACATATATGATCTTATATAATTGATCAAAATTTATCATTATTTAATATTTAATGTTTTAATTTTTTGAAATTACTTTTTAACCTTATTTATTTATTTTTCTAACAATAATTTCCTCCCTCCCCGGCCCCCGGCCCGGCCCGGCCCACACTCAAAAATCAACATCCCCAATAATTATCTCCCTCCTGTGTTTCTCCCTCGGCAACTCCACCACACCGCCAAACCCCACCTTTCCGCCCCCGTTTCTTTCTCCCCATCACCCGTCAAGGCTGTCATTTCCCTTGAAAGGAGGCGTCTTGTCTCTTAAATGGCTTACTGGAAGCCTCCAACTGAGATCAGTCAGCTTCGATGCAAGCTATTCAAGTCCGTTTTCACATCTCGGTTATGTGTAGGCAGACCATTGGCGCGTGGATCTGTTGGAAAATTAGCAATACATCCCATCAGCATTATTGAGGTATAATCGGTACCATGGTCCAGTCACATGGATCTGTTTCAACAGATTATAAATGAGTCTCACGGCTCTCCTCCTTATCTACCCAGGCATGGGCCTGAAATATTTATTGTCGGCCTTTCTTCTAAGCTAAAATTGAACAAAAGATCAACCGTTATGCTCGAGGTGTTTACTTATTCTATTTCCCCACCAAAATTGAAAATCAATTTTTATCGTTGGCAAAATTGTGTAGGTATTCAACATGATTTCCATGACTTTAGATGACAACTTATATGGTCTTAAAACTTTAAGGCATGTAATGAAGAGGAATTAAATCTCAGAACACTACAATTGTAAGCTGAAGATTGAAAGTAGTCACCCCAGACACACCCTCAGTTTGGCAGCTTCACTGACCAAATAATTACCACGCTTCAGCGAAGAAATATGACTGATCTTTTTTTGGGCATTTACTTTGTATTTACAATTTTCCCAGTGTTTTTCACTTTACTTTTGCTCTTAATAGGTGAGACCCGGTCCTGGTTTCTACAACGGTAGTTTGTCTCTAGAATTGGGTGAGAATGGCCAGGAAGATGTTGCGGTGGTTCAGTTGCCCGAAGATGATCAAGGCCTGGCAGCAGGGCGATTCACAGCCTTTTACCAAGATAGAACATGCATCGGTTCAGGGGTCATATTGGAATCTTACAATGACCAGGGCTTTCCTGTCTGCCAGAAGGCTCTTGAGATCGCTAGAATGGGGGATAAGTCGAAACTTGGAAAACCGGTGAAGATTAAGGTAAAACCAGAGGGCACTGTAGGGTATTTTGATCGGAAAAATTCAATTTTCAGTTGAGAAGCTCAATTTGAACAGCAATGCCTTCATGGCGCGACACCCTTGCCATGCTGATTTGGCTGGAAAAACGAAGTTGAAATTTGCTCAAGACCAGCTGTGATGGAAGATCTGAGGATGGTGGATGTCAGCTAAGTCTGGCCGGTGGGTAGTGGAGACTTCGCAAGATACCGCCTGTCATATGTTGTATGCTAGCAAAAAGATCATTCGGGGTTGAAAGGCGATGAGTTATCCGATCCCCTAAGTTCATCTTGCGGTATTAGAGCTCCACTCTGATATTGTGTATAAGACAAGTTATATTTTTCCCACAGGCTTTCTTTTCGGCGTATTTCAAACCGAAAACTGGCAAGACGCGCCTGACTGTGTAAAGATGCGTAAAAACGTGCGTCTGGAATGCTGGCTTATCTCTGCTGCACCTACGTCTTCTCTTTGGCCCAAAGTTCTCTCCTGTGTGCTGGCTTGCTTCCCTGTCGAGGTTGCCACCTACATGGGGGAAACTACTCGGACAAGATTTTTCATGAGCAGTTTCATTAGAAAGAAAGTGCACTTAACAAAAATTCTCGGAACATATGATCAATGAATAAACAGCAAACCGTCTCCTTCTAAAAAATCATCCCACCCTTAATTAATAGGCCGATGCTCGGGATTTTTGCATTCATCAGTTTTGTTTCTCTTTTGTTGGTGTTTTCGTTTGAAATTTGCTTGTAAATATATCATATCTCTTTCAAGAGCGTTTCTCGTTTCTCATTAAATTTTGATGGATGCGAGTTCACGGATGACTTTATTAGATAGATGATTGTCGTGTCCTTTCCTAAGTTAGTTATCATTGTACTTTCTAATTAATACTTGAGGCAGAATGGAAAAAAATACTTAAAATCCCGCTTTAGCAAAATTTGGTTCTCATGTATATTGTAGAATAATCTTCTTATCCTGTGGGACGTGCGACGCACGTGACGAGGACGCACTAATAAAATTTGAAAAAATAAATATTTGTTTCCAAAATTTGTTAGCTTTGTACTTCACGTGATTCACAGTTGTGGGTCGTATAGTTGGAGGACGCGGAGCTTTCCCTGTAAAAAGTCCACTAAAAGCAACCGCAGTACAAGGTGTCCGGGATTTAATGGTTCCGTCGGGTCGAATCAATCATTGGAGGCTTTGTTGGCAACTCCACCTAATTCCACGTCCCTAATCTTTATACTGATACCCGCAATCAAAGGCCAAGGCGAACTTGGTCAATTTTCTTGGAAGTCCTTGCCATTTCCTGTACGACGGTGATTATCTTCCAAGAGAAACCGCGCGCACCATGCGAAGCAGGATTGCAACAGCAGGCTCTTATACTCTCCGTGAATTTTTATGTCGTATCGAACATTCTCCTATATTCGATCGACAGGTGTCAGAATATATCCGACACCTGATTAATGCTCAAGTGAGTTTGGAATTCCGACATACGTGCTCGAAATTTTGACACGCGATTTCAATGTATATAAGTCATTTTTAAAAATTTTCAATAAATAAAAGGTCAAAATGTAAATATATAAAAAATAAAAAATAATAAAGAAGGGAAGAAGAAAAATATAGTCTTTTTTCTCTTTTGACTCTTACTTCTTGTGACACACAATTCATTCCCAAGTTTGTTTTTTCCTCTTCTTTTCCGATACATTTTGACATGCGAGTTCAGAATGTGGATTGTTTTTTTTTTTCTTCTTCTTTTGAGTTTTATGGATTATTGGAATTGAGTTGAACTTGTTAAATTGAAACAATGAATAATATTAACAATGGATTATCTTTTTATTTATTTATTTATTTATGAATTTGAATTAAATTTATTTGATTAACATAATCATAAAATGATATTTTATCATGTATATATAAATATATATTTAATATACAATGTGTCTCAACGTGTCAAAATTCTCTATTTTTTGAAAAATAATATGTTGGCGTACCATGTTATGTCATGTCGTGTCGAACGTGTGTCACATATCAATGTCAGTGCTACTTGGAAGCCAAGTCAATTGATGTTTCGAGAAAGAAAAAATGTTGTAACTGATTCATGAACTATGGCCAATTTAACCTAATGTACAATGTGGTCCGTGAATTTTTAATTAATTCAATGTGATTGCTAAGCTTTCGCCTAATGTACACTATGGTCCTTGAACTTTTAAATTATTTAATGTGATTATCGAATTTTTGGTACATTTTCGATTAATTTTATAGATTATATAAAAATGTTCAATGTTGTCCTCGGACTTAAATTAATTGAAGGATAACACCAAAAATTTTATATTGTTGGGGATCATATTGAACAACTTAAAAGTTTAATAATCACATTCCACATTGGAGTAAAGTTCAGAAATCATTTATATTATGATCTCTTTTGGAGCAATCTTTGTAGCCTTCACACCAAATAGACAAAAGGATAGATCTAGGAATTCCATGAATTGAAAAGACTCAAACGTAGATTGACATTGAATCAACCATGGGTCGAACTCACGAAACCCCTAAAGGATGCATGTTGGTTTCAATTATACTAAAGCCGCAATTGATGGATTTCAACCACAAATTCTAATTCAGTTAAGGGTATCAGATTTTAGAAGATTAAGAGATCACTTGCTTTATCAAATTTCTCACTTATCAGTAAATCCTAAATTTTTGGATAAATGAAAATGGACCAGGAAAATGTTGAGAAGGCTATTCTGAAATAAAGACTTGAATTCTCATCGACAGAACACAGAGATTTGGAAAGTTAGGAGCGGGCCACGAACAAGGACTTGATTGGGCCCAAGTCCATGTTGGATGGCCCAATAGGCCTAAACCCATGAAAGAAGGCCCAAATGGGCTCACGCCTATGATGGGCAGCCCAAGGGAGGGCTATGGACCCTCCAATCTCATCAAGCCATCATTGTAAGATCTCAATATTAATTGCACTCAAGTACGTGAATAGTGCGTCAATAGTGTGCAATCTAGGTAAAATAACTGAATTACCCTCTTATTCAACTAAGGATAAATGGACACGATAGGAAATGGCATGGAAGGGGGCGGCAATGAGTTTGAAGAAGGTTGGGGAAAGGACAACCTAGTTTAATGTAAAGCCTATCCTAGACTTATTAACCCATGTACATATCTACCTCATTAATAGCTTGGATTTCTTTCATCGTAAATGCTTCCTCTCCAACTAAAAACACTAGGTTGAGAGGGTTTGGGGGGATTGCAAGTACAATGACATTAGTGGCAAAATTTCTTCCTCTTTCTCTCTTCCTCTCAATCCCTTGTTCTTACAGAAATTTTCTCTCTCTCTTCTCTCAATTTCTCTCATTTTCTCTGACTCTCTCTCTCTCCCTACCATTTGTTCAAATTTCCCTCATCCTCTTCCTTATTTCATTCCTCTCCAGACTCATTGATAATAGACCACCATAACCGTTACCCTTAAACAACCCTTTGCATCGTTGTTCCCATCACTGAGTCGAAGCTTTGGAGTTGAGGAAGTTGTTGTCCAGCTCCTCACAGTAGCCCTCTCTCTCTCTCTCTCTCTCTCTCTCTCTCTCTCTCTTTGTTGGCAATTTGGACACAGTCGGTTTAAGGGAGGCCTTCTGCCACAGTGTCGTTGTGTGGGCCGCCATCCGGCCCTCCCACGTATGTTGTGGAGGCGTGACCAATAAAGGTTGGCTTTGGTTTGAAAATTTTATGACCCTACTTTTCTATCCTATTGTTTTATTGTTTGGGGATTATTTATATATGCTTTTGCATGCGTATATTAAAATGAATGGATCGGCAATGTGTCATGAGACATCGCTATTATATCAACCAAGTAGAGATGGGCACGGGTCCGGAGGATCGGGGCGTGACATCCCACTTTAGTGGTATCAGAGCGTGGTCATTAGAAATTGGAGTGATAAGGTGCGATGGATATAGGATAGTAAGTAGAATTGGCCTTTAAATTCATGACTGGTGGATGTCGGTGATAGTTGTTTGTAAAGCTGTTTGTTGTGTGTGGATCTCTCAGCTTCTAAGGGAGTGTGGATTTGGGAGGTAGGTTTTAGTAAAAGACTAAACCATGAGTGATCAAAAGCCGATGACTCCTAGACAGAGGACTTTATCTTTAGTAACTCGGGCTAGGACTTGACGAGGGTCAATGCCCGAGGTGGCTGAGGTTAGAGCGTAGGCTCAAGCTAGCACAAGTGGAGTAACACCACCTCCTGTTGGTGCTGGGATAATAAACCCTGGTGATTCTAGAGTAGACGAGATCTTGTAGTCGTTGGAAGTTATGAGAGACTTGATTATGTAGCAAACCCAAAATCAAGCCACTGCCGTTGCAGCCACCGCTCAAGCCGTCGCTACTGCTGCTGTTGTTGCTGCTGTTGAAGCCACACCTGCCGCTGCGCTTGTTGTTGCACCTACCACCACAGCCGTTGAAGGTCCGCTAGGAATCGTGGTTGCTGGGAGACCGATTCACAAACTAATGGAACAATTTTTAAAGTTGCATTCACCTCAGTTCACTAGGGCAAGAGACCTTGAAGCTGCTGCTTTGTGGATCCAAAAATTGGAGAAAGCTTTTGCACTATTGATGTGCAATGAAACTGAAAAGGTAGTTCTTGCAACTTACCAACTATAGGGAGTTGCAAATATTTGGTGGAGAACCACCCATGGAATAGTATTTCCAAAAGGTGTTGTCTTAGAGTGGAATGCCTTCCTTGAGGCTTTCAATGGTAAATACTTTTAAGAGGTTGCCAGAGATATGAAGATGGCAGAGTTTCAGCGTCTTCGCTAAGGTCCCCTAACTGTCGACCAATATGAGGCGAAGTTCGCTGAACTATCGCAATATACTCCTGAGCTAATTGAAAATCCAGCGAACCGGGTGAGAAGGTTCAGAGACGGATTCAAGCCGGACTTGAGGAGTACATTGGTTATGCTGAATCTAAGGAGTTATAATGACTTATACGAGAGGGCCCAGATGATCAAGAGAGATAAGAATGAGAGAGCCGCCATGTCTGGGTTGAGATTTAATGCAAACAGAGATGCAATCCGACATGGGAAGAGGCCCTTGGTCGGAGGAAGATTTCAGATCCCGCCCAACCAGAAGAGTGGAACTGGCAAGTTTAGGTCGAACCAGATTGAGTTATGTCGCGTTTGTGGAAGGTGACATGGAGCGAACCAGTGCCCCCAAAGGATGGACGCCTATTTTGAATGTGGTCAGCAGGGTCACTTAGCCATGAACTGTCCCCGGAGACAAGAAAGACCTTAACAGTTGCTGCCGTTGCCACCGTTGGATCAGATCAAGGGGAATGTACAGCATAATGTACTGCATGGAGGACAGCTCTAACCCCCGGTTCAAGGCACAGTGTATGCCATCACTCAGGGTTAGGCAGAGGCTACGCCTGACGTGATCACAGGTACAGTTTAATTGAACAACCATCCTACTTATGCTTTATTTGATCCAAGAGCAACACATTCCTTTATTGCCGAGCAGTATGTTAAGTTGATAGGAATAAATCCTAAATTATTGGAATTTGTTGTTAGCATATCTACACAGTTGAAGGATAATGTGTTATCTGCTTTGAGTTGTTTTGGTTGCAAGTTAGAGATTGGTGAGCGAGAGGGGAAAATAGATATGTTCCTAGCCATGTATGACTTTGATTTGATAATTGGCATGCGCTGGCTTACCAAATAACGAGCTAAAATGGATTGATATCGCAAGTCGATTTAGTTTTACCCATTAAAGGGTGAGAGCTTCGAGTTTGTAGGGAACCGAGAAGGGCCCTCGATTTCCTTAATCTCGTCGCAAGAGACAACCCATTTGTTAGACGAGGGTTGTCAATGTTACTTGGCGACTGTCGTGGATATGACAGTTGAGGAGCAGAAAATTGAGGATATTGCAGTTGTGCAAGATTTTCCCAATGTTTTCCCGAAAGAATTGCCAGGATTGCCACTAGAGAGAGAAATTGGGTTTGTGATTGAGTTAGCACTTGGGACAGAGCCAATCTCTAAGGCTCCTTACCGGATGGGTTTATCAGAATTGAAAGAACTAAAGGTGTAGATGCAGGAATTGTTGGATAAGAGATTCATATGTCCCAGTGCATCACCTTGGGGAGCACTAGTTCTATTTGTTAAGAAGAAAAATGGTTCGCTTTGTTTGTGCATCGACTATCGCCAACTCAATCAAGTGACAATCAAAAACAAATATTCATTGCCAATGATCGACGACTTGTTTGATCAATTATAAGGAGCGTCAATATTTTTGAAAATCGACTCGAGGACAAGATATCATCAGCTAATGATCATGAAAGAAGACATTCCAAAGTCAGCATTTCATACTCAGTACAGTCATTATGAGTTCACTATGATGCCATTCAAGTTGATGAATGCTCCAGCTGTTTTCATGGATTTGATGAATCGAGTATTCAAGGAATACCTGGATCAATTTGTGATTGTGTTCATCGATAATATCCTGGTATATTCAAGAAGTGTTGAGGAGCACGAGGATCATCTAAGATTAGAGTGCTCCAGACCTTAAGGATTCACCAATTGTATACTAAGTTTAGTAGGTGCGAGTTTTGGTTGACTCGTGTTGCTTTCTTAGGGCATGTAATTTCAGGTGAAGGAATCTTTGTGAACCCGAGCAAGATTAAAGTCGTGATTAATTGGCTGAGACTGACTACAATGATAGAGATCAGAAATTTTCTAGGTTTGGTAGATTATTACAGGTAATTTGTGGAAGGGTTCTCATCATTAGCGTTGCCATTGACAAGACTCCTAAAGAAAGAAGAGAAATTTGTGTGAATATACAAGTGCAATCGTAGTTTTCAAGAGCTTAATGAGAAGCCGATTACCGCACCTGTGTTAATCATTTCACCTGGTCTTGGAGAATTCGAGATCTATAGTGATGTGTCATTTAGAGGATTGGGTTGCGTGCTAATGTAACATTGCAAAGTTGTTGCATACGCCTCCCATCAATTAAGGTCTCATGAGCAGAACTATCCGACGCATGACTTAGAACTCACGGTGATTATCTTTGCCCTGAAGATTTGGAGACACTATTTATGTGGAGAAAAATTCTAGATCTTCACGGATCGTCAAAGTCTCAAGTACCTGTTCTCTCAGAATGAGTTGAACATGAGACAGCGTCGATGGATGGAATTGCTGAAAGATTACGCCTGTGATATTCTATATCGCCCGGGAAAGGCGAACAAGGTCATTGATGCTTTGAGTCGAAAGTCTTTAGTTGCTCATATATTGATTAAGGAGTGGAACCTAATCGAGAGAGCTCGAGATTCAGTATTCAAATTTGAGGTAGGCCACCTTTTGAGTCTTATGGCCAACCTCAAAATTGAATCGAATATCAAGATTAGAATCAAGTTACTCCAACCGATAGACTCAGATGTTCAGAAAATTCTACAAGAGGATATCAAAGAAACGAAAGTTGACTTTCAAGTTTCTAATGATGGAACACTGAGGTTCTTAGGACGATTGGTTGTACCTAATGATATGAAGCTTAGAGAGGATATTTTATCAAAAGCTCATCGTAGTAGTTATAGCATTAATCCCAGAAGTACCAAGATGTATCAGAATCCACGTCAACACCATTGGTGATCTAATATGAAGGCGGACATCGCCAAACATGTCGCCAAGTGCTTAACGTGTCAATAGGTTAAAGCTCAACATTGCAATCGTGGGCGGACTTTTGCAACCTCTCGAGATTCGAGAGTGGAAATAGGAGCATATCACGATGGATTTCGTGACTGGACTACCGAGGAGTCAAACAGGAAATGATTCGATTTGGGTGGTAGTCAACAGACTGACAAAGTCGACTCACTTCATTGCAGTTCGAAAGAACTTTAGCACGGAGTGCCGGTTACGATAACTTCGTATAGAGACCCGAGATTTACTATTGTTTTTTGGAAGAGCTTACAGAATGCCTTAGGTACCAAGCTTTAATACAGTACGACATATCATCCTTAGATAGATGGCAAGTCCGAGAGGACTATTCAGACCCTCGAGGACATGCTGAGAGCTTGTGTACTGGATTTCAAAGGAAATTGGGAAAATCAACTACACTTGGTGGAATTTCTCTACAACAATAGTTATCCACAGAGCATCAAGATGGCTCCTTTTGAAGCATTGTATGGCTGAGTGTGCAGGACACCAGTGTGTTGGGATGAAGTTGGAGAAAGAAAGATCACGGGCCTAGAGTTGGTCTAGTAGTTGGTGGATGTCGTGGTAGTTATCAGATATAGACTAAAGACCTATCAAAGTAGACAAAAAAGTTACGTTGATAAGCGTCGGAGATCTTTGAAATTCCAAGTTGGTGATCACGTTTTTCTAAAAGTGTCACTAATGAGGGGAACTTCGCACTTTGGCAAGAAAGGAAAACCGAGTTCGAGATACGTAGGTTCGTTTGAGATTCTTAAGAGAATCAGGAGCCTAGCATATCATCTTGCGTTGCTGATGAGATTGGTGTAAGTACATGACGTCTTTCACGTGTCGATATTAAGGAAGTATAAGCTTGACCCGACCCACGTACTCAATTTTAAGGAATTGAACATGGATGATTGAGTATCATACGTTGAAAGCTCAGCTCAGATTGTGAACAAAAAAGAGAAAATTCTGCGTACAAAGACCATTCCTATGATCAAAGCGGTTTGGCAACACTACGATACTGAATGAGCGACATAGGAAACTGAAAAGTCGATGAGATAGTTGTACCCCCACCATTTTGATGAAGTTTTGTAATTGTTTAAATTTCGAAAACGAAATTTTTATAAGAGGGGAAGAGTTATGACAGCTTGAATTTTCAAATTTCATTTTCGATTAAATAAATTGGGCATTTCATCGACACCCCTATAGTGCTATTCTTTGAGCTGATCACTCATGAGATAACTAGACTATCAGGAAAAATCGTTAAGGGATTTTAACACAATAAACTTGAGAATTCGATTAGGGATCGATTGCTCAACCGTGTTGGTCTACAAGGGTCATTACGGTACTGTCGAAATCGATTAGAGACCGGAGATATGTCGATTTGACTGAGATATGTGATCAGAATGTGGATGATTCTACCTGATTGCAAAATACTTGTCGATCGATACTAGATCGATTTTTCTATCGTTTTTATACCCAGTGTCCGTAATTGAAATCTCGAAATTTTCATGACAACCGAGAGTCACCAATGTGTCGAAGATGTACATTATGACTTGAGATAAATCGATTACAGGTCAATTGCACTAAAAACTCCCAAAAGCTGCCCGATAGATTCGCATCAGAAAGAAATTAACCGTGAATTTGAACCCGATTTCAGAAATTGAAAGTTTTGTCATGTCACAATTTATTTTAGGAATGTCGACTCACCCTCCGAATAATTTTATGAGATTCCGAGATTTTTACGGAAAAATCAACGGAAATTCGAATAGGCCAAATTAAAGGAAATTTGGACTTCTAAGCCGAGCCTTTGAGTATCAGGGACTTATAGACAATTGTACGGGATTTTTCTTCGTCAAAGTTGGACCTCAATTGGGGAAGTTGTTGGAGGAATTGAAGCTCCAATTTGTCAAATTCGGAGCTAGGGCAAGGGGTGCAACATTTGCTTTCAAATTGGTTTATTATGGAATTATAATTTAAGAAAGTATTATGGGACATGAAGTTAATGGAGAAGATGAGATTTTAGACTTTTGGCTCTCTCTCTCTCTCTCTCTCTCTCTCTTTCTCCTAGACTTCTCGTGCATGCTACTGCCCCGGTCTTCTTCATGTGACAATTTCCACGGAAGACAGGTTGCTTCAGTTTCCCTCGTTCATGCCAACTTCTCTCTCTCCCTCTTTGCTAGCACCGTTCGAAGCCGCCTGCCTATCCACGCGATGCCTCACCCTTCATCTCCACTAATCTCTGCTCCCCACCGATTTGTCACCAGCGAAACAACCTAGCAGTGTTAATGGAAGCAGCTCCTTCATTGACCTCGCAAATCCACAAAGCCATCTGACACGATCGAAGCCCATCTTCCTCTGAACCCATATGAGCTTCAGCCCATACGTCCACTTCTCATTCCCGCGAAGCAGCATCATCACCCATCGAAGCCACGAAATCTAGCTGCCAACGAAGCCAAAGTCCATCCAGCTTGTTTGGTCAACTCGAACGCCTCCAACGGTCCCTCAACTACTGCCACCTATTGCTCCACTGTCGAAGACAACCCCACACTGCCAGCTCACTCCCTCTCCGCTTGGTTTCTCTCCTGCGAGCGACACCGGCTTCTTCCGTTTTCTTGTTCATGGCCCAAGCCCAGCAGCTACCATCTTCGCTCGTGGATTAGCCCAACAAGCCGAGTCCCGTGAATCCATTCCAAGCCCACACCTGCAGTAGCTCTATCCACTTAAACGTGGGCCCATCTTCATGCAAGCCAGCCCACATTTTAGTCCATTTGAAGCCCACAAAAAACTCTGCAGTCCAGCCCAAGAATTCAACCAAAGTATGCCCACAACTTGAAGCCTAATTTAGTGAGGCCCAAGCCCACGACCAGCAGCTCGACAGTAGCCCAAGGCCGAAGCTCAACCTTGCTGAGTTGTATTGGGCCGGTTTAAGGCCCGGTACAAGCCCGTTGGTGTCGTCGCGAGCCCAAGTTTGGTCGCTGTTGCGCCGCTGTTGTGGTGAACCGATCTTCGCTTTTCACCATTGAGTTTAACTCACTAAACCCCGCTTAGTAGGTTAATGATACTTAGAGGTTGATTGGATTAAATTAAGCATGTTTAGGTGGATAGATTAAATTAGATTAGTTAATTTAATTATCTGTCGATGCATGTTAAGTGGTTAGTTAGTGTACTTAGAAAGTAGACACGCTATATTAATTATTTAACAAACCTTGGAATTTTTTCGGATCCATTTCGACGTCTAATTAGGCATTGCGGGCCTAAATTGAATTTGTTAGCATTTATTTAATATTTTCGTAATTATTTAATTAATTATTTATTTTCCGAAAATCCAACCAGGATGGTCGGTGATAGGAATTTTATGCTAAGTTCAGTGGTGCTTTCTATTTATTTATTTGAGTACTAGATTGTGAAATTTGAATGTGATTAGTGAATATGGGGGAAATACCCCAAAATTGAGAAATGTCAGTATTTGAGTGGGAAATAACCATGAAAGATTGTGAGTAGACTTAGAAAGCCGCCGAAGTATTGCCGTGCTAGTTGGGTCGTGATTCGCCATCGAATTTGGAATTAGTCGTGCTTAATTGGGCCGTGATTTGCCACTTATTAAAGGTCGTGCCCATCGAGTCGTGATTCACCACCTGATAGAGGTCGTGCTTGATAGGGTCATGATCTGTCACCTATTAAAGGTTACGTCCACTAGGCTGTGATTACCACCTAAAGATAGGTTGTGTATTTTGGATCGTGAATTATAGTTGAAGACTGAATAGATTCTGCTTGTTGAGCTGGGAGTAAGATTTGAGATGGAATACTTGTGATGACCAAGGAGTGGTCTTGATGATACGTAATCGACTGAGTCGATTGATCAATAGTTCGGTCTGTTTGATTGGATGCTGTGATTGTCCGTATTTATTATTTAAACTGACTTGTAAGAAGAAATTGAGACCAATGTAAGCCCTCTAACCCGTGGTTGTGCTTAGGTAGCCCCTAAGGCATATTTTCTTCCTAATCGAGTCTTAGGGAGTAGAACTTGCTGAGACGTTGTTTCACTGGTTATTGTATAACCATTTTTAGGTTCTTAGATGATATTGATTAAGGACCAGAAGCCCTGGAGTTTAAGAAGTGAAGGAAACAGAATCGGCAAATTTGTCTGACTCGCTAGTACAATGCCTTTTTAATTAAGGTGATAATTTTGTAAGCAACCTGATGTTGTAAATAAACCTGTGTGTTTATAAAATGTTGGTTTTGGTTTGAAAAATTTATGGCCTTACTTTCCTATCTCATTGTTTTATTGTCTGGGGATTATTTATATTTGCTTTTGCATGCGTATATTAAAATGAATGGGTCGGTGATGTGTCCTGAGACATTGCTATTATATCGACCGAGTAGGGATGGGCATGGGTCCAGAGGATTGGGGCGTGACACTTATCCCTTATTATTATACATATGTTATGTTCATTGTCTATGGTTGATGCGTGAGAACACCCTGAGCCTCCGAGACGAGATATATGATGGTTCTTGGACATGCAAGGAAGCACGCCGGGTCAAGTCTCTCTCTTGGGATTAGCGACATTGAGACATATTGTTCCCAAATCAAGTTCGCACTAATCATAACTTTTTCAGGCCCTAATCATAACTATTCTAGCCCAAGTCGAAGTACTTTGAGATGGACGTGTACTAAACGTGTATGGGATACCACTTTGTAAGGTCACCCTCATAGAATAGAGGTGCTAGGTTGAATCCAACCTTGATACTTGGACAAGTATGAAGGAATCCGCTATGTGGACATGTAAATAGTTAAGCTTTTGATATAAGGAAAGATTATGTTTGAAGTGTGTTATGATGTATGCCTTACACTATCCCTATTGTTTGTTAATAGTTGGGAGATGTTTGTTTTGCTTCTGCTTGTATATAATTAAAAGATAAAATGAATGGGTCAGCGACGCGTCCTAAAATGTCACAAGCAAATAACCTAAGTGAAAAGCCATGGTGCGGGTTGTCGCGAGCTTGGAGCGGGTTGGGGCGTGACAAAAAGTTACCAAAGTTTGCTCAAGCTCTCAAGGGACCAGAACTTGACCGCCAAATTCAGCGTGATTATTAAATTTTAGCCCATTATGTAATGTGATCCATTAACTTTTAAATTATTCGATGTGGTTATTGGACATTTGATACATGTTCAATTCGGTTCCTTAATTATATGAAAATGTTCAATATGATCCATAAATGTAACACCCTCGATACTAACCCTGTAAGAATCGACCATAAGATTTTGAATGGATCAACCATGGGCCATTGGCCATGGGGTTGATCGGTTCGATTGGTAAGGCATCAAGGATTGGTCATGGTTTGACCGATCGACCAACTGATCAACTGGTCACAAACTGATTGAAGTGTTGGCCGTGAATTTTCTATCAACCATATCGATGGGATGGGATCACCAGATCATAAGATGACATTTTGATCACGAACATTGGTCACGAGATGATTTTGGATCGGCGGGTGATCATGGGTGGATCCAACCGGTCATAGTGCTTAGCCGCGGGTGATTCCGCTCGGCTGTGCACCAATACACGGACGATCCGACTTGATCAAATGCGATCATCTTCCAATCGAAAATGCATCATTTCCTATTTAATTCTTAGTGATAGAAAATGAATATTGAATTGGTGATATCCGATTGTGGATCAATAATGCGCCGACCATGAACCATAAGAATGGATCGAGTGCCAACCAGAATAAGCTTAAGGATAGACCCGGTTATTCCGTCATAAATTTTAAGATCCATGAGTGCCTTGGCTTAGTGTTAGGCCATGGGTAGCCTTAAGATGAGCCTTGAACTGACCGAATGACAATCAACCCTTTAGGCCGATTGACCGTTCAAAGGAATGGTTCGAGCAAGCATAGAGCATAATGGCCGAATCTTGGGTATATGTGATTCGATTTTTCAAGGTGTATTTAATGATCCATTTTCCGGCCCCGGAACCAACCTAGACAATGGATTTCTCCGGACTGCTTTCTTGAGGAAGAAAATAACAAAATGGAATTCTTTAGAATACCTCAGCTTTTTTATGAAGGAGGTTGACTTATCATTCCATCTAGATTTTTCTAGATATGGTCATGATTACCAAGGATTTACCTTGAAAATTAAGCAAAGTATCCAAGCCAAGTGTTCCATTAAAAATGAGGCACATTGGAGCTAAATATGGCTATCCTATAGCGTTAATGCCACATTGAGTTTCATAGGTTTTGACTTCTCAATTTTTCGAAATTGCTAGATCTTTCTTACTTTCTAATTTTATAGAGCTCTTTATGCTTCAAATTTGAAGAAACTTCCTTCACGAAAGTTGTTCAAAACATCTTAATCTATAACATACTCAAATTTCATATTTTTTTTGAGATGAAATGGTTGGGATGAATGCCCAATGAATTACCATGTATAATTTGCCCAGTATAGTGAAAACAGTAACCAAGTTGCTTTCTTGAATTTTTATAAAATCTTCCCTTTCGAATTTGGACGTGCTTCCTTTGCAAAAGTTTTAAATGGCATCCATATCCACAGCATATTAAAATTTCAAAGAGTTTTGTGAAGATTTGGATTTCAAAATGAGTCTCTTTCTCTAATCGTTGAATCTGCTCGACGGACAAATTTTTGGGTTGTGTTCAATGATTTGCTGCTCTTTCCATAGAACAAATTTGGCTTGGATTCCTCATGAAAAATGTTTTCTAAGGTATTCTCTATAACATATTGAAATTTTGTAATTTTTCGAGTTTGTTTGAAAGGTAATGGTACTGACTTTGAAAGTTGCTCAAAACTGTTTTCACCTTATAATGGGAGAACCACATGCCCAACTTGAAAATCAAAGCTAATTTAGAGACTTCTTAGCTTGAAGGTAAGAATGCATTATATGCTTTTGGACCTTAGTCTATTAAAGAGAAGAAACTTGGAGAGCAAGTTGGCTAATGTGAACACATCTAAGCCTAATGATTGCATGAAATCTTGGCAATTAATGAGAGAAGTGAGTCACCTACTTAGGTGTCCCCTAGAATCTTACGTTATGATGGCCCTAGATTATAGCCTTGGTGAGCAAGGTAAGGACCAACCAATTAGAAGAAAACATTAGGCATAAAAAAGGCTTATGTGTCCCTTAGTCGCTACAAGCAATAATGAGCTTAGATTGAGCCTTAGAGAACAAGTAAATAGGTGGATCAATCACAAGCTAACGCCAAAGGACCTAGGCACCAACTCGGGAAGATAGGTAGGCCAACTCGTCATTTAGGCGTAATCATGAGTTTTTATAAAAATCTAAGAGGAAGAGGTCTATAAATAGAAGAATGCATCCTCATATTTTAAAGTTTGGCTTTCCCTCCTCTCTTTCATGCCATTTTCTTCCAAGTTGCCCTAGACGCTGACTGACCATTTTCTTCTAACTCTTCGATAGAGCGATGTGCTATGCTTATCGATTTTAGGATCATGTCATTATTTACTTATGTTGGCTTTGTATTGTTATGCTTGTTGTGTTTCTATTGCTTGTTGTTGCATCGAGTAAGTTCATGATCTCGCATGTGTGTCGAGCACACTCGGATGTCGAGGAATGGTCTCAGCGACTTTGGACGTGTGCCGAGGTAGGTGCACGACTCACACACTTGATCCAGGGACAATATTGAGGTGTGTTATTACTCGGGACAAGTCATGGGTCGATGCCGAAACCGGAGCGAACAGTTCCCAGTCAAGACCATAAAGCCGAATCGCATCTAGCATGAGTCCAACAAGGTATACGAGTCATTCATTAATTCACTTTGCATGGCATACCTTCAGGCATTTCATTCGACTAAAAGTTCAAAGATAAAATGAATCGATTGATGCTTGAAACGCATGGACACACAATGGACTTATATGTCGACGTTGGGGGATGTTGGGTCGTTGCCTGGGGTAAAGCCCCAGATGTCGTCCCAATATTGAGATCGTGGACGATGCCGGCCCAGGTGAGGCCGATGCCTAGGGGTTGTCCTGGATGCCGTTTTGATAATGAGATCAAGACGATGCCGGTTGCCAAGGGGGCACGATGCCCAGTTGTTACTGAAATAGTCGATTAATTTTGACTAATATGATATTGAAAAAGAAAAATGAAAGTCCACATGTGGTCCATGATTGATACATGTGTGATATTTGCAAAAGTTGGGTTTGTTTTGATATATATTGTTAAGTCATTGCATCAATTTGAGCATGTGTTTAATTGGGTCACTTAGTGCTTGAATGAGTTTCATGAGATGCACGCATCCCTTTTTGTGACCGAAATGATTATAAGCCACGGATCTTTGGAAAGTTTGTTCATATGCACTAACTCCTTGGCTTTGATTTTTGAAAGCACATAGACAGTTGTGAGTCTTTCATATGCATAAGCAAGGCAAGGCACGAACCTTGCCATTGATTTGCCATCAGCAAATGGGTGGTGATCTTGTATTCGACGATCGATGGCGAGATGTCCTCCTATAAGAGAATTAGGGATTTCTACTTATTGAGTCATTGACTCACTCTGTTGTTCTCATAATTTCAGGTGTATGATGGGTGAACCTAAGTTCAAGAAGGGAATGAACCTAGCATGGGGGCCGCTTTTGGGAGTAGCTTGCTAGAGGAGTTAGGCTATCCTAGCTTTTTGATTGACTATATACGGAAACGAAAATTAGTAGCCCGGGACTAGGATGAGCACGTAATTAAAATAGCTTTTGATATATGAATGGTGTATGAACATATGTTGCTTTTATTTGCTTGACTTGCATATGTCCTACTTGGCTTCCATGTTTGTTTGTATGGGGATTGTTTATGATCGCTTCTGCATGTACTTAACTAAATATAAAAAACTTTTAAGACGTTCGACGTTGCTTGGGGCATCGATGCTAACCCGCTGAGTCATGCCCTCGTGCCAGAGGTGGGGTGGGGGTGTGACACTAAACTTAAATTAATTAAATGATAACAGTGAACTTTTTTAAATAGTTTGAAGACTAAATTGTACAAGTACCAAAAGTTTGGAACCATATTAAACAAATTAAAAGTTCAATTATTGCATTCCACACCAAAACAAAGTTCAAAGATCACGATTCATATTGGTTTAAAGATTAAAGTTTAGGAATCATTTATGTCATGATCTCTTTTAGGAGCGATCCCCGTTGTCTTCACACCAAATTGACAAAAGGACAACTCCAGGAATTCCATTTATTGGAGACACATCATGGGGTCTCGTAGGAAAAGTTACCAAAGTTTGCTCAAGCTCTCAGGGATCCACAATTTAACCACCAAAATTCAATTTTCGGTTGAGGAGATGTTCAATTTGAACAGCAATGCCTTATGGCACGACGCCCTTGCCTTGCTGATTTGACTGGAAAAACGAAGTTGAAATTTGCTCAGCACCAGCTATAATGTAAGACCAGAGGATGGTGGAAGATAGGTAATTCTGGCCGGTGCGTGGTGGAGAATTCGCAAGATCCCGCTTGTCATATGTTGTATACTAGCAAAAAGATCATTCGGGGTGGAAAGGTGACGAGTTATCCGATCCTCTAAGTTCATCTTGTCGTATTAGAGCTCCACTTTGATATTATGTAAGTGACAAGTTATATGCTTCCCAAAAGCTTTCTTTTGGGCATATTTCAAACCGAAAGCTGGCAAGACGCGCCTGATTGTGTAAGGTACTCTGCAATTATTTCATGTGATAATTTTGAAGATGTGGAAAAACGTGCGTCTGGAATGCTGGCTTATCCCGGTTGCACCTGCCTCTTCTCTTTGACCTTAAGGCCTCTACCACGTGCTTGGTTACTTCACTGTCGAGGCTGCCCCCTACATGGGGGAAAGTACTCAGACAAGATCTTTCACGAGCAGTTTCATTAGAAAGAAAGTTGGCTTAGCAAAATTTCTTGGAACATATAATCAATGGATAACCATCAAACTATCTCATTCTAAAAAATCAGCCGACCCTTAATTAATTGGCCGACGGTTGGCATTTTTGCTCATTTAATTTAAGACAGATGCCAATGATTTCACAAATGAATTTAGTAGATAAATGATCGTCGTGTCCTTTGCTTTAGCAAAATTGGTTTCTCATGCTTTATGGAATAGTCTTCTTACCACATGGGACACATGTGATGATGATGTATTAATAAAATTTTAAAAATAAATATTGTTAGCTTCGTATTTTATGTGATTTTCAGTTATGGGTCGTGTGGTTGGAGGACGTGGATCTGTCCCTGGAATTAATCCACCGAAAGCAAACTGCACTCTACGAATTCCCGGCTTGCGAAGGCTGATGGTTCCCATCTGGCCGAATCAATCATTTTAGATTTTGTCGGCAACCCCACATAATTCCGCCTCACGCTTATGGGCAGAGGCGAGCTGCTCGGTCGATCTTCTGAAAAAGTCTTGCTGCTTCGGGTACGACTGAGATTTTCTTCCGAGAGAAAACCGCGCGTACCATGCAACGAAGGATTGCAACAGCACGCTCGTTCACTCTGCCCAAACCAAGTCAACAGGTGTTTCAGGAAGCCTGTGACCCTATTTGGCTTAATGTACAATATGATTTATGAACTCCTAATTTATTCAATATGGTCACTGAATTTTAGCCCACCGTACAATGTGTTTCCTAAATTTTTAAATAGTTCAATGTGGTCATTGCACTTTTGATACATATTCAATTTAGCCTCTAATTAATATGTAAATATTCAGTGTTGTTCATAAACTTGAATTAATTGAATGATAACATCGAACATTTTTATATGGTTCGATGACTAAATTGAACCAATTCAAGAATCGCATATGACATTGAGTCAAAATTCAAAAATCATTTATGGTATTATTGATTCAGTAGCCTTTTTGGCAACCGAAGATACATCATGGGTCTCCTAGGAAAAGTTACCAGGTTTGCTCAACCTCTCAGGGGATCCCAACCTGACCACCAAAGCAGCAATTATGGCTTGGACCAGGAGAGATGACGGATTACGAAAAATTCAGGTTCTTTAAATGACATGGACGTAACCAACCAGGAAATAAATAGGTCAGTTGATAACTTGATTAGGTAGCCTGGAAGCAGCCAGAAGAGCAGATCAAGTTCTTGTCCCATCACCTTCTTGCAGCCGGCCATGGAGACACAGGGAGACTTGGAAGTTCAGTTGGAGGGCATGAGAGAGTATTACAGGAATGGCAACACGAGAGGTGCATCTTGGAGGAAGTCGCAGCTCCGAGGATTATGTCGGCTTCTCGAAGAAAGAGAAGCTGAAATGAACGCTGCCCTTGAGTGCGACTTGGGGAAGCATCCTGTCAAGTCTTATCGGGATGAGGTAGCTTCTTGAATTCAAGTTTTCAAGCATTTTCCCCCAAGGAAAAGCCGGTGACATGCTCGGACGTGACTTATTGCCAAGCCTTGTGTTCTCTTGCTGTAGGTACTTTTTATTCATCTTGATTGTTTTGTTTGAAATTTGCGCAGATAGGAAGCTTGATAAAGTCTCTGAACTATGCGCTTGGTTGTTTGAAAGGGTGGATGTCAGCCGAGAAGGTGAACGAGGCTTTCCCTGATTGATCCTCTGATGCATCCCGTTTGTCCTGTGCGGGGAAATTTTTGCTGTTTCTTTGTCATCGTTCTTGAATCGCAAGATTACAATTGTGCTGCAGGATTTATTCAATGTTACATGAGTCCTTACTGGTATTTTAAAGCTATGATGTCTTCTTAATGCCTCGAGACACCTATTATGAAAAGAATTTAAGGCGAGCCCCTTGACTTTGCAGGCTAGACTGCCGCTTGCTGCTGCACTGACGACTGCGGAGATAATTCCCGAACCTCTTGGCCTCGTCCTGATCATCTCATCTTGGAATTTTCCATTTGGTTAGTGAAACTGTTTGCATAGGAAATCAAATTTAGTTCCATCATCTGTATTTGCATATAGCTTCCATCTTATCTACTTTAGGCGGTGATTGTCATGGCTGGGTGGTATATGAACAGGACTCTCCCTGGAACCACTGGTAGGAGCGCTGGCTGCCGGAAATGTGGTGGTCCTGAAACCTTCAGAGGTGGCTCCTAGATGCTCCTCTCTTCTGGCCAACTTACTGCCGGCTTATCTAGACCCTAAGGCCGTCAAGGTTGTCGAAGGTGGTCCTGCCGTTAGTGAACAACTAATACAGCAAAAGTGGGATAAAATACTCTTCACGGGTAAAAACATCACTCGCGGAGCTCTCCTTTCAAGTTGTTCCTGCTGTATGAGGTTGAACCTTATCAACGGGCTATTTCAATTGCGATGTTTTCATTCTCTAAAAGTTTCACAAAAGTGCAGGAAGCGCACGAGTAGGTCGCATGGTGATGGCTGCAGCAGCGAATCATCTGACACCAGTGACTCTCGAGTTGGGAGGAAAGTGTCCCGCCGTACTGGATTCTCTTTCGAACTCATGGACCAGGAAGGTAAAGAAAGGAATTATCACATTAGAACTTCAACAAAAGCGATCATCTTGCTTGATTTCTTGATATAAAACTCACTTCACAAGATGTACTATATGCTTCTACATGTTAAGGTGGCTGTGCAACGAATTCTCAGGTCGAAATTTAGCGCCTGTGCAGGCCAAGCTTGCATAGCCATTGATTATGTCCTCGTGGAGACGAAATTCAGCTCCACTTTGGTAAGATGACAACCAAATAATATGTCGTTTTGATTATTGTCATCTGCTTAAGCATCATGCTTATCATTTTGCTTCTTTGTTCAGCTGGAACTAATGAAGGTGTGGATCGGCAAGATGCTAGGAGAGAATCCAAGAGAATCGCGCAGTATGGCAAGAATCGTAAATAAAAACCACTTCTCGAGACTGAAAACTCTTCTAGAAGACCCAAATGTCAAAGCTTCTATCGTCTACGGAGGTTCAATGGACGAAAACAGCTTGTATGTCGTCCACAGTGACTCGTTTGAAAGAGCCTGCGAATGTTTTCTGTGCTCTGGTAGTCAATCATTTCCTCGCTTTTGTTTCGCGCAGGTTTATTGAGCCAACCATCTTGCTTGATCCCCCGCTCGAATCGGATCTCATGCAAGATGAGATTTTCGGCCCCTTACTCCCGATCATTACGGTAAAACTATTCTCCTTGAGATATGTACTTCCATTATAGTCTTTTGTCCTTGGACATTGCCCTTCTAAATGATAATTCTTCGGTTAGTAGCGACTTTGCTTCTCATAGAATAGGTTGCAATCAACTGCTCTCCGTCTTGACAGTTGAAGAAGATCGAGGACAGCATCAACTTCATAAATTCAAGGCCTAAACCTCTTGCGATTTATGCCTTTACTCATAACGACTCGCTCAGGAAAAGGATGGTAGCGGAAACATCATCGGGAAGCGTGACATTCAATGATGCGATGATTCAAGTAATGTCATTGTTCGATAACTTCATGATCCATTGACTGTGCAAAAAGAAAGACGGTTTTTGATGAGAAATAACTGCCACAAACCACAGTAAAAATGGTTGGAAAGAATTCTCTTATGCAGCATATGGCATTTGCTTTGAGAATGGCAACGAATGTTCTTACCCTTTTCTTTAATCTTTCTTTTGCTCGAATGGCCCTGTGTCGAATCTGCAGTATATGGCTGATACACTACCGTTCGGAGGTATTGGCGAGAGCGGCATGGGCAATTACCATGGGAAGTTCTCATTCGATACATTCAGCCACCACAAGGCAGTGTTGAGAAGAAGCTTTCTGGTTGACTTCTGGTTCAGATTCCCTCCTTGGAATGACCACAAACTGCAGCTGTTTCGCTCAATGTATCTTTAGTGCTCCTCACCGTACTCGGACTGAGGAAATCCAAGCAAGGCTGAGCAGAGTCGAAGGTTATTTCAATTCACATGAGGTCATCATTACATTAACACATCCCGGGTGCCTAGTCGCTTTTATTGAAAGAATGTAAAGAACTTGCGTGCCTTATGGTAGATGCAAAGTCTAGAGGACTAGCACTATATCAAGCCTGTAATTCACTTGCCATTCAGCCTTCTGTATTGTTTGATTGGTTAATTTGGAGAGTCATCCTTTTACCTCAATAATAGCTTTTCCTCGTCCAATGGAGATGTGACGGTCTGGTCTGAAGAGTGATCATCCATGATGCATTATCCTGTTAACAAGAAATCGCCGATCATGACAAGATAATTTCTGAAATAAAAATCCTAGCCTCAAGGATGTGATGTTCAACATAAACCCGACCCCTCGATTGAGAAACTGAATTTGCTGCCCTCTTTTCTATACGTAGATAGCACTTCAGTTTTGCGACCTCCTGCTTAAGAAACCAACACTTTGATGAAAAATGCAGACTCGAAAATGCAAGAACAGAAGGAGACCATAGAATTTTTTTTACATGCCCTTGAGCGGCTTGAAGAAGCATAGTGTAGCTATGGAACATTCTGATAGTGTTTGCCAAACAAAAGAAAAGAAGTAATACGGCGCATTATAATCAATATGCTTCTCTGAATTGGCCAGGAAGGAGTTCCTCTACTAATGAGAGAGAAGAACCCTTTTTATAATACAAAATAAAAATTCTTCTAAATAGTTATGACATGTAATGTACAAAAAAGCAAGCACATTAGCGGTCATAATGACGTATGAAGAACTTCCTGCAGATTTTTTGCTGTTTCTTCAAATCGTGAATTGTGAATAACTTGAGAGCTTCTTATGAAAATTCTGTTGTGCAAACAACTGTAGGAGTTTGCGCCATGCATGAGAAAAGATGATATCAATGAATTCTTCCCAGTTATGCACCAAAGTAATCTTCCTGAAATTGTACTGCACTGTCTGCTGTAGCCGAGCAGTTACTTGGCTTCTGTATGTGACAAAATCGGACATAAAGAGTAGTTGCCATCGTTCCAAATCTCTTGAACGTACACAGCACTAACTATATTGCCAAACATTTCACGTCAATGCATATATCTTTGATGGAAATTGAATTCAAATTCGAACGGCATTATCCACACACGCACAAAAAAGAAAAAGGAAAAGAAAAAAAGGCCGATTCCAGCAATGTCAACATGCAGATAGAACGCATATGCATGCTCGAGAAATGGCCTCAGACTCATCCAGACCACAAAGAGTAAATTGGATCGAACACAATGTAGCAATCGATAGTTGTCATGACCCAATTTTGCCGCTCTTGATCCTCCATCATGAGGAGAGGAAGTGGGGAATGTCGGATTTATGGGTACTTGTTTACAAGAGTTCCTTCACGGCTTGTGTTACGAAAGACGTCATCACCTCGCCTTTCGGGTCAAACCTCTCGAGTTCCCTTAACGAGATTGTGAGTTCTTCCAAACTCGAATCCCGCATGACAATGGAGTGTCGCGACCCATATCCACACGGGCGACATATCTCGATAAAGGAGGTTAGATATGAATATCGAATTTAAGGGTTCCTTTACCATGGTAGCTTTCTCAATAGTGTAGCTTTCTCAATAGTACCCTTTGCCCATAAGGATGACATCACTTCATCTTTTGGGGTACTGTCACATCAAGTATGCTAAACCATGGTGAGTTTCATCAAAACTCATACCTCATGTGACGGGTTCGTTTATACGGTCTAGTTATTTATGACAACCTAAAAATGAGACAAAAGTGGTCATTAGCCTCATTTCGAGGGTCGACTAGAAAGCTCAATCGAGAGCTGGGATTGTTCTCTTAATTCCTACGCAACCAAATATCCAGGTTCAGGGACTTGGGTTACGTTAATATTTTCCTTAGCGCCCTGTTAGTACCTAAACAATATGTTGTGTTTACCTAACGTGTCCATACATTTTTTCTTATATTTTCGGGATCGTCAATCCTAAACTAAGCGATCATGTGTTGTTGGTCATTTTCATACTATTCTATTTCTAGAAAATGAGAAAAGAAAGCAATCGATGGAATTGAAATTAAGAGATAGTAAGTAAACATTCAAGGAAAATAATAAATCTACCATGCAATCCTAAAAAATATAAAAGAGAAACACAATTGAAAAAGATAGGAGAAAGAGAGAAAACCTGCAACTCATTGGGTTTTATACAACAAATGAAACCGAGACATATGTCGGAGAAATGAATAGTACATGAGATAAATAGACATCAACCTCCATCGTCTTCTCACTTTCTCAATCTTTGAGTTCTATTTGAAGCTTAATATAGGAAATCTATAACTAGTAGATACAATGAAAAGAAACAAGCATACATGCCAAAACAATAAAAAAACATGACATTATGTCAAGAACAATCACTTAAAGATAGTTCAATGCGAAAATCAGATTTTGGGACCTCGAGGTCAACCTTTGTCTTTCATGCATGGGTTCTAGTAAGACACCTACTCAATCCATTTTTTTTTACTTATAACCGTTATCGATCAATTGGGTTATCGCATGGGTAATAACATTTATAAGTCTCTTAACCAAGCGATCTATGTGATCCTAGGGTTTTCCCCTGATATCATGCATCGACTCTACTATTCATCTAGAAATCACACGCATTTGCGGGAATTAGACATGCATGCATGTCTTTTGAACCTTATTTCTCAATCAATCAAACAGTAAAGTGAATTGTTGGTAGGTCACTCATTCCCAAAGGCATGTGCCAATCACAAACACAGACATTTCTAAATGTATGATGTAATTGTATGCATGGGGGGTACATGTGATGTTTCAAAGATATCTTTTGAAATCATATACAAAACGTTTTGAAACAAAGTGATATTTCAGCAATGAAAGATATTCAATTCCTAAAGTTAGCTCAGGGATCGCATAAATACACTCACAAGCATTGTAGGTATTTTAAATATAATTCAAACCGTGACTTTCACAATATCAAATTAGGATTTAAAAACGGTCTGAAAATATTTTAAGATTAAAGAATATTTATATTATGGAATACATTCAATTGCCAAGGCTAGCTCGAGATTTGCATAAATGCACTAACAAGAGTCACAGGCATTTTGAATATGGTCTAAACCACGATTTAAAAAAAAAAAAAAACCAAATCTAGCCTTGGAAAAGAATTTCCTAGAAATTGTTTTTGGAAAACATCACATGCACCAAAGTACATTATTTTTTTTGCGAAAGATAGAATTTGGAAAGAACAATTGTTTAACAACAAAGATCAAAGCATTTAGAACAACTTTCATGAGGATGACATGGCCTAATTTCATGTGCAAACTAATCTAAAAGGTATGACTAAATAAATACAACCGAATATTCACATCAGGAAAATTGCTGACCAAGTAGAATGTTATAGCAAAATTAAATAATGCTCATCAACAATATATTTATGAAAAAATTCTCTAATATGTAGAACATAACAACAAACAACTTTTATGGAGAAAATTTTCCTAAACAAGCTACACATGATTTTACAAAAATCAGACAACAAACAACATGTTAGAAAGTTGTCAAAATAGTAGGATACTCAGCCAATATCACAAGGATTTGTCCTATCAAAACAAATCTAAAAATCACCAAATTTTCACACAACATAAGTGACAAACAAGTTTTGTTAAGAGGCCAAGTGTAGAATCTTACTAGAAAAGATGGAACAAAAATATCAAAAGTCTATTCAAATAGGGGGTTAGAACAGAGGTCCAATTTTGATCACATGTCTAGATTCTAATCTAGTTTTGAAAAAAAAATGGAAAATGGTCCAAACGATGAGCGATTTGTATGAAATTAGTGATATTAAAAACCTTTAAGTGTGCCTTATGACTTTCTAGAAGGGCTTGAGTTCAAACTATATCAATTAAGTACTCTAAGATCAAGATCTTTAAAAGTGCACATGTTAGTAACTAAAAAAGGAACACAAGCATGCATTAAAAAACCTCAAAGTCATTTAAATAATGCACAAACGGGAAGAAGAAATCACATGGACTTAGGATCGGATGTAATGGAAAATTTGGATATCCATCTAATCCTAGGTCGGTATGCAAAATGTCATATAATTTAATGATATGATGAAATGATTCAAGATTCTTAATGATATGCTTAGGAATCCTAAGTGTGATAGACACTTTTGTGGAACAAATTTAATGTGCAAGATGATATTCAATGATATGACCTAAATATGTATGCGAATCTTGTAACACTTAATTGTCAAGAAAGCATGATCGCAAAACTTGGTCTCTAAATGACTCAAACAAGCATGGCAAAATGCATATACAACAATATTTTGTTTCAGCATTAACTTCACAAAATGGGCATGATTTCTGCTATTTCAAGATATGCAAAAATCTTACAAAAAATCTTATATGTAGAGCATGCAATGATGAACATTTCTTATTAGAGATCGAAACCTAGATATGATTGCAGGAGTAACAGCAAAAATGGCAAAAGAGATATGCATATCTAAGCTATGTATTGTTGCAATACATTTTTATCTTAATTCATGCACTTGACTCACTTGTCAACATCAAGACTTTGCAAAGCATTCATCAATTGAGCATATATATCATGTAGACTCAATTTTACCAAAACAGAATTCGGATCAATGCAGGGCAGACTATCTTATGTTTGAATCTAGGCAATTTTAACCTAATTAAACATGTATGAAAATTCCCAAAAAAATTAAAATAAAAAACATGCTTCACACTAATACAAGCGACTTTCATGAATGAAAGTTCTTCTAGAAATCAACACATAGATCAGTACAAAAATGACAAAATCTGATATCAGCGCGGAGACTGACCTAGGCTTAGATCTGAGTAGATTTGACTCAGTTAAACACATCCAAAATCAAAAAAAAAAAAATTATGAAACATGCATAAGACAATTTGGAACAAAACTTGTGAAGGCAAGATTGTCTAGATATCATCACAGAAGGCTACACAAAACTAGTAAAATATTATTTCGGAACAAGGACAGAATTGAAAATCCACCCGAACTACTGCAGAATTGTTAATCTTTAGAAATGTTTTTCCAAAGTCAAATGACACTTGATTAGGGCATGTGACCTATCAATTCAAAGCTTGTGATGTGTATTATCTAAGCCTAACGGGACTCGAGTTGAAATGAGGTCGTTCCGGACCTCATTTTGGCCAAATCGTTAGATCAGTCCTATGACTACGAAATTGCAGATTCAAGCTAAATCAACTACAATCATTCAAGAATATTCAGCCACATTCAAGCTTCGGCAACTCATCAAAGATCATATGAACATAGTATATATCCCTAAAGTTGAACGCGGGCCAACTAATCCGACCTCGTTTCACGGGGTTTGAGACCTCAAAGTTACCTTTTAACTTGAACTCGAACGTGACCGATTGCGATTGAACAGTTGCCAATCAATGATCATCAGAGCTTCGTCGAACGTCATGGATCATGAAGGATTAGTCGATTTACAAGAAGTACACAAAAGCGATCAAAGTAGAATCCGTGTTAACCAAAACCTAAGGAAAAAAGTGATCCATTTAGTTATTTTTTCCGAGTTTAATCTTATGTTTTGCTGAACACTCATGAAGATAAGACCGAAGTTTGCTGAATCTCAGATCAACTGGATTTCGTTCATCGTTAATCTTTGATCTTCAATTTACAAGACTCATCAATGGACGCTTTGGCTTTAAACTTAATGATCGCAACCGCTTCTCAAGAGTTGCAATCTAAGAGCGTTTCTTCATATTCCCTTAGCCGAATCTTGCTGCTGTGCTTTTTCTAGAAATTAGAATGCCAGCAACTCCAAGTTTCTGATGGCCGAACAAAGAGAGGAAATTATTTGCTGGAGCTTGCTTGATCAAATAGCCTCACAAACTCGCCAAAAGCTCGGATCGACGATCGGATCGCCGATCTACGAGCTGGATGGAACGCTGGTCAGACCGCTGATCCAGCTTCGGAGATGTCCACCATTCAACGACTATTGGGCTGTTAATCAGCAAAACTACACTCAACTCAGTGGAGAACCTGAATCTAATAACATTTTATAACTAAAACAAAGAGAAGAAGTGGAACACTTATCTCCGATTTTGTTATTTAAACTTCTGGAAATGGAGAATGCCGAGCTTCAATCAATGAAGATGATCTCCAGAAACAAGACTTCAAATCACAGATCAGTGGAGAGACGGATTGCAAGCCTTGATCGGAATTGAAGCTCGATCCGGGAAGAAATTAAAGTTTATAATTCTTTCTTTGATGTTGCGAGTACAAGATCATTTCCTCAGCAGCTTCTTCAATAAAATCACTGAAATCAACATCAACAAAATATGTTGAAATCAAAATCTAAGCGCAAAAAACGTGCAAGTAGAGATTGAGAAGACTTAGTTGAATCTAGAGTCTTAGCTTGCTGCGGTCTTAGCTATGAACAATCTCCTTGGATCGTGCGGTGAAGCTCATGAAGAGCTTGATCATTCCCTTCAATAAAAGACAAAATCTGTTGCCTCGATTGTATTCTCCGCCATGGACAGAATGAGTGGAGTAAATCCATGGAGAGAAAATGAGCGGAGAGTTTTTTTTTTTTTCTTTTCTCCAACTTCCAGAAGTCCAAAACAGAAAAATCCTTCAAGAGAGAAAACGAGTGGAGAATTCATCCAAGAGAGAGATTAAGTCAGTGGAGATTTTCTGTTGCCCGAACTCCAGCAAAGAGTTGCCTTCTTTTTTCCCATTCTTCAGTCGAATTTTTAAAGATGGAGAGAATGATGGAGAGAGAGAGAGAGAGAGAGAGAGAGAGAGAGAGAGAGAATCTCTTGAAATGAATATATCCGAGAGAGAAAAATTCGAGCGAGCCCTTCCTCTAGTTCCGCTGAGTGTGGAGAGATTGAGAGAGAGAATATTAGAGAGAGATATTTAGTTAGAGAAAGTAGATCTGAAAAATAAGGCCCCCTTTAAAATTTGGAGGGAAAGTTGGTTATGTAGTATTGGGCAAGATCTACTCTTAAACCTTGATTAATCCAAAGGCTAAGGCTTGGTCTTCTTAGCTAATTGGTTTGTTCAATTTGTTATGAACACCCTAATTGAGTGTATGCTTATTTCAATGACTAAGATGCATTCTTAATGAATGGATGATGATCAATTGGGTACTAATTGGGTATTTTTTGCAATTTTCATACCATGGGGAATTAACTTGCGAATTTCGTAAAATTCAAAACAAAATTGGAAATTTGAAAATTAAGGACATGGATGCATTGGCCATGAAGTGGGCTAGCAGATGGTGGTTTCCAGCCAAAAGACGGTTAGAAAAATTTGCTGGTCAATGCCAGTTACGAATTTGGTCAACGTCGGGTTGACTAGGTTGACTTTTTGTCCGAATTTTGTTATGATTTTTTCCCAATTTAAACGAAATCAAATATTTCTATATGAATCGGATCAAATGTGATGTAATTGGGCTATCTCAAGTCGACTAATTGTGCACAAAATGTTCAAATTCATTGAATTCCTATTGAAGCGATGCCACAAGCTAAACTCATATTTTCAATTGAACTTTAATTGGCCAAATTGAAGTTCAATTACTCCAATTACACTCTAATCGAGAATGGGCCAAGTCAAACTACATCAATTGAAGTATCTTAGTTGGGTTTTCTAATCTTTGAATAAGCCAAATCGACCAAACTAGAATGTACCCAAGTGAATCTCCCAAAATTGATCCCAAATTTGGATTTGTCTCTAAAAAATGAGTTAAGAATAATCATTCGTTCGCAAGTCATGAAGAATCGATTTCGGTCTCCTAATTAGGGCTTAAAATGGCAATTTGTACTTTGACCCAGCAATTCACGAAATTGAATACACCATTAGATTTAAAATAGTCCATAAACCAAATGTCAAAGAAGGAACTACGCCTAATTATGGCTAAAGTAAAAGTAATTTTACTTTTGATCGATTTAGAACCCAAAACTAAAAAATTCAGAATTCAAGGTCCTTAATCGAATTTTGTGAAATTTTCCACACAAGAGTCAAATTGACATTAAAGAAATGTATTTGTGTATTTTTATTTTTTTCCAATTTTTTATCAAAGGTTTGACCAAAAGTCAACCATTTAGTTGAATTTTCCTAAAATGTTAATTTTTGGTCAAATCTTTGAATTTTCGAGAAATTAATTTGACAAAAGTGAAATTAAAGTTAAATGAAATCTTTTTGGGTAAAAATTCAATTTTTGACTGAGGATTGACTTTTGGTTAAAAGGTTGACCAAAAAGTCAATCTGAAGGTCAACCATTTGACTTTTCGGATTTCTTGAAAATGAATTAGAAATTACTTTAAAAATGATTATGCGAAAGAAAGAAATGAAAAATGACACTTTTGGCTGAAAAATGGGATTTTGTCATGACCAGAAACCCAAACCTTGATTTTTACTTTTAAAGATGTGTTGACTAAAAATCAAGTGTCAACAATAATAAATCTTGTCGTCTTGCCATACAAATTACTCCTTTGACTTTTGGGCCGTCACCAAATTACGAGCACATAATCACCAGACACAACCAGCCATCTAATTCTACGGAATTGAAGCAGCGTGCGAAACTCATATTATGACCAATTGAACATTGATTAGCCGGAACTTCACCACCAATGTGCCGGCAAAGTGAACTTGTTACGGTCTAGACTAAAAAAAACTTGAAACTTTAATAATGGAAACCTCCGAATCAACAGATCTCGGGCCGAAATCGTCTTACCTGATGCTTGGAAATGGAAGTTTCCGCTGTGCTCCGAGCCACCTGCCATCCTCTCTCTCTCCCTCTCTCTCTCTTGGGGCTTGAAGCTTGGTGGGGTCGACGTGAACGGTCCCGAGTCCGCAAGCGATTCTAGCAAAAGGCGTCTGCACGCCATGTCTAATTCGCCCGTTGAAGCGGTTTTCTCCCATGGCTCCATTTTAATGGCAATATATCAGTATTTACTCATACCAAATCAAATATAAAATATTATTTTTCTAGACAAATAAATTATTAATCATCTTCATTCCAATCTAAGTAGCATCGACATGTAATACAACATGAATATTAAATGAAACATGATACACGACACATCATTTTTTAAAAATAGAGAATTACGACGTTGGATATGTTATATATTAAATGAATATTTTTATTTTTATTCAATTTGATTCGAATTCACAAATAAATAATTATAAAAAAAGAGCTTATAATGAATTTACAATAATAATATTAATAAATCTATTTATAGGAAATTTGAAAGATATATCCATAGTTAATGCGTACCTATATTTGGGAACATGTTTCTAACTTTATTAAAAATTATCAATGAAACTAATGACTATCAAAAGATTAAAATTAACTTATTTATATAAATCTATAATATTCTATAATGACCAAAATTTATCATTATTTACTATTCAATATATTAATTTTTTGAAATCACTTTTTGACCCTACTTATTTATTTTTCTAACAAAAAAAGCCCTGCCGCCCAATTTCCTCCCTCGTCCACCCACACACAAAAACCGCCATCCCCCAAAAATTATTTCCCTCCCAAGTTTCTCTCTCCGCAACCCCACCACACCACCAAACCCCCTTTCAACCCCGATTTCTTTCCTTTGTTTCTTTCTCCCCATCACTTGTCAAGGTTGTCATTTCCCTTGAAAATTGAAGTCATCCCCCACACCCATCCCTCCACATCGAAATCTCAATTTTAATCTTTTTTATCTACTCTTCTTGCTAAAACCCTCCTTCATGGCCTTGTCTTCCTCCTCACCCGATTCTCTTCATCTTGATCTCTATTCTCTCTCAATTATCTCATCGCAATCGCTTGTTGTCTCACCTCCGAACCTCCCTCCCTCGCAGCCACAGCCTCACTTCCAGTCCTCCATCGCAGTATCGTAGTCAAAGTCCTCCTCAATGTAGTTGTGGCCTCGCATCCACTCCCTTGCCCTTGCCTCCACCTTCCGTCACTCTCTTCAACAATTGTCTCTCCCTTCACAGTTGTAGACCCATCCCAGAAACAACCATGCCTCTTGCAATTGCAAACACGCTGGTCAGTACATGTTGGAAATAGTTGACCGCATGTCAAACACGTGTCTGGGTGTTCGACACGACATGGAAGCTCCTAGAACGTGTTAGTGCTTCATAGATTCCAATCAAGAAAAAAGAAAGACACACACGGATGTGATTGCAAAAAATTTTAAAAAAATAAAATAGTGTACTATGACTTAAATTATCCTTTGAAGTAGACTTTATTTTTGTTATGAGGGGGTTAAGATCGGAGTACTATATGAGAGAACAAAGAAGTATAAGAGATTAACAGATCTATATGAGAGCAGGGAAGGATGTATCTAAAAAGAAATGAAGTATAAGAACAAGAAAGTAAATGACTTAAATAAAATCGCGAGAATTAAAAATAATATTAAGAGCAAAGGCAATATATAAAATGTAAAGTAAGAGTATGCATATACAAAAACCAACCATGAAGGTGGTATGGACTTGTATTTATGTAAAGCTGAAAAGCTGAAATTACATGTATTGAAGGATGCAAAAACTAAAGCATCAAATCATCCACTAGGGCGGTAATCCGCACTCCAAGGAGTATTGATGTTTGTGTTATAAGAAATGGTTAATCAATTATCATGTAAGTTACCTCGTATAAAACTATCTATATGAAAAACTAACTTACTTTGAAATCAAGGGATACAAGGTAAGAGAGCTTGGAGATGGAAGAGATGAGGGTGGAGATGGAAGGGATGATGGTTTACAAGTGAGAGAGAGAGAGAGAGAGAGAGAGAGAGAGAGAGAGAGAGAGAGAGAAGAAGAGAGAAATCTAGAAAATTTCGAGTCCCCTTCTCTTATGTCGAGAGGGTATATTTATAGTGGGTGCTACAGTGAAAGTGCTACAGTGCTGGAACAGTGTAAAGTAAACAGTACTGAGTGAACAATGTAAAGTGAATAGTTAACAGTGTATCTCTATCGTGCTATAATGTATAGCCTTTACGCCACTTGTAACAGTGTCTGCATGTGATGTCTTTGATTTTAATCTCTGTCCAAATTGATCCCGTAGCAGTCGTCTTCATTGGTGTTTCCACTGTGATGTGACTGGGAGGATCTGTCTTGACTGTTTTGAGATTTGAAAGATCCACATTGTGATTCTTCCGCTTCTAAGAGCATTGTCTTGAGGATGTTGCAGTATTCCTCTCTGTTTTGGACTGCAGCAAGTGCTGTAGTTGCCATAGATTTTTCTTGTAAAAATGATGTATTTGATGGGGGCTGTGGTTATTTGGATTTTCTGGCTGTTTAGCCATGTTTTAACCGCAGCTTCGGACCCTTGTTCAAGTCTATTGAATCCATCCCACCATTTTGTTTTGTATTTACGGACAAGTACTGGTACACCAAGTTTTGTGGATGTATTGTATTCAAAATTCCATGCTGTTACCCAAGAGATTCTTAATATTATAAAGAAATGCATAAGGCATGGGAACCTTATATCATGTGGTGTTGGTACGAAGTATTCACTGAAAATCTTGTAACATTGTTTGACTGTGGGTGTAGTATTATGTCCAAAGGACCAAAGAGATCCCACCAAGAGTCAAATCAGTTTGGTAAGTTTTGTCTTGGGAAGTTATTTTTAAAAAATAACAACCAAGTGTGTTGGAAATTTGTATTTTGTCTGAGAAGATGTTCCACCAAGCTTGTTGGTAGTTCCAATATGTATATGAGGAGGAGTATGGTAAGTTTTGCGTAAGTCTAGTTTGGAAATTTTTGGGTGTATGGGGTGAAGTTCCCCAATGTGAGGGGTGTATGACTTTACTGATGGATATAGTGGAATACATAATGTTTTCTGTATTGTTTTTGTTAACAAAGTGGGTAAACCTTACTGATTTTGTCTCCACTAAAATTTGCTCGTAATAAGTAAGGATTTTGTTTGTATTGTGTGGTTTGAATAACCAGTTTTTTGGAAAGATGTTTTTTGCAAATTTGATTGGATCTTTGTCAAAGAATCCATCTTCCACAATCAATATTTTTTTAAATGATGTTTTGGGGAAAAATTTTGATTTTTGAGATTGAGGGATTGCCTATGGCCTAATAATCACCTCATTCGAAATTCTTTTGTATTCTACTTGCTTTTGTGTAGCAAGCAGGGAAGGATTATTGTTTACCTCGATAGAACTGGATGGCTCTTTCTTTGTTGTGTTTTGTAAAGATTGGACAAGTAACAAAATTGTTTCTTTTGGTATCATGTCAGTTAGCTGATTAAAGGCTAGCATGGGATCATATGATGTTTGGCGTAAGAATGACTGGTTGTCTTCTGTCATTTCAAGCCATGTCTTGACAACTGTTAAACCTTTTGGTTTCGGTAGTGTATTGGAGGGTTCCGTAGTGGCTTTGCCTTTGCCTTTGTCTTTGTCTTTTTTGGATCTTGACATATTAGTATCCCTTGTAAAATTTCTCTTGTGAGAAAATCAGGTAATGAATTTAAAGAATCATTTATAAATTCAATATCAAAATCGAATACTGAAAGTATGGCTTGCCATCTAGCAAAATTTGTTTTGATGCAACGTTTAAAACGTCTTTTTGTAAAATGTCTTTAGCTGATTTGCAATCAATTCTCAAAAGAAATTTTTGATTTAATAAATCTTCTTGGAATTTTGATATAGACAAAACTATAGCAAGTATTTCTTTTTTGATTGTCGAATAATTTTGTTGAGTGGAATTCTAATGTTTTGATATAAACTGAATAACTTGTTCTTTGTTGTTATTGACTTGTTTGAGAATGCCACCGTATCCTAATTCTGATACATCTATTTCTACTATTTTGAAAGTGGAAGGGTCAGCAAGATGTAAGCATGGTATATCTTTCACATGCATTTTTATTTGTTTGATAATGTCTGTATGGACAGAGGTCCAAGGTGGAGGATCCTTTCGTAACCTTTGATGTAAAGGTTTACAAAGGATATTTATATTGGGAAAGAAATCTAAAATATAATTGAGACTACCCAAAAACCTTTGTAATTGAGTTTTATCTTTAATCTCATCTGGGAATTTGTCAGTAAAAGAGATTGATCTTTCTATGGGAGTGATGGTGCTTAAATGGATGTAATGACCTAAAAATCTAATCTTAGTTTTGAAAAGTGCAATTTTAATAGAAGAGACTACAAGACTATTTTGTATGATTATTTTTATGAAAGTAGATAAACGTTTGAAATGCTGTTCTATGTTGGAAGAGAAAACAAGAACATCATCTATATAAACTATGATGTATTCTGAATAAGGATTGAAAATCTCGTTCATAATTCTTTGAAACTCTGAAGGGGCATTTTTGAGGCCAAATGGCATGACATTCCATTCGTATTGGCCAAAAGGAATAGTAAAAGTTGTCTTATATTTATCTTTCTCATTGATTTGTATTTACCAAAACTCTGACTTCATGTCAAATTTTGAAAAAATCTTAGATCTACAGAGTCTATTTAGTAAATCTTTTTTATTGGGTATTGGATATCTTATCCATCTAAGTGCTGTGTTAAGAGGTTTATAATTAATAACTAATTTTGGAACTCCCCATTTCTAGTTCGGCATTTTTATTGACATAGAAAGCAGAACAGCTCCATGGTGAGTGGCTTTTCCTTATGAGTTTTTTACTCAAAAGGTCTTGTATTTCTGACTAGCAAAATTTTAGCACTTCTTGGTTCATTTGTGTAGGACGAGCTTTTGTAGGTATTTTGTTTTCAGAAAAAATCATGTTCATAGGGTAGGTCTACAATATGCTTTTTTCTTTCCCAAAAGGCATTGGGTAAGGTAGAGCATATGGTTTTCTCTATGTATTTTTGTAGGGAAGCTACCTTTTCTATAATTTTAGGTTTCAAAAGATTTTCTTCTATCCTTTTGAATTCTAAATCTTCTTTTAGAAACTCAAGCTAGTTTTCTTTGTCTTTTATAAGGCAATTTATTTTTGAAATGGAATGTTCTTGTAAAATATTAAGACTTCTTTTCTGTGGTTTTGTTATGAAATTGAAGGTGATTTTTTTTTTGTTTAAAGCATGAGTTTCGATACCTTCATTAGTAACAGTAAAATGTTGCATCAATTGTATAAAAGGTGTTCCAAGGATAACCGGTTGTCTCATGTTTTTAACTAAAAGAAAAGATGTTTTGTAAGATATTTGGTCTTTTATTATTAGAGCTTCGGGTAACTTGTATTGCATATTCAATTTGTCTCCTGAGACTGATTTTAAGGATTCAGAAGTTTTGTCAAAGTATCTTGTTGGAACAAGACCTTCCTTGATACAATTGAGGTCGGCCCATGTATCAAAGAGTGCTGTTGTTTCAATAATATACTCATTATTGATTTTTATCTTAATGTTTATTATCCATTTTCTAGATGTTATTTCTGTTAACAACATAAGAAATGATAGATCAAATGTATTTGGGATACTAATGATTTCATTATGGTCATCAAGTTTTGTTTTTCCTTTTATGAGAAGAGACTTTATATCACAAATTTCCTGTTTTATTTCCAATTGAGTCTCTTTCAAGGCTTGTATTTCTAATTTTTGTTGTTTTATTTCATTTTGGAGGTCATTAATATTTAGAGGTCTAAACTGTGGTTTTTTGTTTCTATTCAGAATGTCTTTAAGATTGTATGAAGTATTAGGCTTGGAAGTAATATTCATAAAAGAGTGTAGTCTATCTAAGTATTTTTTTTTTTTTTGGCTTCAGGGTCAAGTATTTTGTCAGCAGTGCTGAGAAGGAATTCTTTTTCTTTTGTTAAGACATTTACTTTAGGAATGGGTTTCCTGGAGAAGCGTCTTCATAATCGGAATCTGAAGAGGATTCTATCTCATTAATCTGAAGACCTTCTTCCTCAAGAAGTTCATCAGAAGAAGTATCATCATTTTCTATGAATATATTGTTTAACTGGTTAAGAGTATTGTCATCTAAAGAAAGTTCATTCAATTTTTTATTAATCCTACAGTATTTTGAAATATGACATTTTCTACCGCAAGAGTAACACTTAATGTCTTTAAAATTTTTCTTATTGGTGTGAGGTCTTTAGAATTTTTCTTATTGGTGTGAGGTCTTTAAAATTTTTCTTATTGGTGTGAGGTCTATTTTGGTTATTTTGGTGTCTTTGGTTATTCCTATGGGGTTGAGGTTTGTTGCGATGTTTCTTTGTTTCTTTCTCAGGAGGACAAGTTCCCTTACATTTTTTTTTTTGTTTTTTCATTATAAGAGGGGTCATATTGAGCACAAAAATCTCCTAGACTCCTATTGGTGAGGGATTGTTCTTCCTTGAGTTGTCTTTGTAATTTGATTGTATTACACATTTGTGTTCCTTATCTATAAACATAAGAAACTATTTCTCCATAAGAAAGGAGATCATAAGGAATTTGACCGCTGTCATATTCCCTAATTTTATCTCTAACTTGATCACCTATAATCTGAGGTAAACTAGCTAAGAATTTTTCTTTCCAAAAGGGTTGATTACAGTCGGGTCTAATAAGAACCCTTTGAAAGAAAAGCTCTTTGTATTATCTAAATCTTCCTAAGGATTTGCAACGCATATTGAAAAGGAGATCTTGATTTCTATCCCTAATATATAAAGGATCTCCTACAAAGTGTTATGAAATGAAATAGATAAGGGTATTGACCGCATCTTGAATGAGATGTCCTTGATCATCATCCATGCGTTGACCAAAGTTATCTACCTTATAAGCGGTTAATATTTGTGTCTTTTGTTCATCTGTCAGGTAGTTATCCCACCAACCTTTTAGTTGTCAAGTAAATCCGACTATTAAAAGATTAGCAACGACATGGTCAAAAACATCTTGCTATGTTTTGTAAGTATTAGCAAACATCACCATGTTGTTAAGAATGTTCATAATATTGGTTTCTGCAACACCATCAATATTCCATTCATAGATGACGTCAGGAGAGTATTTATTATATATTTTTTGCAATGATTCTTCTTGGGTAATGTCTGGTGGGGTAGCTCTACTATAATAAAGTTTCTAAGATTGTCTCCAATTGAGTTTGTTAATATCAGTGACTGACTCATTATCGGAATTACCATAGTGTTTGGTCAGGGTACTAATAGTGGGTTGGTCTGGAGTGTCTTTAATGATAAGACTCTGGAATTTAGGAGTGTTTAGTATAGGATCAGGTTCTAACTTTGATTTTCCTAAGAGTTTTTTCTTTTGTTCTATAGCTTTGGCAAACTCTGGGCTAAAATTTTTTGGAAATTTAAAGGCTTTAAAAATGGGTTTTTTGAGAGTGTCAACTTGTGGTGTAAAGAGTCGAGTAGGATTCTGGATTGTGGATTCTATCCTATTCAACTATTTTCCTATGGTCGCCAAATGTTGATTAGTAAAGTTGTTTTGTTCAATGACTTTGTGAGTAAAAAGAGAGCCTCCTTTGTCTGGAAGCCTAAAAGGAGTAGCTGTTACTTCATTATCTCCATGTTGTATTTTTATTCTCCTAAGAGGTGGATGATTGGATTCCATGGTTTCACCATTATCAAGTTTCCACTTATAATAATGATCTAAAACAAGTATTTCTTTTGGTTCAAGGAGTTATTCTTCTAACCAATCAAAGAAAAATATAGACTTCATATTGATATATGTAGTCGTAATATTTTGGTTTGATATCTTTTGCTTTATTAGCAAAGGTTTTGAAGAACCATTCTTTGATTTGTTTATTGTCTTCAAGAATTGAATTCTTTATTAAGAAAAGCCTTGTTTGGTTCAAAGTGTTTTTCTAAAATATTAAGCTCTGCATCTATCATTTGCAAATAAGTAGAAGAATGATGAGGGGAATCTGTATTTTCTAGGACTGGTTCAGGCTAGTTTTGTTGATAAACTGGCCTGAAAATCCCTAATCTATTATCTAAACCACTAATTTCCGGTTCAAGTGGTGTCTCATAATTACTTCTACCAGTGGAAGGAGGTAAAGATGTTGTATCGCGTGTGGGAGTGTCTCTATGTATACTAGGAGGAGGGGTGTTTCTATGTGTACTAGGAGGAATGGTGATTATAGGAGGAAGATTAGAATTAAGATCTATGAACCTCGTATAAGAATTATGAAAAGAAGGACTAGATCTTGAATCGAAAGATCTTTTAGGAAATATAATGGTCACTCTTCCTTCTGGATGTTGAATGACATTAGTCGGATTTGTATTTTGAACAGCTTGTTGGGGAATTTGGTTTTCTAATTCCCATTGTTTTGGTAAAGTAACTTGATTCCAATTAATAGACCTAGAAATTGTCGTATTTGCTCTAGAAATGTCAGTTTGGAGAAGCGTTTCTCCCCTTGGACTATGTTTGAAAGCATTTTCTCCAAAAACGAATGACATGGCTTTATAATGAATTCTATAGACAAGGGCTAAAGGAATAGATCCATCTGCCACTTTGTAATTATGGGTTTTGATTTGGAGTGTAAGGGCTCTAAGAATATTCTTATCTTTGAGAGAAATAGAGAAATTAGGGTAACAGTCAAAATGTATAGGTCATTTGCAGAGACTTGTCTCCAAAGTACCAAGTATGGATTCATCATAGTTTAAGAGACGCGAATCTTGTAAAACTAAAAGAATAGATGTATTAAGACCTTCTTTTGTAAGAGGTTTGACTCCTACTTAGACTAGTCCTATATGAATATAATTGTATTTTTGTTTATGCTTTTGGATGGACTCTTTGTTTAAAAGATGTATTTTTTCATAGGAATTAGAAAGAGGAACATCTCTTTCTTCAGTGGATATGACATAGTCTGATTTTTTGAAAAATTTCAATTTTGATTATTTGTATATTTCCTTGAGCTGTATTTTAGGAATTTCCCAATTTTCGATTTGTTGAAATCTTTTATCCTTACTTCTTCTCTATGTATAGGACTGGGATCTGAGTCCATTTGTGATAGAGAACTAGAGGAAGATGTAGATCTTCTATGTAAACTCATACTTAAGATCAGAACTATTCCTTCTTCAGAATCGTTACAAAGCTAAACCAATGGTCTAATAGCCACTCAGGGATTTACGGCATGGACCACTATGTAGAAACAAGAAGGATGCCAACGAATGGCTCTCAATCTATGAGTATGTTCTTACAAAGATTATCTATACCTTCCCACTGGCTCTGATACTATCTATGTAGTCACAGTCCTCCTCAATGTAGTTGTGGCCTCGCATTCACTCCCTTGCCCTTGCCTCCACCTTTCGTCACTCTCTTCAACAATTGTCTCTCCCTTCGCAGTTGCAGACCCATCCCAGAAACAACCATGCCTCTTGCAATTCCAAACATGCGGGTCAAAACATGTTGGAAAGGGTTGACCGCATGTCAAACACATGTCCGGGTGTCCGACACGACATGGAAGCTCCTAGAACGTGTCAATGCTTCATAGATTCCAATCAAGAAAAAGAAAGACACACTTGCACGTGATTGCAAAAATTTTTTAAAAATAAAATAAAGTAGAGTACTCGACTTAAATTATCCTTTGAAATAGACTTCATTTTTGTTATGAGGACATGATAGCAAAAAAAAGGAAAATTAATGATGTGTTTGGTTCAATTTTCCTAAGGAACTTTTAACTTTTAAAGCCCCACAGGGAAAAGGTGGTGCTTTTGGCAAGCAATTTAAACTAGCTTTCGGCCAAATGCTAGCATCAGAAATGCTAAAAGGCTAAAAGCCTAATACTACTTCCACCCAACATTTTGAAGAGCATTCGTAGAAAGCTGAAATTAGGATTAAAATATTTTTTTTTCTTTTAAAACTACCATCACCAATTCTTTAGTTTTTTGATTTTGCCCCTCCTTGTAACTGTTCATCTTCAACCTTCACTAGAGGTCGCGCAACCCCGGGCGATCGCCGCTCAGGTCTCATGACCTCCAGCGATCCTTGCTTGAAGTCGCATGACCCTAAGCGACCCTCTCTTGGGTATGGCGCGACCCTCATGATGGTCACCTACATCGCACGCTTACTAGGTCGCGCGACCTAGGCATTGGTTGCCTACGTTTGGGCATCACTAGAGGTCACCCAAGGTCAAGCAACCTCATCGACAACCATAGCCCTTTGCTATAGCTAAGAAAGGGCTTGAGCTCTTTTTTAATTAAAAAAAAGGAAAAAACCACTAAAAATCTCAAACTTTGCCCAAAGTGACAAATTTACCTCAAACTTTTTTTTGTAACATGAAAAACCTCGAAGTTTGCTAACCGTGACACATTTACTCCAAACTTTTTCTTTTTGCAATACAAAAAACCCTGAATTTTTATTCGTGTGACACATCTACCCTAAATTATAAAGCATTTTGGTCTTTTTACTTTTTAATTTTTTTTCTTTTTTTCTTCTTCTTCTTTCTGCCCTCCGCTGGCCATGGCAAAGCCGGTAGAGGGAAGTCGGCATCCAGTGAGGGCGAGGGGTGCCCTCGCCTGCATCTGGCGAGGGTCGTCCTCGTTAGCGTCGAGCGAGGGCGTTCGGTGAGGGCGACCCTCACCTGATCGGCTTCCCACCGCCGGCTCCGCCATGGCTGGCAGAGGGAAGAGAAAAGAAAAAAAAAAGGAAAAATAGAAAGAATAAGACGAAAATGCCCTTAATGGGATAAATGTGTATGGTTTGCAAAGTTGAGGGTTTTTCATGTCACAAAAAAAAAAGTTTGGGATTTTTGGTGGTCTTTTCCCTTAAAAAAAATAAAAATATTGTGAAAGCCCATTGCAAAAAAATTTTCCCCAAAGTCCATTTGCAAAATTTTTTACCAAAAACAATTTGCATTTCTTCAAAAGATTTTAGGTTTCAACATTTGCATTACATCAAAAACCCATTTACAAAATTGAATCAAACTCACCCTAAATGTTGCGCACGCGCGTGAGAGAGCAGTTGTTAAAAGATGCTAATTAGTTTTAGCAATAAATTTAAGTAGTCGTAAGATGAAATATTCAAGTTTATGGAATTAATGTGTAATTATCCAATAAAACTAGTATGGACACTTAAAGAGGGTGAATAGGGCTACGCATGATAAAATTTCTGAAACAGAAATTGATTTCTGGCGAGAAATCAATCTCTTAATTTCTATTCCCCGGACAAGTTTCTGAGCAAATAAACCCGTTTGATAACGACTCAAAATTTCTATTTCTCAAAAGCAAAATCCGTTTGATAATAGAATAAAATTTCTATTTCTAGAAATAGAAATTGATTAGATAACAACATAGAAATCCTCAAATACAAAATAATAGTCGAAATAATACTAAAACAACATAGGAAATACTCAAATACAAAATAATAGTCAAAATAATACTAATACATTACAAAAGTTGAAAATACAATTTCATGGAATTTCCGACATATTATTATCCATTGCCATTTTATTAGCAATTGTTTTCCTAAGCGTATTTATTTGGTTTCTCTCCTCAGTCAATGTATCATTTGCAAGCTCATCCTGCGTAGGTTCAGACAAGTACTGTGGAAGCATGAATATGGGTGCCATTAATGGCGTCTATACAACTTTGTCATTTTATCAAAAACTAGTATTATACAAGATTATCAACAAAATAAAAATTAATAGTGTAAAAGAATATATGAGAATTCTACCTTAAAGTAACGTTTATGGTTAGGAACCAATCGGAGGAAGGTCGGTTTATTTTGATTCTCAAATTGAATCAATCATGTTGCTCATTCCTAATTTCTTTATTGTTGTTCAATGAACCTTTAATGGCCCTTGCATAGCAAAAAGAGAGATTCTCTTGAATCTCTTGCCTTCGAATTAAAATTCAAGATTGTGTAACAATCTAATTATTTTGATTTTGCAAGAATTTTGAATCTTTAAAAAAATAAGGTTAAATTTCTAGGCACGTTTTTTATTCATCTATTATGAAAGAACTTTTTCTTCAACTGGTCATGCGCATGCCTTTTCTAGGAGGAAAGAGCCCCATTATTTTTAAGTAAGCATTTAAAAACTTTGGTCGTTTTTGAAAATTGGGGACCCATTCGATTGCCTTTCATCCTAAAGAGAAAGCTATAAAAAAAATTGAAAAAAAATGCAAAAAAAATGAGCAAAATAAGAAAAAGAAAATTAGTAATAATTTGTGAAGTTGTGGTTATGAGTGAATTAAGTTAGGAAGAAAGCGCAAAGTTCTTTTATATGGTTTGATTTTAGTTTTTGATTTCTATTTCGTAAACGAGAAGTTAAAAATTTCGTTTCGATTTATTCAATTTCTCTATTTCGGAATGAAAATCTGTTTTAAAATAGAGAAATCAAATCGCGTTACCAAACAGATTTCTATTCTAAACCTATTCCTAACAAAAAAACAGAGAAATCGAGAAATAAAAATTTTGTCACGCACGCCCTAAGTGTTCAAAAGAAATCTAGGCAAATAACTGTAGAATAAAATAAATTGCTAGCAAAGTCTGATAAAAATCAAAAGTCATTATGCTAGTCACCAGATTTTTGCAAAAATTTGTAAGTGTGCAACACACTTGATTAAAGAGAGTTATGGAAAGAGAAGATTGTACACAAAATTTATAGTAATTCGATTTAGATTAAGTCTATGTCTATTCTCCCACGCTGATAGCCTACTAACTAGATTTCATTACACTTAGTGATGGATCACTATTAGAAGCACTCACAAACGAAGACAAGTAATCAAGAACAACTTCAGAATTTGGAATTTCAGATTCACGCCCTTGATTTTTTTGATTGAATGACCTCCTTAAATATTCCTCCAAGATGCACTAATCGTTAGTCAATCACTAGATGAATTTCTTCCAATTTATCTATTGGACAAAATGCTTTAAAGAGATATTGTGAGCGTTGAAGATGAGGATTTCCAATTGATTATAGTCGCTCATACAAACAGAATTTTGATTTCCATAAGTTATGCTTCCTCATTTGGAATTTATTTTCAAAATTGATTTTGTCAATTTACGATTGACTCAATTAGAAAGTGAAATCCTTTGTTAAGAAACTAGTCGTTGTCGAGTATTTTCTAAAATAGTTTCATTCTGGATCCAAGTCGCAACTTTGATAAGTCTAGTTATGGATTTTTCCTCGTTTTGGCCTCAACGCAATTTGGACTCATCCGAGTGGGATATGCTTCTAAGATGGAATAGACTTTAACAGAAATCTTCAATAGAATCTTAGAAACATACTTATAACAAAAGCCATTCTAATATAAGCATTAGAATCAGAAAATTTTATCAACTTCAAAATTTGGTATAAAATTTCTCAACATTATCACCATCGTTTAAATTGCAATCTTATCCATTTATTCATATCATATTATGGTTATATATATATATATATATATATATATATATATATATATATCAACAAATGACACGAGCATTTTGTGAAACATAAAGATAAAAATTAAGTTAGTACAACTTTAGTTTCTAAGTTTAAGCATTTGTACGATTTGGTCCTCATGACATGCGAAGCTTATTTGGTGTCAAACGGCTAGATAACAAGTGGCAAAGATATTCATACGAAAAAATAAATATTAATTCGACAATAGTAGTTAATGGGAATAAATAAAGAAATTGATTGCATAAACTAAGAAATTGAGGATTTGATTGAACAAAGTAAATATAAAGATCAAGTTACACAAATTCATAAAGTTATGAGACTTGATCATACAAAATGAAATTTCGAATATGAAGTTACACAAATGCTGAAACTTGGAGTACTAAATTTGTATTTAACCAATAAAAGCATGACATCGAAATCAAAATTGCTTTCTATAAATTTAAGATAAATAAGATACAAGTATTTTTGACAATTTTAAAGGTATGAAGAATATTCAATTTACCCGATGTTAGCAACTCGTAGAAGGTGATTTGTATTTCCGTACCGACAATTTTCCAATCTGGACTTATTTGGAAATAAATTTTTTAATGTAAATAATTAGTTGAGGTGTAAATTAAGAAAAAAATAAAAAAATTATCCACCTTCTTCTTCTTCTTCTTCTTACCTGCTGCGGAAACCCAAAGCCCAGCAAAGCCGCCCGCCCTCTCATCTCCCGCTTCGACAATGGCGATGCTGCGACTGGCCTCGAGACCGGTCGTCATCCTCTCCTCCCTCTTCTCCCCCGGAGCGTCTCCGCCCTCCATTTCCGCTCTCAGCAGACCCTATACTCTCTCCTCCTTCATCATCTCCAGGGCCTTCCTCAAGCCCCCGCCGCCGCCGCCGCCGCCGCCGCCCCCCAGCTCTCCGAGCCGCCGGGATCCGCCCCCCACGGTGACCTGGACCCCTCCCACCTCTCCTGCTCCATGCCGGGCAAGCGGCTCAGGGTCGCCGTCCTCCTCAGCGGCGGCGTCGACAGCAGCGTCGCCCTCCGCCTGCTCTGCGCCGCCGGCCACTCCTGCACCGCCTTCTACCTCAAAATCTGGTTCCAGGTGAGTCCTTCCCTTTTTCCTGAAAATGATAGAACGATGTAGAAGTCGGCACTCCTCCTGACGCTCGAAAGTGGAAGTGATTTTTCCAAAATTCACTAGAGGACGGAAGTTGGAAGAGGCCTGTGCACTAAAAATTCGCGATTCGCGTTGCGATTGTAGATGAATGCGGTTAATTTGTACAAGTTGCTAGCTGCTGCGTATGAGTGCGTGTTCTCCGAATAGCGAGTGTGGTCATCGTCAATGTAGAAGACGAGCTCCTTTTGATTCTTGACTTAATGTAGGAAGATTTCGAGAACTTTTGGTCGGAGTGCCCTTGGGAAGAAGACTTGAAGTACGCGAAAGCTGTCTGTGAGCAGGTCAGCATTCTGTTGAGCTAGTTCCATTCACTCCATGTACCTGTCTCTTTCTTTATAAACATTCTTAAATTCCGTTGTAATCATTAATTCGTGTTTTCTCCACGCCAGTAGTAAGCTTAGCACTCAATACTTTTCTCGTTACTATGAAAGGACACTGTAACTAGTTTTATCTACGGTTTTCGGCAGGTTGATGTGCCCTTAGAAGTTGTCCATTTGACAGATGAATATTGGAAAAATGTGGTATGTATCATCTTGCCACAGTATACCTTTTCTTGGCTCTTTTTCTAATTAACCCTTTTCTTTTTGGAGGATTGTTTTTTCCATTTTAATATTCTCTTTTTTCTTCACTAGTTTTTTTTGGCCCGCGAGTTCTTGGCATGACTTAATGAAGTCATTGCAGCTGTTTGCTCATGGTTCAGGTGTCTTACATAATTGAGGAGTATCGCAGTGGTCGAACTCCTAATCCCGACGTCCTTTGTAACACAAGGATAAAGTTTGGTAAGTAGTTGAGCCCTAGCTAAACCTGAATAGTTTGAGGATTTTGGAATCAAATGGGGCTCTTTGTTTTAGGTGCCTTCATGGATGCCATTAACAGTATGGAGTATGACTTCATTGCTTCTGGCCACTATGCGAAAGTTGTCCACTCTTTAAAGCATATTGATAATGCTTCCAAGTTGAAGTTGTCAGAGGACATGGTATGTATTTAACATACTACATTAATATTATGCAGTTCTTTGGTCAAACTAAGCATTTGTGATATCTCTTAATGTTGTTTCTTTAGGTGAAGGATCAGACATACTTCCTTTCGCATCTTTCACAGGCCCAGCTGAAGCGACTAATTTTCCCTCTTGGTTGTATTTCAAAAGTAAGCTGTGATAGTTTCATATTTTTCAAGAACTTTTCCTGTCCAGAGTATGTTTAGCAGAAATTCTTGGCCCTCATAAAGTAGATTTTACAGTTCTAAGGACTTCTATTACTTCTATAGTGCTTGGTCTGACTCTAGTAACCCTGCAGGAAGAAGTTCGAAAACTTGCTGCCAGATTTGATTTGCCTAACCAAGATAGAAAGGATTCACAAGGGATATGCTTTCTTGGGAAGGTGTGTATAACTAGCCTCATAGGTATTCAGTCTCGCCTAGAAATTTGAAGCACCTTCTTGTGATTTCAAGCCGAGAAAGGGTTCCTCTAACTCTAAGATGAAAAATTTGACCAAAACTCCTGAACTATTGTTTTGTAAAATTATTTTATTTGGATTCCAATGTAAACACAAGTGGTTGCAGAAACAGATCGCTTTTGAGCTATCAAATTGCCAGGACTCTTTTCTCATCTTAATTTTTCATAGTAGTTAATGTCCTTTTAGGCTCATTGCTGTATTAACTCTTTCTTTGTTCTAATGCAGATAAAATTCAGTGAGTTTGTTGCCAGACATATTGGGGAGATGGAGGGTATCATATTAGAAGCTGAGACTGGGGATTTCCTTGGGAACCATCGTGGCTTTTGGTTCTACACAATTGGTCAACGGCAAGGACTACGTCTTCCTGGAGGACCTTGGTATGTAGACTTAATTCGACACTAACTGCATGTATTTTAGACAAAGTCCGTCTCAACATCTGTTAATTACTGTGTTTGTTACTTGTTAATGTGGCAAATTAGATAACACTGTATAGGAATCTGGGGGCTTGAAATATCTTTTTGACATAAATTCTTTAATGCATATCATTTCACTGCTTTGAGTTCAATTGCCCTAAACAGGGCGGCTGCCTCCCTTGGTCTCTCTAATATCTTTTGAAATATGAAGCTTCTTTCTGCTTTCTGAATTCTTCATATATGTCTATGACTTTCACAGGTATGTTGTGGAGAAGGACACTAAGAACAACGTTGTTTTCGTGTCCCGAAATTACTTCTCAGTTGATAAAAGGAGGCGCCTTTTTCGTGTTGGCTCTCTTAAATGGCTTACTGGGGCACCTCCGACTGATATCAGTCAGCTCCGATGCAAGGTATTCAATTCCATTTTCACATCTCGGTTATGTGTAGGCGGACCATTGGTATGTGGATCTGTTGGAAAATTAGCAATACATCCCGTCAGCATTATTGAGGTCTAATCGGTGCAATGGTCCCAGTCACATGGATCTGTTTAACAGATTATTAATGAGTCTCACGGCTCTCCTCCATATCAACCCAGGCATAGGCCTGAAATATTTATTGTCGGCCTTTCTTCTAAGCTAAAATTGAAGAAAAGATCAACAGTTATGCTGAAGGTGTTTACTTATTCTAATTCCCCACCAAAATTCAAAATCAATTTTTATTGTTGGAAAAATTGTGTAGGTATTCGACATGATTTTCCATGACTTTAAATGACAACTTATATGGTCTTAAAACTTTAAGGTGTGTAACGAAGAGGAATTCAATCTCAAAACACTACCATTGTAAGCTGAAGATTGAAAGTAGTCACTCCAGACACACCCTCAGTTTGGCAGCTCCACTGACCAAATAATTACCACGCTTCAGCAAAGAAATATGAGTGATCAGCCTGTCTAATGAATGATCTTTTTTTGGGCATTTACTGTGTATTTACAATTTTTCCAGTGTTTTTCACTTTACTTTTGCTATTAATAGGTGAGACACGGTCCTGGTTTCTACAACTGTAGTTTGTCTCTAGAATTGGGTGAGAATGGCCAGGAAGATGTTGCGGTGGTTCAGTTGCCTGAAGATGATCAAGGCCTGGCAGCAGGGCAATTCACAGCCTTTTACCAAGATAGAACATGCATTGGTTCAGGTGTCATATTGGAATCTTGGAATGACCAGGGCTTTCCTGTCTGCCAGAAGGCTCTTGAGATCGCTAGAATGGAGGACAAGTCGAAACTTGGAAAACCGGTTAAGATTAAGGTAAAAGCAGAGGGCACTGTAGGGTAGTTTGATTGGAAAAATTCAATTTTCAGTTGAGGAGAAGTTCAATTTGAACAGCAATGCCTTCATGGCGCGACACCCTTGCCATGCTGATTTGGCTGGAAAAACGAAGTTGAAATTTGCTCAAGACCAGCTGTGATGTAAGAGCTGAGGATGCTGGATGTCAGCTAAGTCTGGCCGGTGGGTGGTGGAGACTTCGCAAGATACCGCCTGTCATATGTTGTATGCTAGCAAAAAGATCATGCGGGGTTGAAAGGCGATGAGTTATCCGATCCCCTAAGTTCATCTTGCGGTATTAGAGCTCCACTCTGATATTGTGTATGAGACAAATTATATTTTTCCCAAAGGCTTTCTTTTGGGCGTATTTCAAACCGAAAGCTGGCAAGACGCGCCTGACTGTGTAAAGTACCCGCAATTATTTCTTGTGTAAAAACGTGCGTCTGGAATGCTGGGTTATCTCTGGTGCACCTGCCTCTTCTCTTTGGCCCAAAGTTCTCTCCTATGTGCTGGCTTGCTTCGCTGTCAAGGTTGCCACCTACATGGGGGAAACTGCTCGGACAAGATTTTTCATGAGCAGTTTCATTAGAAAGAAGGTGGACTTAACAAAAATTCTTGGAACGTGTGATCAATGAATAACCAGCAAACCGTCTCCTTCTAAAAATCATCCCACCCTTAATTAAGAGGCTGATGCTCGTGATTTTTGCACTCATCGGTTTTGTTTCTCTCTTGTTGATGTTTTTTTATTTGAAATTTGCTTGTAAATATACCATGTCTCTCTCAAGAGCGTTTCTCATTTCTCATTAAATTTTGACGGATGTGACTACACTAATGACTTTATTATCTATTACATAGATGATCGTGGCATGCTTTTCTAACTTAGTAATCATTGTGCTTTCTAATTAGTACCTGTTGCAGAATGGAAAAAATACTCAAAATCATGCTTTAGCATAATTTAGTTCTCATGTAATTTGTAGAATAATCTGCTTATCCCATGGGACGTGCGACGCACGTGACGACGTACTAATAATTTTTTTTTTAAAAAATAGATATTTGTTAGCTTTGTATTTCATGTGATTATCAGTTGTGGGTCGTATAGTTGGAGGACGCGAAGCTTCCCCTGTAATAAATCCACTTAAAGCAACTGCAGGACAAGGTGTCCGGGAGTTAATGATTCCGTCGGGTCGAAATCAATCATTGGAGGCCTTGTTGGCAACTCCACCTAATTCCGCGTCCTCACTCTTTATATCGATACCCGCAATCAAAGGCCAAGGCGAACTTGGTCGATCTTCTGGGAAATCCTTGCTGTTTCCGATGCGACGGTGATTACCTTCCAAGAGAAACCGCGCGCACCATGCAAAGCAGGATTGCAACAGCACGCTCTTATACTCTCCATGAATTTTTATGCCATATTAAACACTTTTTGACACTCAATTAATAAATTTTGGAATATCTAATAAATAATCAAGCAAGCATGAGAGCCAAATGAATTGAAAGATTCATGTTTGGTTCGGGAAGGGATTATGAAAGTTTTGAAATGAATGGAAAGATAATCTACTTTCATTAAGCAATTTATTAGATAATCGAAAACAGAGGATCTTGAATACTATTCGAAATTCAGAAGAATTATGCGGCAGGGCCATTGAACAGCTGGAAAAAGCCCGGGCCCACTATGGAGTAAGACATGGCTTTCTCAATAAGATAAATTTTTTTGATTACATGATGTCATTTCAAATCATACAGTCGGTTTTAAATTTTTTCCATAAATCATGAGTCGAAATGTAAATATATAAAAATACTAAAATAATAAAGAAGGAAATACTAAAAATCTAGTATTCTCTTCTCTTTTGACTTTCACTTTCCATGACACACAATTCACTTCTAAATTTGTCTTTTTTATACTTTTCTTTTGACATGCTCTAACATGTATGTCCAAAACATGGATTACTTTTTTCTTTTCTTTTTTCTTTTGAGTTTTACGGATTATTGGAATGGAGTTGAATTTGTTAAATCGAAATAATGAATGATATTAATGATGAATTAATGTTTTTAGTGTTAATTCATTATCCACTTTTTATTATTTATTTATTTATTTATTTATTTATTTATTTGTGAATTTGAATCAAATTAATTCGATTAACATAATCATAAAAATGATAATTTACAACATATTTCAATGTGTCGAAATTATCTATTTTTTGAGAAAGGATGTGTCGCCGTGTTATATCGTATCGTATTGTGTTATATGTTGTGTGTCGACGCCAGTGCTACTTCGGAACAAAGTCAATCGATGTTTTGAGCAGGGAAAAATCATGTAACTAATTCATGAACTATGGCCCAATTTGACCTAATGTACAATATGGTCCATGAACTTTTAATTAATTTAATGTGGTTGCTAAGCTTTCACCCAATGTACACTATGGTTTTTTAACTTTTAAATTATTCAATGTCATCAAACTTGGGGTATGTTTTCAATTTATTTTGTAAATTATATGAAAATGTTCAATGTTATCCATGGACTTAAATTAATAGAAGGATAACACTAAAAATTTTATATTGTTAGGGACTACATTGAACAAATTAAAAGTTCAATAATCATATTTCACATTGAAGAAAATTTCAAGGATCACACTATATATTGGGTTAAAGTTAAGAAATCATTTATATCGTAACATCTTTTGGGGGTGATCCTTGTAGCCTTCACACCAAATAGACAAAAGGATAGATCTAGGAATTGCTTTTACTAGGGACACATCATGGGTCTTATATGAAAAGTTACCAAAGTTTGCTCAAGCTTTCAGGGGACCACAGCTTGACCACCAAATTTAATGTGATTATTGAATTTTAACCAAATATACAATATCATTCATAAACTTTTAAATTGTTTAATATGGTCATTGGATATCTAGTACATATTCAATTTAGTCTCTTAATTATATAAAAATGTTCAAAGTGGTCCCTAAATTTGAATTATTACAATGATAACACCTAACATTTTTATATAATTTGAAGAAATTAAACACATACGAAAAGTTCGGAAACCATATTGAACAAATTAAAAGTTCAATTATCACATTCCACACCAGAGCAAAGTTCAGGGATTATGGTGCATATTAGGTTAAAGGTTAAAGTTCATGAATTATTTATGCCATGATGTCTTTCAGGGAGTGATCCCTGTAGCCTTCACACCGAATAGACAGAAGGCCAACTCTAGAAATTCCATTTACTGGAGACACATCGTGGGGTCTCATAGGAAAAGTTACCGAAGTTTTGTCAAGCTCTCAGGGATCCACAACTTAACCACCAAAATTCAATTTTCAGTTGAGGAAATGTTCAATTTGAACGGCAATGCCTTCTGGCACGACGCCCTTGCCTTCCTGATTTGACTGGAGAAACGAAGTTGAAATTTGCTCAAGACCGGCTGCAATGTAAGACCAGAGGATGGTGGAGGATAGGTAATTCTGGCCGGTGGGTGGTGGAGAATTCGCAAGATAGCGCTTGTCATATGTTGCATGCTAGCAAAAAGATCATTCGGGGTTGAAAGGTGATGAGTTATCCGATTCTCCAAGTTCATATTGCGGTATTAGAGCTCCACTTTGATATTATGTAAGCGACGAGTTATATGCTTCCCAAAGGCTTTTGGGCGTATTTCAAACCGAAAGCTGGCAAGACGCGCCTGATTGTGTAAGGTACTCTGCAATTATTTCATGTGGCGGTTTTGAAGATGCGTAAAACGTGCGTCTGGAATGCTGGCTTATCCCCACTGCACCTACCTCTTCTCTTTGGCCTTAAGGATTCTACCATGTGCTTGGTTACTTCACTGTCGAGGTTGCCACCCACACGGGGGAAAGTACTCAGACAAGATCCTTCGTTAGCAGTTTCGTTAGAAAGAAAGTGGACTTGGCAAAATTTCTTGGTACATGTAATCAATGAATGACCATCAAACTGTCTCATTCTAAAAAATCAGCCGACCCTTAATTAATTGACCGATGGTCGGGATTTTTGCTCATTTAATTTAAGATAGATGCCAATGATTTCACGAATGACTTTAGTATATAAACAATCGTCACATCCTTTGCTTTAGCAAAATTGGTTTCTCATGTGCTTTATGGAATAGTCTTCTTACCACTGCGACGACGATGTGTCATTTGTTTTAGCAAAATCAATTTTGATGTGTTTTGTGGAATAATCTTCTTATCACATGTGATGGACTTGACGATTCATTAATAAAATTTAAAAAATAAATATTTTTAATATTTTTAATTATTATTATATTAAAAATAAATATTTGTTAGCTTCGTATTTTATGTGACTTTCAGTTATGGGTCGTTTGGTTGGAGGACGTGGAGCTGTCCCTGGAATTAATCCACTGAAAGCAACTGCACTCTACGAATTCCGAGCCTGCGGAGGCTGATAGTTGCCATCCAGCCGCATCAATCATTTGAGATTTTGTCGGCAACTCCACATAATTCCGCCTCACGCTTATGGCAGAGGCCAGATTCTCGGTCTATCTTCTGAAAAGGTCTCGCTGCTTCGGGTACGACCGAGATTTTCTTCCGTGAGAAAACCGCGCGTACCGTGCAACGAAGGATTGCAACAGCACGCTCTTTCACTCCGCCCGAACCAGGTCAACAGGTGTTTCGGGAAGGACTGAAACCAATTTGGCCTAATGTATGATATGATTTATAAACTTCTAATTTATTCAATATGATCATCAAATTTTAGCTCACTGTATAATATGATTCCTAAATTTTTAATTTGCTCAATATGATTATTAAACTTTTGATATGTGTTCAATTTAACTTTCAAATTATATGAAAATATTTAATTTTATTTATAAACTTGAATTAATTGAATGGTAACATCGAACGTTATCATATCGCTTGATGGCTAAATTGAACCAGGAATCACATATCAAATTGAGTCAAAGTTCTAAAATTACTCATGTCATTATTTATTTAGGAGCCTTCCTGGCAAACTAACAAAAGGACACGTACCTATGAATTCCTTTCACTGAAGACACACAATGGGTCTCACAGAAAAAGTCACCAGGTTTGCTCAAGCTCTCAGGACCCCAACGCGACCACCAAAGCAGCAATTATGGCTTGGACCGGGAGAAAAGACGGATTACGAAAAATTCAGGTGCTCTAAATGACATGGATGCAGCCAACCAGGATATAAATAGGTCAGTTGATACTTAATTAGGTAACCTGGAAGCACCCAGAAGAGCAGATCAAGTTCTTGTGCCATCACCTTCTTGCAGACGGCCATGGAGACACGGGGTGATTTGGAAGTCCAGTTGGAGGGCATGAGAGAGTATTACAGGGGTGGCAACACGAGAGGTGCATCTTGGAGGAAGTCGCAGCTCCGAGGATTATGTCGGCTTCTCGAAGAAAGAGAAGCCGAAATGAACGCTGCCCTTCAGATCGACCTGGGGAAGCATCCTGTCGAGTCTTATCGGGATGAGGTGGCTTCTTGAATTCAAGTTTTCAAACTTTTGGTTTTTTCCCAAGGAAAAGCCGGCGACATGCTCAGACGAGACGTATCGCCGAGCCTTGTGTTCTCTTGCTGTAGGTACTTTTTATTCATCTTGATTGTTTTGCTTGAAATTTGCGCAGATAGGAAGCTTGATAAAGTCTGTGAACTATGCCCTTGGTTGTTTGAAAGGGTGGATGTCAGCCGAGAAGGTGAACGAGGCTTTCCCTGATTGAGTCCCGTTTATCCTGTGCGGGGAAATTTTCGCTGTTTCTTTGTCATCGTTCTTGAATCGCAATATTTCAATTGCGCTGCAGGATTTATTCAATGTTACATGAGTCCTTAATGGCATTTTAAAACTATGATGTCTTCTTAATGCCTCGAGACACCTATTATGAAAAGAATTTAAGGTGAGCTCCTCGACTTTGCAGGCTAAACTGCCGCTTGCTGCATTACTGACGACTGCGGAGATAATTCCCGAACCTCTCGGCCTCGTCCTGATCATCTCATCTTGGAATTTTCCATTTGGTAAGTGAAACTGTTTGCATAGGAAATCAAATTTAGTTCCATCATCTGTATTTGCATATAGCTTCCATCTTATCTACTTTAGGCGGTGATTGTCATGGCTGGGTGGTATATGACAGGACTCTCCCTGGAACCACTGATAGGAGCGCTGGCTGCCGGAAACGTGGTGGTCCTGAAACCTTCAGAGGTGGCTCCAAGATGCTCCTCTCTCCTGGCCAACTTACTGCCGGCTTTTCTAGACCCTAAGGCCGTCAAGGTTGTCGAAGGAGGTCCTGCCGTTAGTGAACAACTAATACAGCAAAAGTGGGATAAAATACTCTTCACAGGTAAAAACATCACTCGCGGAGCTCTCCTTTCAAGTTGTTCCTGCCGTATGAGGTTGAACCTTATCAACGGGCTATTTCAATTGCGATGCTTTCATTCTCTAAAAGTTTCACAAAAGTACAGGAAGCGCACGAGTAGGTCGCATGGTGATGGCTGCAGCAGCGAATCATCTGACACCAGTGACTCTCGAGTTGGGAGGAAAGTGTCCCGCCGTACTGGATTCTCTTTCGAACTCATGGGTCAGGGAGGTAAAGAAAGGAATTGTCACATTAGAACTCCAACGAAAGTGATCATCTTGATTGATTTCTTGATATAAAATTCAATTCACAAGATGTACTATATGCTTCTACATGTTAAGGTGGCTGTGCAACGAATTCTCGGGTCGAAATTTAGCGCCTGTGCAGGCCAAGCTTGCATAGCCATTGATTATGTCCTCGTGGAGACGAAATTCAGCTCCACTTTGGTAAGATGACAACCAAATAATATGTCGTTTTGATTTATTGTCCTTATCTCTTTAAGCATCATGCTTATAATTTTGCTTCTTTGTTCAGCTGGAACTAATGAAGGTGTGGATCAGCAAGATGCTTGGAGAGAATCCAAGAGAATCGCGCAGTATGGCAAGAATCGTGAATAAAAACCACTTCTTGAGACTGAAAACTCTTTTAGAAGACCCAAAGGTCAAAGCTTCTATCGTCTACGGAGGTTCAATGGACGAAAAAAGCTTGGATGTCGTCCATATTGACTCGTTTGAAAGAGCCTAAGAATGATTTCTGTGCTCCGGTAGTCATTCATTTCTTGCTTTCGTTTCGAGCAGGTTTATTAAGCCGACCATCTTGCTTGATCCCCCGCTCAAATCGGACCTCATGCAAGATGAGATTTTCGGCCCCTTACTCCCGATCATTACGGTAAAACTATTCTCCTTGAGATATGTACTTTCATTATAGTCCTTTGTCCTTGGACATTGCCCTTCTAAATGATATTTCTTCGGTTAGTAGCGACTTTGCTTCTCATAGAATAGGTTGCAATCAACTGCTGTCCGTCTTGACAGTTGAAGAAGATCGAGGACAGCATATCAACTTCATCAATTCAAGGCCTAAACCTCTCGCGATTTATGTCTTTACTCATAACGACTCGTTCAGGAAAAGGATGGTAACGGAAACATCATCGGGAAGCGTGACATTCAATGATGCGATGATTCAAGTAATGTCATTGTTCGATAACTTCATGATCAATTGACTGTGTAAAAAGAAAGACGGTTTTTAATGAGAAATAACTGCCACAAACCACAGTCAAAATGATTGAAAAGAATTCTCTTAACGGTTCTTGCTTTGAGAATGGCAACGAATGATTCTTACCCTTTTCTTTAATCTTTCTTTTGCTTGAATGGCCCAATCCGTGTTGAATCTGCAGTACATCGCCGATGCGCTACCGTTCGGAGGTATTGGCGAGAGTGGCATGGGCAATTACCACGGGAAGTTCTCATTCGATACATTCAGCCACCACAAGGCAGTGGTGAGAAGAAGCTTTCTGGTTGACTTCTGGTTCAGATTCCCTCCTTGGAATGACCACAAACTGCAGCTATTTCGCTCAATGTATCTTTTCGATTACCTCGGAGTGCTCCTTACCCTACTCGGATTGAAGAAATCCAAACAAGACTGAGCAGAGTCCAAGGTTCTTCCAGTTCACATTGGGTCATCATTACATTAATCCACCCCGGGTGCCTAGTTGCTTTTATTGAAAGATAGTCAAAAGCTTGCGGGCTTTATGGTAGATGCAGTCTTGAGGACTATGTGAGAATTATTATGTGGCCCATATGATATTATTAATTAATGGTTTAGTAAATATATAGATGCTAAAATATATTTGCTATGAGAAGTTACAATTGTATTGAAATGGTTTCTTCTAGAGGAGTTATTGTTCTTCCGTAAGAGTGTAACTCTCATGGAAATTAAAAGGCGCTTTGATGGAAGGCACACCCCATGTGTTCACTATAGCGTAAGGTGTGTGCGCGACATGCGTGAAATCCATACGCCACACACCCCACATGCATGGCGTAAGGCGCGTGCGTGACACACACCAGCATAAGCACATGTACCAGTTGGCCAAGTACAATATAAACCTGCTGTCTTGTAATTAAAATCTGCCCCTCTCAGTACCATTTACTTATGATTATGCCCTCTGCCATTTATTTACGATCCTACCCCTCTCTATGCTAGATAATTACGATTGTGCCCTCCTTTATGGTTATTTATGTTTTTGCTCATATCTGTTGGAGAATTACGATTCTGGATTGGCTGATTATTTATCATTTTGCCCCTAAATGCTAAATTTATGGTTTTGCCCCCTCTAGAGTTATGATTTTATAGTTTTACCATTATGCTTTAATTATGCTTTTACCTGGTACAATTTGGTGAATGTCTGTACTTTACAATATTAAAAATTCAATAAAGAGTGGTTTGTTAGTCACAAAAGTGGCCAAACCTTAAGGTATTTTGAATTTTTTGATATTTTAAATTGTTTTATTCAATTACCCATGATTAATTGATGCTATAATTAAAGTTGATATATCAATATCCTTATTGATATGATGGGTGTACTGAAATTCATTTATTATAAAAACTTAGGGATTAACTCAAAGGTTAATCAATTTCTTATAATTCATAGACATAATAGTTGGTAATTAATATTTCTTGTAAAATTTATTTGTATATCCAAAGATAACAGATAAATTTTAATGAGATATATTTATAATTACCAAATTAAAGTTATTAGCATCATTAATTATAGTTTAATGTATATTAGTATATCATAGGATCACCCAAAGGAGAACTATTATATATATATATGTGTGTGTGTGTGTGTGTGTGTGTGTGTGTTGTGTGTGTGTTGTTGAATATGATTATGCGATATTCTCAAAGCATTAATATATGAGTATCTTCTTGCATATTTGCAGTATCTCTTCATGTTTCACTTCATTTGCATGTTTTGTCTATTTCTTTACTTAATAAACTGAATTTATCTAATTGGACCGAACTAGTCTAGTTTCACTTTGATTTAACACTTCAAGTTGAGAAACCAGTTGTTATTACTAATGAGAGTAGCGATGATGAAATTTTTTTTCATAAAACTAGGGAAAGATCAAATGCACTAAGCTTAATATTTATACGAATGATAGTTGCAAACAATTTAAAGACTACTTTTCCTAAAATTGACCATACTAAAGAATTTATGAAATTTGTCAAAGATTGTTCTTAAACTACTGATAAGTCACTTGCCGATACATTAATGAGCACTTTGACCACCATGAAGTATAATGGTTCACGTACCATGCATGAAAATATTATTGAGATAACGAACTTAGCAAAGCAACAAAGTTAAGGACTTTGGAAATGAATGTGAATGAGTACTTTTTAATACAGTTCATATTAAATTCCTTGCCTAATGAACAATATTGGCCATTTCATATGAATAACAATACTATCAAGGATAAGTGGAATGTAAATGAATTTGCTAGTATGCTTGTTTAAGAGGAAATAAGGATAAAAAATCAAATGACTCATTCCGTTCCTCTTTTAAGTCAATAAGAAGTTGAAAAAAATTCCAAAAGGAAAAGTGGAATGAGCAAGAAGAAATAATTACACGTCTTAAATGAATCTTCTAAGGCTTCTTAAATCCACAAAAAGAAACACAATCTTATTAAGTGTCACTTTTCTAATAAAATTGGATACGTGAAGAAAGATTATTTAAAGCGTAAAGTTGGGTTCGAAAAAAAGAAGAAGAAGAAAAAAAAATAAGCATTGTACTTTAGTATGTTTTAAATCAAACTCTATCGAAACTCCTCATAATACTTGGTGAATTAATTTCGGTACTACCACTTATGTATCAAATACGATGCAAAGACTTATTACGATCTAAATCATAAATTCAAATGAAAGCTATGTGATCATGGAGAATATAAGCAAAGTTCCAATTAAAAGTATTGGCACTTGTCGTTTGGTTTTAGATATTAAGCATTATTTGGATTTGTTTCGAACTCTTTATGTGCCTACATTTTCTCGTAATTTAGTTCCTTTGTCAAATCTTGATGTAGTAGGGTTTTTTTTTTTTTTTTTTTTTTTGTAAATTTGGTTATGGATCTTTCAGTTTGTTTAAAAATAATGATCTTATTGGAATTAAAACTTTATGTGATGGTTTCTACAAATTTAAACTTAATAATGCTTTTGTTTAAACCTTAATAACATTGCATCATAATATTGGCATTAAACGATTCTGCTTACTTGAGATATAAACATTTAGTCATATATCTATGAAAAGAATGCAAATATTAGTGAATAATGAAGTTATTCTGAACTTGGATTTAACTGACCTTAAAGTGTGTATTGATTGTATTAAAGATAAATAAACAAAACACACTTAAAAAAGTGCCACAAAAAGCATAGAGTTTCTTGAAATTATACACATTGATATATGTGGTTTTTTTTTATATTCCATCTTTTGGTGGAGAAAGTTTATTCATTATATTTATTAATGATTTTTCACATTATGGTTATATTTATCTATAACATAATAAATCTCAATCGATGAGTGCACTTGAAATGTATATTAAAGAAGTTGAGAGACAATTATATAAATATGTGAAAATAGTAATGTCGGATAGATGTGATAAATATTATGGAAAGTATAATAAATTAGGATAATAACTAAGTTCATTTGCTAAATTCCTTGAAAGATATAGCAATTGTGCTCAATACATGATAGTGGGTATATCACAACAAAATGGTGTAGTGAAAATGCGTAATCTTACTTTAATGAAAATTATTAGGAGTATGATGAATCATTCATTTTTACTTTCATCTTTGTGGATATATGTATTAAAACTTCTATGTACTTATTAAAATAGGTTCTTAGTAAGGCAGTTTCAACAATTCCCTTTGAACTGTGGACGAGAATGAAACTTAGTTTACAACACATGCATGTTTGGGGTTATCTAGTAGAAATAAGAATGTACAATTCATATGAAAAGAAATTGGAGTTAAGGATAATTAGTGGTTACTTTATTAGTTATGCAAAGAAATCCAAATGTTATGGATTTTGTTGTCCTAATCATAGTACAAGAATTGTTGAATCTAGAAATGCTAGGTTCATTGAATATGGTAACATCAATGGGAGTGAAAGAATGAGTGATGCTTGCATTCAAAAAGTAAGAGTGGAAGTTTTTTTTTTTTTTTTTGTGACCTAGGGAACTCCCGTGCGCCGTTTTGCGGCGGATTAAACCCTGGGAGGGAGTAGAGTCACCACCACCCTTGAGACAATTCTAACAATTCTTATGATTTATCACGAAATATTTATACTCGTAAGAGTGAAAGTTTATATATTCAATACTTCTAAAGTTGTTGTTCCTGATATTATAATTTAACGCAACATTAATCAAGAATAACAAATAAATGATTGAGCACTCTATAATGAACATATCGACATTGAACCTATAGTAGTTGACCAATAAGAAAGCATTATGAAGATTTCAACGAGAAAGGAGATCGGCTATTTCTGATGATTTTGTGATTTATCTACAATAATTAGAAATTCACTGGGGAATTGGAAATAATCTACGTTCATTTTCACAAATTATGGAATCTGAAGTTTCTAATGAATGGTTTAATGCTCTAAAGGAAGAGTTAAAAATCTATGCATCAAAATCAAATTTGGAATCTTGTTGAATTGCCTAAAGAATATAAAAAGGTCTGGTGTAAATGGGTCTTTAAAATCAAGCGCGACTCAAAAGATGATATTAAATGGTATGAGGCTAGATTGTTTGCTAAATGTTTTACTTAGAAAGAATGCATTGACTATGAGAAGATATTTTCACTAATCTCCAAGAATGATTCACTTATAATCATTATGGCTTTAGTTGCTCATTATGACTTAAAGTTATACTAAATGAATGTTAAGAACGCATTTTTTAATGGGAATTTATAAGAAGAAATTTATAAGGATCAACCCGAGGGCTTTTCAGTTAAAGGAAATGAACATATAGTGTGTAAATTAAAGAAATTAATATATGAACTTAAACAGGTTTTTCAACAATGGTATTTTAAGTTTAATGATACCATAACTTCATTCGAGTTTAAGAAAAATACTGTTGATCGGTATATATTTATGAAGGTTAGTGAGAGTAAGTTTATTTTTCTAATTCTATATGTTGATGATATTTTTCAAGAATTTTGAAATGAAGCATATGGAAGAGGCAACGTATGTGATAAGAGTATAAATATTTCGTGATAAATCATAAGAATTGTTAGAATTGCCTCAGAAAGCCTACATTGAGAAAATTTTAGAGAGATTCAATATAGATAAATGTTCAACATGAATAGTTTTAATTCAAAAAGGTGACAAATTTTGCCTTATACAATATCAAAAAAGTGAATTAGAATAGCAACAAATTAAAGTATTTCTCATGCATCTATTATTAAGAGCTTAATGTATTCTTAAACTTCTACTAGACCAAACATCAGTTTTACTATCGGAATGCCGGGCAAGTATCAAAGTAATCATGAATTGGATCATTAGAAAACTATAAAGAAAGTTCTCATATACTTGCAAGGAACGAAAAATCATATGCTTACTTATAAAATATCCGATTATTTTGGAGTGATTGGATATTTAGATTCGGACTTAACTGAATATGCCAATATAAGAAAATCAACATTTAGTTATTTGCTTATTTTGGCAAAAGGGGCTGTCATAGAAAAATGTGAAGTAGTTAGTTATTGCTGCATCCATTATGGAGACTAAGTTTGTGGCATACATTGAGGCCACTATTCATGGATTATGGCCTCAAAACTTTATTTCAAGACTTATGATTATCTATAGTATTGCCATATCATTGAAAATTTATTGTGATAATTCTGTAGCAGTTTTCTTTTCTAAGAATGATAAGTATTTGAATGATGCTAAGTATATGAAAATCAAATAATTTTCTGTTAAAGAAGAAGTTCAAAAACAAACAGTGTCTATTAAGCATATTAACATCAACCTCATGATAGCAGATCCCTTAATAAAATGACTACCGCCCAAGACATTTAATGAACATGTTGAAATAATGAATATTATAAGATGTCATTAATAATTGTATTATGATTGCATTAAGTTTATGTATTTGACACCCCGAGCTCAATTATGTGTTTTTGATATTTCCCGTTTTATATTGAGTATACTTTATGGAAATAAATAAATGTTAAACATAATAGTCTCTAATAGAGACATTATAGTTGGACTATTATTGCACTTCTTATTTATGGGTCATGTTAAGTAGAGAGCTATTGTTGTAGTACATGGAAAGGACTATGTCAATCAATGACATACAATCGCCGTGACTTGTATTAGCTTTCTTTATTTAACCACGATTATTATGTGAGAGCTAGTTTAAGAAAAAATTTAGCATTATGTTAATGTGCACATTATTGTCTTTATTAAACAATAAAAGAAATGTCATATGGGCAAAGTAAAAGAATGTGAGAATTATTGTGTGACCCATACAATATTATTGATTGATGGTTTAATAATATATAGATGCTAAAATATATTGGCTGTGAAAAGTTACAACTCTAATAAAAATGTACAATTTTCATTGAAAAGTTACTATTCTTCCTAAGAGTTGCGACTCTCATGAAAGTTAAAAAATGCTTTGATAGAATGTATCTCTTAATAGCATGTATAAATAAGAGTCTAGTCGTCTCTCCACTCAGGACATGAAAAAAATGTTGTACTCTATCCTCTATTAGATAGAATAAGTTAAGGAAATGTGGGTTAATGGAGAGAAACCAAAGTTTTTCATCTCTTTGATTTTTTTGTGACAAATACTTTGAAGGTTTCGCTATGGATAAAAGTATGTCTTGATCCCTCTTATCGTGAAAATTATGAAGATCGAAGATCCTATGTTTTGTATTTTTCACACTATAGAAAACTCAAAAATGGTAAAATAAAAAGGAGACCACATAATTTTTTTTACATACCCTTGACTTGCTTGAAGAAGTGTAGTATAGCTATGGAACATTCTAATAGTATTTGTTGAGCAAAAGAACATATGTAAAACCGCACATTAGAATCAATATGCTTCTCTTCTCTGAGTTGGCCAGGAAATAGTTCCTTTGCTACTGAGAGAGAAGAACCTTTTTTATACCACAAATACAAATTCTTTTGGATAGTTGTCACATGTAATGTATATGAAAAAGCAAGCAAAATTAGCTGTCATACAGACATATGATGGACTAAATATTAAATTTCCTGCAGGTTTTTTTCTGCTCCTTCATATTGTGAATTGTGATAAACATGAAGAATCTCTGATCGCCAAATGGGCTTGGTGTTGGTGTTTGTTTCGATGAACAAGCATACATGCATAAATAAATTAAGATCAAAGTCTGATCACAATGGAAGTAAAAATGCTTAAACACGTGTTTCCAAAGAATTTTCACTCATTTTAATAAAAACACAAAAAAAGAGATAAATGGGCTAATCAAATTAACCTTGTACCATGTTCAAAAAATTTGGTTCTGACATTCTTCATATTATGAGCATGAACATATAGTGTCCTCATAGCAGTGGTTCTAACATTCTTCAGACTCTTACTATGAATGCTTGATCTTTTGGTAAAACCAATTCTGACGTTCTTGGAAATTTGACCACGAACAACTGATGTCTTCTGGTAACACTAGTTCTGACGTTCTTTAGATACATAATGTATGATCTCTTCATAATGTAGGTTTTAACGTTCTTTAGATCCAGCCCCACAAGTGTTGGGCTTCTAGTTAAGACACACCACTAACTTCATGTTGAACATAATAGAGAAATTGAGAAATCTCACGACTGCAATTGTGCTAACAATTGCTCTCGTGTGTGAATGATTTGATTGATCACTATCAACACTCTCAATTGTCAATTGTCAATCACCCAATGATCCTCTCTCATAATGGCCCTCTTATAATTAATCCAGATCACATTTAGATTGGCTTGTTAACTCTAAAACCATTTCAAAATTAATTTGACCATAACGTCTTACGAATGCAAGTTCTGATATTGTTTTTGATATTTAATCGGGCATTAGCTCTATAACTGTTAAAGGGTATTACTATTTGTAACCATTACAAATCTTTATTCCGACATTAACTTTGTAGATGTTACAAATATTTAATTTGACCATTACATCCGAAACTATTTCAAAGCATTAATTGGTCACATAATCTGAAACGGTTTCAGATCATTAAACTACCCATTGATTTTGAAACCATTTTAGATAACTAATGTGATCATTCAATCTAAAATCGTTTCAAAACTTTAATGTGATCGTTATATTTGAAACCATTTCAGATCTTTAATTTAGCCATTAAATCTGAAACTATTTTAGATAATTAATTTTACTATTGATTCTGAACTCACTTCAAATAATTAATGATGTTATTGATTCTAAACTCACTTCAGATCATTACTGCACCTGTTGATTCTGAACTCACTTTTGATTATTAATCCGGTCATTGAATCTAAACACACTTTAGATCTTTAATTCGACCGTAAAGTCTGAAACCCACTTTAGACTTTATAAAGTTTGAAGCCCCTTTTTCAGATCTTTTATCTTATAAGCCTGACTCAATTTGATTGGTCCAACTGCAAACATATTTGCAATATTTTATCTTTCATTCAAATATCATTCTAATTGGCTATTGTGTGTGACATCCTTAGGTTCATCATTGAATTGACAATAGAACATGTACTAACATATTAGCACAACCAAGAGCACTGATAGTCTAGATCAATCTTTTGTTCCTACAAACCATGAATGGCCTCTAGCAATATATCTTGGCTATAGTGTGAAATGTTTCAAAAACATAATGAATTTGTCAGCTTTGGTGATGGTATAATTCAATCATTATGTCTCACTATGTCTTGATTGAACAAAGGCCACGGAATTATTGGTCAAGTCACTAATTCGATTATATGCCCAAATCTAATTGACATGTATTTCTTTGATACATGAACCATTCATGAACCATTCATTCTCGATTACAACCTCGACCGAGAATTTCAATAAAATGTTACGATTAGATTGCATAGGACATCAATCTTGTATATCTATATATAATAAGAAAACAGATTCCATATCGTGCGTGCATGTGCTCTCATATATGAACAAATTATGACCATCAAGTACAAAGATGATTTGATGAAGCGTCAATATGTGCAATTGTGAACCATAGTCATCCAACATACAAGTTAGCATCGTGCCTCAAGTATAAGGATTTTACACCAAACCAAAGCGTGAATGATTAGACATTGACCCCGTTAAAAGTTTCCATGTCACTGATCGTTCTATGCATGTCATATTCAGTGAACCTGTCCAAGACAAGCATCTGTGTTATAGTTTAGATATTACAATACCCAATGACTTGTAACTCATCATCATCTCAAGTATCTAATATTGAAAGGTGAAGCTTGAGAATACATCGGTCTCAACAGGATCATCAATATTCTCTCAATGATCCATTGATCGAGAATTGTTAAATTTTCAGCATGACTGTAAACCTATCATACATATTCTTAACACTTTAAAAATATGTTTAATTGTAGCTAATCTTATGGATTCATTCATATAAGTAGGGCGATGAATGAATATTTATTTGGCTTTAAATAATCCCTAACATGTAACTATTATATGGTCGTTTTAGGGTATGTAGCTAACACTTGGCTTTTCCATAACTTTGTCCTGTAGATTTTATGAGAAACTGGCTTCATTGTTGGGTCTTTTCAGACACCATCATTGTAACGCTAACGACCTTCCAGAGAATTGACTTGATTTGGCACAAGAATCAGGCCAGATTCACTTGACTTGGGAGGCATGTGGCAAGGTAAAAAGCAATTGATCATAGAAACGCACCGACAAACTCTCTAAACTTTGTGAACTTATCATTACTTAGTAACTATGAATTCTACATAGCAACAGTTTAATCTGACTAATAAATAGATTTCGGAACAAGTGCCCACTTCCTCCTTCCTGGCTTTGTGTCCTTTTGCTCTTTTGACATCGATTCATGATTGTGTCGATTACTTTAGGTCCTCTTGCTATGTTTAGGCCTTGATAAATTTTGCCTGATGCCTCCTATTGGTGAATATAGGGATTTAAGGAAGTGCCTACACAAGGTTCTAATCCGTTATTCCACTACTAATTCGAATGAATCACACCCTTGTAAAGTGGTACAACATTATCTAATAGAAATAACTTTTCCCAGAACCCAAGTTTGTCAATTTTCCTATTTTTCAGGAAATCGTTCTAAAGATCCTTTGTTTTTTATCACTTAACTTCTGCAAGATATTTTCATGCCTTTTCAGCCGACCTCAATTTGTTAATATTTTCATTATCTGCTGACTTTGTAAGCACAGATTGTTTAATGGAAAATTTGAAGACAAGGGTCGGGAGTGATAATTGGACTGTTTACCCCACTTCGATCAGCAAATGATTTGATACTCTGTAGCTGTATATTGCGGGAATATATTATGCCGATGGTGGAGAAATATTATGGGGGCTATATGGTAGCGTGACTATGACCAGTTCCTAACGCAATTTCGAGTATGGTATTGTGCTAAATTATTTTCCAAGATACAGGTTGCTTTTCTAGCGATAATGTGAAAAGTTACTAGGAATCCATCAACGCAGATCAAGCGAGGTCATGCAAAGAACGATTCAAAGAGAAGAACTTGGAAAAAGAAAAACGAATATATTATCCAAGCGTGCCGTAGGACATCTGCAGAACGCATTAAGGAAATGCCGAGTTTTCACATGGAGTTGGAAGAAAAGGCTGGAACCCAATGAATATATACGGAAGAAAGTAGATTAGTCTAAAGAAATGTTAAGCAAATCCTTGATATATCTGCAAGAAAGGATCCTTCTTTATCTTGACTTTTGCAGATGAAGACAGATTTACTTGGCAAAAATGAAATGCCATTAGTCTAACCAGAGCTAACTTTTAGCCTAATAAGAGCTTGCAAAGTCTTGGTTGATTGCAATTCCGGTAGGAAAATTTTGCCAATTCCTGCAAAGTTCACAACAGAGCTTCTTTTACCTATCTTCTAGTGAATAATGAACTTAACGTATCTCCGTCATTTCGTGGCGTCCTCGGATCGTAAGTACAACATAGCGAAGTGGGAGAAATGGATTGCTGTACGTCCTTTGTCCTGAACTGGTCCCTCGAATCTAAGTGAGTGGCCATTGGAAGCATCCGAGGCTTGCTTTGACCTCTTCTTTGATCTCCCCATAAGACACTCCAGTGGCAGATGAACGGCTAAAATTTTGCTGCTGTCATGCCAAATTATTAATTGCCGCTGGGACCGCGTCGCAAGAAACTGAGAAACCATGCTTTTGAACCTGTCTTTGTTACGACAGCACGATATATATGCAGATAAAAACTATCCATCAGCTCCTGACACGGTTTGCTTCGGTGAACAAGAACAGGTCAAGCATCATACGAATTGTAACAACGGAAGCAAGACCTGAGCAGGTCCTTAAACTGCTCTCGCCAAGCTCATGAGGCGGATCCCCCCGGGAAAATTCCCAAGTGGGGGTGTGAAACACTGGGGGTCTGTCGGAGTCAACCGGAGAGCAAATGTTTTCATTCTCAACCGTAGCTTTGGCTAATGAAGTTTCTCGTCCGGAACCATGCCGACTAGTCAACCATGACATGCCCCGTGGATAGCGTAAAAACTTGTGCAAAGCGCCGTTGTATGACGATCGCATTGAGGACGTGGCTCATAAGTGACATGATAAGCCAACGATTACCGCTGCATAAATCAAGAATTAGTTAGCAAAGTCTACGGCTAAATATAGAATACTAATGAAATATGAATACTAATGCAAGAATGTTTCTCGTCCCCGGGTACATTCTGAAAATTTCAAAGCATATGCTAAATTCTCACCTTCCCCTTGAATAGTTTACTTACATTTAAGTAACTCTCTAAGTTAGTTATGCTAACGATATAATAAATTTAGTTTCATCCTGTGACTTGTTCAACCAGTACCTGTAATGATCAATGCAAATTGATTGCTCCATTATTTATAATGCTATACTCAGTAAGAGCTGGGTACAGTAAGAGCTGGGTACAGTACCAAGTCAATTTGCGTTTATTCTATTAGAAGTAGTTGCATGTTGGAAGTTTCTCGGTTCGTCAAAAAATGAATATGTTGATTGAGCTGATCGCTATATAAAGTGAAACATCTTGAGGTGACAAACTCGCAAATATCATTTTAGGGAACTTTGAAGATAACAAGAGCTAGATTTGGTAGGCTCCTCAGCAAGTTGAGAGCCAAAATGGCCAAGTTTTGGCCACGCCTGCTCTATGCATTGGCAATATGTTTGATAGCCACTGAGGTGGTGGTGGTGGCAGCCGACGACGACCATGATCCCGATTACAAGTCGGCACCTCCGCCGCTGCCTTATCTCTACGAATCTCCACCTCCTCCTCCTTATGTCTACAAGTCCCCACCTCCTCCGCCCTATGTGTACAAGTCCCCTCCTCCTCCACCTCCTTATGAATACAAATCACCTCCCCCACCTCCCTATATCTACAAGTCACCACCACCGCCTCCTTATGAGTACAAATCACCTCCACCACCTCCCTACGTATACAAGTCACCACCGCCGCCTCCTTATGAGTACAAATCGCCTCCACCACCTCCCTATGTTTACAAGTCACCACCCCCGCCTCCTTATGAATACAAATCGCCTCCACCACCACCTTATGTATACAACTCACCACCGCCGCCTCCTTATGAGTACAAATCGCCTCCCCCACCTCCCTATGTCTACAAGTCCCCACCACCGCCTCCTTATGAGTACAAATCGCAGGAGTACAAATCGCCTCCCCCACCTCCCTATGTCTACAAGTCACCACCACCACCTCCTTATGAGTACAAATCGCCTCCACCACCTCCCTATGTTTACAAGTCACCACCACCGCCTCCTTATGAATACAAATCACCTCCACCACCACCTTATGTATACAAGTCACCACCGCCGCCTCCTTATGAGTACAAATCGCCTCCCCCACCTCCCTATGTCTACAAGTCCCCACCACCGCCTCCTTATGAGTACAAATCGCAGGAGTACAAATCGCCTCCCCCACCTCCCTATGTCTACAAGTCCCCACCACCGCCTCCTTATGAGTACAAATCGCAGGAGTACAAATCGCCTCCCCCACCTCCCTATGTCTACAAGTCACCACCACCACCTCCTTATGAGTACAAATCGCCTCCACCACCTCCCTATGTTTACAAGTCACCACCACCGCCTCCTTATGAATACAAATCGCCTCCACCACCACCTTATGTATACAAGTCACCACCGCCGCCTCCTTATGAGTACAAATCGCCTCCCCACCTCCCTATGTCTACAAGTCCCCACCACCGCCTCCTTATGAGTACAAATCGCAGGAGTACAAATCGCCTCCCCCACCTCCCTATGTCTACAAGTCCCCACCACCGCCTCCTTATGAGTACAAATCGCAGGAGTACAAATCGCCTCCCCCACCTCCCTATGTCTACAAGTCACCACCACCACCTCCTTATGAGTACAAATCGCCTCCACCACCTCCCTATGTTTACAAGTCACCACCACCGCCTCCTTATGAATACAAATCGCCTCCACCACCACCTTATGTATACAAGTCACCACCGCCGCCTCCTTATGAGTACAAATCGCCTCCCCCACCTCCCTATGTCTACAAGTCCCCACCACCGCCTCCTTATGAGTACAAATCGCAGGAGTACAAATCGCCTCCCCCACCTCCCTATGTCTACAAGTCCCCACCACCACCTCCTTATGAGTACAAATCGCCTCCACCACCACCTTACATCTACAAATCACCGCCCCCGCCTCCGTACTATTACACCTCTCCTCCACCTCCCGCAGTCCCCTACTAGACCGACCTTTTTCTACGCACCCTCCATTCAGGTAAGTAGGCCAATCAAAGAAAAGATGAGAATCCATATTCCTCCCGTTCTTTCGTTGCTGATCTTTGTCGGAATTTCAAAAGGATTATAACGCGAACTAACGTCGCCACTCTCTGTCGTTGCAGGTGTAATCAGTCTGCTATGAATTCAATAAAGCACGAAGACGAGCATTGCTTGGATACTTTGATTACGTCATAAATGTGTTTTTGTCGAAACTTTAGTCTTGGTTTGTATGTTGGTTTACTCGTAGATACACAACCATGTAACCGATTTCCACGTCTCACTTGGTTTTTTTCTTCGCATGGCTTTCCTTGTCCACACAGTATACTGAAATCAATAAATAAGAAATGAAAGTTATGTTATCATGTCCGACTTCGAGAAGGTTAAGGTAGAAAAACAGCTTTGCATTGGCTTATGAATCAAATCTTGTTAATTATTTTTTCAGTTGAACTTAATGTCTCTAATTCTAAGGTCAAATAGCTATGTCCTCGCGCACACCCGGTGACCATATACTTTGAAGTACACGAGTAATCTCCCCTTGATGAAGTAAGGGAAGAACCCTCCCCCGCAAAACCCTAACGACTCCCGGATTCGGATTCTTGAGGTGGACGTGAGAACAACTCAAAGAAAACTAGACCTCTAGACTTGTACAACTGGCAGTTTCAGAAATTGAGGGAAAAAAGCGTGATTGAATAAATTCCAGACTATGGTACTATGGTAATTAATCTAACTCTAAAGTTCCTTCTTCTCTTCCCGTTAGGTCATATTGTTGATTTAGCACAACTTCCTCTCTTTAAGAGACGGAGAAGGCGAGAGTAAAGTGTTTTGAGGGTCATCGGAGACTTTATACTAAGCCTATCCAACCAATAAGTTCTATTGCGAATTAAATATTACACGTCTCAATTACGAATGTTTTCTACAACGTTTGGTTTCAGCGTGGGGAGTAGAATTGGAATTAAATAAAGTAATACAAAATAATTAAGTGTGAAAAAATCAAAAGGTCAGGATGGCCGAGTGGTCTAAGGCGCCAGACTCAAGTTCTGGTCCTCGTGAGAGGGCGTGGGTTCAAATCCCACTTCTGACATTTTCTTTCCCGTCCTTTTTTTCACGTTTTGGCTAAGCGCAGCTCTGCATTTTTTCATCATCAAACGCAAAAAAATACTCTTCCAATAAAAAAGAGATGATAGAGATGTTCGAAAAGGGATTAATTTTGAAGAGATTTTTATGTAAATTGCAAAGAAATGATTCATATTGTCCGTTAATCAGAAAATTTCTAATCGCTCCCCACCACATAATTAATTAACGATCCAATTTTAATTTCGACTCATGTCTTAAACAGCTCACCGGTTAGGAGGATACTTCTCAGGTTTGATATTTACCTACCTAAAGCAGACTTCCTAATTATTGCGAAAAAAGAGATTGACGACAAGTAATTCGCTCAATAAAAAATTAAAGTTATTTCATACGATCACTCGAACATTCACTAAGGACTACAGTTAAGTCTTCGCTAATAGCCACGGATGGCGACTTAAACTTTCTGTATCTGCTTTATAAATCGGTTGAACCAATTTTTGGGGAAGGTGGGAGCGCGATGGCTTCGGGGCAACTCCTCAATCCGGATTAAGTGCCAAAATCAAAGCGTTGATTGCTGGCCACCTGATTGGACAGTTCAACAGATCAATTTTGGAATTTGGTCACTGAGTCTAAGATGGAAATTTCCTTTTCCCTTAACGACTTTCTAGTACATAGGACAGATTTTACATCTGGAAATAGTTATACCTAATTATGGACCATCATTTGACAAACGACCCCTATGGAGCAGATATGCATAGGAGGGCATGGGAAAATTAGCAAAAAAAATTTTCAATCTATTACAATTATGTCTATTCAATTTTAAACAATTTTTTTTATAGTCAATTGAGTTCGAAACATTTTACATTTTTATCAAGTCAATTCATCCGGCCAACTTTAGTTGGAAATCATCGATATGAATGCCAATTATCCTATATGAGGTGGCCAATGCCGATATATATATTTTTAATAATATTTTCATATTTATTTCGTTTTTTAATTTTTTTTCTTTATTTTTCCTTCTTCTCTTCCTTCTTCCTCTAGCCAATCGCCCAGCCTTGATGACTAGCCAGAGGTGAGGGCTAGCAAGGTCGGCTTTGCCATGGCTGGGTGAGCCCTCACCAAATCTAGTGAGGTTGACTTTGCCATTGTTGGGCGAGCACTCACTAGATCCGGTGAGGCTTGGCCTCGCCTAACGACGGTGAGATCAATCTCGTTGGCCAACCGGCTAGAGAAAGAAGGAATGGAAGAAGAAAAAAGGAAAAATAAAATGAAACATGAAAAATAAAAAATCTAAAAAATATTATTAATATTATTTTAATATCAGTGTCGACATTGGCCACGTTACGTAGGATGAACCACGTCAGCAATTTCCAGCCAACATTGGTTAGATTGACTAAATTAGTACAAAAGCAAATGATTCAGAATTTGATTGGAAAAAAAAAAAAGAATGTGGATTGAATTGGCACAACTGTAATAAATTTAGAATTTCTTTTATAATTCTCCCGGAGGGCCTCAAACCTTTTTAGACTTTCCATCAGCCACAGCAAATGCGAATTTTTTATAAAAAAACATATGGAAGTGATTGTTTAACGCGCGCGATGATTAAAATAATCATTTGCGCAAACCGCATTCACAATAAAAGTCTGGATTCCATATTTCTGCATTATGATTAACGAGGGACCAATTTGGTTGGCGGTTCTGTCTTGATTACGGTACGTGCACTTTGATACTATACCGAGAATAGGCTTACCTCTCTTGGCTTTCATGTGAGGAGGCGCTGTGGACTTTACTTTAAACAGTATCAGTGGGTTTATGGCCATAGATGTTTCGCCAATAAGGCAATTATTTGTTGCTTGCGTGAGCTGCGACTCTTGCAAAGTTATGAGAGGGTCCCCGAAATGTGTATGCAGGTGCAAAGCATGAACAAATGAGTATTAATAGGCTAGATAAGTAGCATTTGACTCAGTCCTGATCAGTTTTAAACCACCTCGACAAGATATTTTCTAGGGTTTTTGTTCTTGGGACCGTTGAAAGTTGCAAGCATAAGACACAAATACATATAGAAAAGAATAAGCAGGGAAGAGGAGGGTAGAATGAATGATAAACCAGAATCAACAGCATAAAGACATGGATAAAACTGAATTGAAATATGCTTTCCTTGGTCGAAGCAATCATACAATCGTTGTCACTCGGGACTTATCCAATTAAAAAGCATGTGTGTATAAGAATGAAAAATAATTGCTTCCAACTAAAATGCATTGCCAAAGAATGGGGATCAAATCGCCACCTAACAGTAGCCCTGGGGAGGCAGAGGAGATTTGTAATAGTATTGAGAAGGAGGTGGAGAATGTGAAGGTGGTGGCGGTGGCGGTGAGTTATAGTAGTACAGAGGAGGAGGTGACTTTACTAGAGGTGGTGGTTGTGAACGCAAATTGCGTAATCCCAAGATTTCCATAACCAGAACAAGAACATGCATAATTGAGTAGAAAGATTAATGCATCTGTTTTGGGATCCATCGAACATAAAGCGGAAGCAGAAAAAGGGATTACCCACATATATCAAGGGGATCCACACATCAAGTCCTTCTCTTCTATTGCCCTCCGTATCACTGGCTCAATGAGGCGGCCTCCTCACGTGTAACGTTAGGTAAACGCCCCTTAGCTGAGGATACATGTGAGAATTAGGGTTAGAGGAGAGACTTGAGCACTATTTATAGAGTTTCCAACCAGGCCCCCTCATTACGGGTCAGGCTCAACTCGGCCCACACTAGCCAGCCCCATATTAGACTAATTAAGAAACCTTCTATCTCACTTTAGACCAACCCTGTTTTACGGTAGCCGTAAAAACAGTAAATTACAATATCAATTAATGTAGTCAACATTAGAAAAACTCTTACATTCTCCCACTTGGACTATATTAATTGAAATCATACCTTATGCGCGCACATTGGTCCAAAGATAATTCTTAATAGTCAATCATATCCCATAAAGTCTTAAACACCGAATCATGGCGGTAACTGTATGTATACACACAGAGCCTTCCATGGTCACGAGTGCTCTCAACTTTATTGATATGGATTCAATATGGTAGTGTGGCAAATGGATAACATCTCTCATAGAGACATTCCATTTGTCAGTCACCATTCTCTTACCTTAGGTGTCACAAAAACTTATGCCACAAGAGAATGCTTTATGGTTCCAATGAACCCACATATGTCTTGTCCTTATGGTTAACCTTTTTTTATGTATCACAAGATATATGCACAAGGCTAATAACCGGATGCCCAGATGCCCCTAGCCTTCACTCAAGGTTTATACAATCCCTTGAGACTTTATCAATATGTATTCAACATAATAACAACGCATTCAAAATATTTTTATTGAATGCAAAAGTTGATACATATCAAACCGTTACAAAGTGTAACGAACACAGATGAAACATTTATCAGAGTAAAGCCAAAATAGCTCTCACTAAACAACAGCATCTCATGATGCTCTTAGGCCCATGTTAACGATATGTTACTCAAATACACACGGATGTAGGCCTTTAGTTAGTGGATCTGCAATCACATCATCTGTGAATATATATTATATTAAAACGTCACCTTTCTGTACCGTTTGCTTTTGGTCAAAAATTTTGACCACCATATATTTAGACCCATTGAGACCTCTGTAGTAAATAAATAATACTACAAATTTGTTATCTCAATACAACCGTATGGATATATCCATAAAGTTAAAACAATCAACTCCTTCATGAGGTTCTGGAGCCTAAAAGTCTAAGTAACAACCTTAAAGAATGTTACTAACATTGCTTATTGTCGCGACCAATTTTTTCGGGTGTGGACCACCTAGAGTTTGGCTAATGGATTATTAAGCCTAGACTTAACTCGGACTCTCCCAAGCACATACCAATTCGTGACTTTTAGGTTTAAGTTTTTTAACATGCAATTGATTTTTAACTAGGAGTTGCCACTAATCTATTTTTGGTGGGTTGATTAGAAACCCAAGTAAAATAACGGGAGGATTATTTTACTCCTACGAACCAGAGATTATGGGTACGGGGACTTGGTTACGCTAGAATTCTCTAACGCCCTTTCGGTACCTTTCTTTTTATTTTGAAAAATGTTTGGCAAGCAATTTGAGTTGATTTTAAATCTATTTCTCTAACATGTGAGGTGGTCATATGGGTGCACAATCCACCAATTTAACACCCAAATAAACAATAAATAAATTGCAAAAACTTACCTCAAAGCAACGAAAGTATCTGCAATGTTAAATTAAAATCAACATCAACAACCCTAAATATGTTTTCTGATTAACACGCAACTTTTTTTTATTTTCACTTAATTAATGAAAATCATGCAATATGCAATGCAATATTAACATAAAATGATATGACATGGCAACATGACTTAGCTATATGACATAAATAAGCATGTAATCTATCTTGAAACATGAGATGGATTTATTCTAAAAAAAAATAATTTTTTGTATTTTCCATGAGATTCGAAATTGAATAAATGCAACACTTAAATATGCAATCTAAATTAATCTAACGACCTAATTTTAATGACGGACAATTTCTAATTAAATGAACCTAACAAAAATCACTAAATGACGTGCCTTTTACGAACTTAATTCTATATGACGTGCACATGGTTTTTATTTCCCTAATAGGCATACGATCTATCCTAATATGCAATGGCGTGCAAAGAATGCCCTAATTCTAATTTTTTTCTTTTTCTTTTATGAAATTCGAAATTAAAATTGCCAAATAATTACACGTGCAATGCAAATTTAAAACTAACATCCTAAATGAATGCACGTTTTTATTTTTTCTAATTTAAGGAATTCGAAGTAAATAAATTTCTTATTCTAAACATGCAAAATAACCCTAAAAACAAGTAATATCCTAACATGCATTTTACCTAAATATTCATATTTTTTGGGGTTTTCTTTTACGGGAGCAATCAAATAAAGGCATCAAGAACATCACGGCAACAAATCAAGCAAGATATCATCCATGTCCATTTAATTTTGGGAAATAAATTGACGAATCGTATCTCGCACATGAGATCGGATTGGCCAATTTTAAAATAAAATCACGAATCGTATCTCGAGCGTGAGATCGGATTGGTGATTTTTCCATACGATTGCGGGTCATATTTCGAGCGTGAAATCGGACCGTCAATCATATGTACGTTATGAAATTAGGAAGATTTCCCAATTTAAAAGGTTAATCGAGATTACGGACACCGCGTCGACGAATTTCTTTTGGAAATTAAAATAGACAGAATTTTACCTATTCCCAATACCGACTTCCAATTTGGACTTCGAACGGTGGCTCGTGAATCACGATGGAGTTCGATTTAGATCAGTAGATCGTCGCCTTAGCTTGCGGTGCGGTGCTCAGCGAAAGTGGTGGTGTAGCCGACGTCGAGGAATCTTTGCGTGACGATGCGAGGCAAAGCCGAGAGTTGAATACCGCGTAATCGTTTTCGCCTGCAAAAGCAATCAATCACCGCGGAAGCTGCTGGACAAACGTTGACTTAAGAAAACGTTGCGGTGGAGAGACCAAGGTAGTAACTTGGTAAGGCTCCGAGATCAGCATCGATTGGAACTTGAACGCGTGACCAGAGGATGGAATTCTCGACTGGGGTTATTGGTGTCCCTCGAGAAATCCTGCAGCTACTTGATGAGGCACGACTAAGGCTAGTCGTGGCGGGAACCTTGTTGAACACCTGCCATGGAAAAGTCGATCACGACAATAAAGAGACAAGCTTGCTGGAAGTGCGATGACGTGAGGAGCTACTGCAACGTCTTCAATTTTTGTGAAACACAATCAATTCCCCTCAAAGTTGACCACCCTTCTTTTACTGGGAACATCTATGCCCTGATTTTTCTTTTCTCTCTTCATGCATGGATTTATGCATGGGTGCTGCAGAGAAGTGGAGGCACGCGTTCCCTCTCTTCAAGTTTGTCTTGTAGGCGAATCTGTTGGGTTCACAAAGAAGACCTGCAAAACAAAGGCGACCTTGACCAAAGGCGTAGCGGCCGGAATTCGTCGAGTCTGCACTGGATTCAAGAACAGGAACGCCGAAGGGACTCCTGGTGTACTCGGTCAAAGATTGGCAGTAGCGTCGTAGCTGCTTGTGGCATCGGGCTGCGTGCAGGTGCCGATTTGGACGTGAAGCAGTAGCGATCAACGGAGGAACAATGGCTGAGGATGGTGGGCTGCGGGCGTCGGCTTCAAGGTCGAGCAACCTTTTTCTTCCATGTTCTCTCTATTGCGCTCCCCTCAATGTGGCCGTTTGTATCGATTCTGTGGCCCCCCTTTTCCCCACCGTACGCGGCTCTTTTATACACCAAAAAAATGTATCTTTACGGTATATTTCATTGCCAATTTTGCTCGTGTAAAATTCCATTGAATATATCATTTCACCCTGCGCAATATTTTTGCATATTCGATCAAAAAAATTCCTCTTTTGCACAAAAATGCATCTCTCAGTGTATATTACCTAAATATGTGAAAAATCTTAATGAAATATACCCAAAATAAAATTTCCCTAAACTATATGCCATGTGATTATGATTTTTTATTTAGAAAAAAAATTAACCCCAAAAATTTAGGTGTCAACACTTACATAGTAAAAGATGATATAGAACTTTATTTACTACACTTACTGCTAACATAAATATGTATTCATTTATTGATTGCATGTCATCAGAACAGCCAGCAAAGTCTACATCTAAATACTCTAATAATTGCAAGAATTGAACATGTCTATAAATTAGCATATAATCTCTTATCTTCTTTAAGTATCTTAAAACCTTCTTGACAGCAACCCAGTGATCATGTTCTAGATTTGACCGATATCTGCCTAGAAGTCCCGTCACAAAGACAACGTTTAGTCTAGTGCAAATTTGAGCATACATTATACTTTTAAGTGCACTGACACAAGGTACTCCCTTTAATTAGATTTTCTCAATATCTAAATAAGGACAATATGATAGATTTAGTCCATCACTCTTAACAACAAGAGCAATTTCTGGCTTGCAATAATGTATATTGAATATTTCCAATTTACAATCAGCAAATGTCCTCCGAGAAAATCTAATATAATATGGCAAAAACAATCCTTGTAAACCTCAGTTCAAAGGATATAAGATGTCTCAAAGTCACAACTTTTAAGCAAAATATTATATACATAAAGTATGAGAAAAAATAAATTTCCTCCCACTGACCTTGCAGTATATTGAATTACTTTGTTTCCAATTAAACAAAATAACAACACTATGAAACTTTAATAATATTGTCTGGAAACTTGCTTAAGACTATAAATAAGACTTTTTCAGTCTACACACAAGTTTACTCGAAACATTTATTGCAAAATTCTCCAATTGCACAATATAGATTTTGTATCTATTTGGTGTAACTGCATATATAAATAAATAAATAAACTATTATTGCCACATTCACTCTAAAAGAATCTTTAAAAGAAATAATTATTTCTTTAATATAAACAATCCACCCCTATTTCAGAGTGAAAACTTTAGCTACCAACTTGGCTTTAAATGTCCTCTATCTTTCTTTGAAATCTTTTAGTTTTATACGCCAATTTGCAACTAATAAACTTGTGATCTTTAGACAAGTCAGTAAGTTTCCAAATATGTTTCATAGATTGTATATCGCCTTTTATGACATCTAATCACATACTTAATTGAGAATAAGAAACGACATTTACATAAGTTGCTAAAACAACCATGTAGTGGATATTGTAATTATGCTCTCATAAATAGACTATATAGTATGATGATATAACTGATCGTCTTTCCTTAACAAATCTCCTTAATAAAGTGCAACCACTTTATTCTGCACTTAAGAGGTTTAAGAAATTTCATTATAAACTATAACAAGAATAGTACTTTGAACCTCAACAAGCTTAGTCTATGGTATAAGAGATTCCATAATTATCTGTATAGGTAAAGACAAAAACACAGTAGTCTCCATCATACTATTATCTTTAATAGTCTGAGAGCAGCTATCCTCTACAGTTGCGTTAATATTTATAAACTTTAGAATATGTGATTCCATAATTCTTGTGCCTTCTTTAGGGTCTTAAAATCAATACCCTTTTGAACAATCTAGGTAAGATACAAAATAATTTCGAGTGAATCTTTTGTCAGGATTTTCAGGCATAGTAATTAAGTTACCATCCCAGAATCTACCAAGTATTTGACAAATAACCCTTTAAGCTATTTCGCATTGTCATACTTGCCAAAATACTCATGGCCACTGTTAAACTGACAATTTTTTTAATCATATATGAGATGTATATGTCATTATGACTTAAACACAATCTTTGCAGATGTGTCATAATTTCAATATCAGACAAGACATAATTTCAAGCAACTAAGGCTTCCATCATCTTATAGCAGTGCAGTCTGCAGACAAACCTCTTTTTAAGTGTTCTAGAATGGAACGCTTCGTGGACAGTAAACAAATTTAATTACTCTTTTCTCAAGCAATAAATCATATGTCCACAACTTAAAATTTAAAGCAGTAAAAATCTTAATAATAATGAAGTTATTAATTACAGAAAATATGACTGAAAACCAAGTAATGTATATAATTAGCATCATGTGAGCATTGTGTAACTTGACGTATAAGTACACATCCAGAGAGTTACACGCATAATCATATAATCACATTTTGGCAGAATACATGACATACAGTTCTACACTCCCCACATGATAGCGGTTATGAGAATATATTCTAATCTTCGTGAATTCATCACCTTTAGGCAGATGAACCATTGGGATCAGTCAATCCTCTACCACACCATCATGTATCCCTCCATGAACTAATACACAATCACCTCCTTTGGGAGTATGACCACGCATTAGATAAGGAGACATCCCAATCATCATACGAGACCGAAATTTCTCAAACCCAATCAAGCGTGCCACTTTGGCGGTCACTACTCAATTGAATCATTGAAATTCTCTCATACCAGGGATATAAATTTTACTCCTCACATACACCATATACATGTGATTTTAACTTTAGTGATAGGGGCATGTTATCACTAAAATCACATATCATGCTAATTACATTGCTTTATCCATTAATAAAAAAATTAATCATACATATATATAAATATAGGGATAAGTACACTAATGGTGCCAAAAGTTGTGTACGGCGCTCACTTTGGTGCCAAAAGTTTCCGTCGGATCACTTAAGTGCCAAATCGGAAAAAAAACGATCACTTTGGTGCCACCGGCGAGAAATTCCGGCCAAAATAAATACGTGGCCTTTATATTTAAAAAAAAAATCGACGTGGCTTAAGATTGTCCACAGTGGATAGCATAAAATGACGCTGTTGTCCTTTCTTCGTAAGAAACAACGTCGTTTCTTGCCATCCATCGTGGATTCACATAAGAAACGACGCCGCCTTGCTCCATAGCAAAAAACGACGTCGTTGCAGAGGGAGTAAAATAGGGTTCGTATACGGTTCTCCTCGACGCCGGCCGTAGCTTGCTCACCCACCGTTGTTCACCCACCGCCGTTCGCTCGCCCGCCGTCGCTCGCCCGTCGTCGCTCGGCCATCGCTGTAGTTGCACCGTCATTCACGATCGTTCAGGTTTGTCATGTTCTCTACGTGGATCAATTTTGCGAAAAATTTAGGGTTCCGAATGGCAAGTTAGGGCACGAGAGGGCAAATTGGGGGCTCGGCTCGGGGGAAAGTAGTGGGAAAAGTGGTGGGGATGTCACTTTTATGGGGATGGAATAGAGAAATTGATTCTTCCATCGTTCGTTCGCTTTCTGTTGTGGGGATCGAATAGAAAAACAGGGTGCTGAGGGGCTTGACTCGGATGGAAACAATGGTGGGACCGAATTTGTTTATTTAATTAATTGGACTGCTTTTGTTGGGGGACCGAATGTGAATGTGATGAAATTGAAAAATGGGTGGTGGGGACCTCACTTTGTTTATTTAATTCGGTTTCTTTTGTTTCTGTAAATGCACCGAATTGGGGAGATTTTAGTCGCATTTGTTCCTTGACAACAAAACGATAAGAACCTGCATGTAAAGTTGCCGATTCTGTCATGTGTTTCCAACAAAACGACAATAACTCTTTTTCTTTTTTTCCATTGGGTGCAGCATCGACATGGACGCAAATCGGGTAGGCGTCATTGTTTGCTATGGTGGAGAGTTTGTTATTGGCACTGAAGATTGGGAATATAGTGGTGGAAATGAAGGTACTATTTATGTCAATGTTTGAAAGCCATCATATATTGATTTTATGAGGGATTTGGTATATTTTTTGCGATGCAAAGTGCAAAAACTACATTACTGTGTTCCTGGGAAAGAATTGAAGGATAGGTTGAGATTTTTTAATGACAATAATGGTATTAAGGATATCATTTACCATTATCTTCACGGTGAAAAAGCTAAGGTATATGTTGAGTATTATAGTGAGGATGAGGATGAGGATGAGGATGGGGATGAGCAGACCACCATTGAAGGAGGAGAAGTGAGAGATCCTGTTCAAGCGAATAATCAGGTTGGGGATGAGTTTAGGTTAGATGGAGGGCAAAATGATAGAGAGATAAGTCATATTGATAGAGATGAACAAAGAGGGAGATGTCCTAAAATCTTGGATGAAGACTTCATTGGACTAGAATGGGAAATTACTTTATCTAGTGAATCGGAAGATGAATGTTTGGTTGTAGTAAATTTCCCAAGTGACGAAGATGATGATGAACTCGCACAGTCAAGACAAAAGCAAAGGGAATTTCTGAGAAAAAAACTTGCAGCTTCAGCAAGAAGGCCCGAGTCAGTAAATAGGGATGGAGATCCAGTTGAGGGTAATAGAAGTGAAGATGAAGAAAGCTGTGGCAATGAAGTTGCTGGTTCGGAAAATGAGCTTGACAATGATGATGAAGAACCTGCTCCTCGAAGAAAAAGTAAGTACCCTTGTTATGATCCGACTGTTGATAAACCTGTTTTGTCGGTGGGCATGAGATTTGATGATGCCAAACAGTTCAAGGAAGCTGTTGTAAAGAACTCAATTGGTGAACAGAGGAGCGTTAACTTCATTAGAAACACGAAGGAGTTTGTGAGAGCTAAGTGCTCACAAACTAATTGTTCGTGGAAACTCTATGCTGCGCTTAGTAAGAATGGGTCATTCCGTTAGGTCTTTTCGGAGGAGCATACTTATGCAATTATCTTTAACAATAAAAGGGCAACAAGTGTGTGGTTATCAAAGCATTTTTTCACTACTATCAAAGCAATGCCCGAGATCAAGAGTCCTCAATTTCAACAGTTAGTGAAGGAGTAAGTGGGGGTTAATGTGTCGAGGAATCAATGTAAGAGAGCGAAGATGAGGGTGATGAAGATATTGATGGGTGGGTATAAGGAAGAATATGCGCAGGTATGGGATTATGCTGGTGAATGTATGTTTCAAAACCCATCTAGTAGGGTATATGTAGAGGTTGTGGAGAGGCCACTCCCTGATCTTAGGCTTAGATTTGATAGATTTTATGTCTGTTTTGATGCATGCAAACGGGGCTTCTTGGCTGGTTGTAGAAGAGTTATAGGATTGGATGGATGCTTTCTAAAGGATTTATGCAAGGGGGAGTTGTTGGCTGCTGTGGAGAGAGATGCCAATAATCAAATGTTCCCGATAGCTTGGGCAGTGGTAAAGATAGAGAACAAGGATATTTGGTCCTGGTTCCTAAAAAATTTAATGGTTGACCTTGAGATAATCGATGGGGGAGGATGGGCATTCATGAACGACCAACAGAAGGTAATTTCATTGTCAATTATAATATATTCCCTTTTAAAATTTTTCACTTGCATATTTTTCTTGACTTGTATTTATTGGTTTGAATTTTTGTAGGGACTTATTCCTACATTGGCTGAATTGATGCCACATGCTGAGCATAGAATGTGCGCGAGGCACATATATGCAAACTGGTCAAGGAACTTCAAAGGAGATAGGCTGCGAAACGGTTACGCGATAGCAAAGAGTACGAATATGGCTGATTTCAGATTAGCCAAACAAGGATTGTTGCAGTTGACAAAGGACGGTTTTGATGCACTCTTCCATACAGAAGCTAAGCACTGGTGTTGAGCCTTCTTCAGCGAAGATTTCAAATGCGATATCATTAATAACAACCTCGGTGAAGCTTTCAATGGTAGAATTTTAGAGGCCAGGTGCAAACCAATCATCGCATGCTTGATGATATTCGAGTTGTGGTTATGACTAGACTCGCATAGGCAAAGAGATGAGGCTACAAAATGGAGTAGAGAGACTGGGCCCTAGGATTGTGAAGAGATTGGATGCAAATATTGCTGCTAGTAGGTTCTGCCATCCAATTTGGAATGGAGATAATGGATATGAGATTATTCAAAATCAGGATAAGTATGTTGTCAATCTGGATAGAAGAAAGTGTTCATGCCGAGCCTGGCAATTGAATGGAATTCCCTGTGTCCATGCCATTTGTGCTATTCAGATGAAGCAAGAAAACCCAGATGATTACCTACATGATTGGTACAAAAAAAAGCTCATACCTTGCTTCATGCCAATTCATGATGCAGCCTATCAGAAGCAGCAAATTTTGGGAGTCAACAAATCATGAAAGTCCTCTACCTTTACCGCTGAAGAAGCAAATAGGAAGGCCAAAAAAGAGACGAAGAATGCAGCAGGAAGAGGCATCAAGTCAAAGGATGAGTAGGACTGGATCAAAGATGAAATGCTCCTATTGCAGCAAGGAAGGGCACAATAAGAAAGGTTGTGAGCTGAAAAAGCAGCATCAACAGCAAGATGTAATGGCTGATTCAGTGCCAGGGACAGGGACCCATCGAAGAAACTCTTGTTGGGCCTATTGAAGGGAGGACGAGAAGGCCCTGCTGTAATTCCTACTAAAGGGCAAACAGAAAGCCATGTTGTAAGGTAAGTATCCTCTTAGTCTTAGTAACTTTACAGTTCTTATTCGATAGTACTGTTGGTCATAATCCTAATATAGTACATTGTTGTAATGCCTACTAAAGGGCCAAAAAAAAGGCCCTGTTGTAGGCTCAAGTGCAGAGATAGGGACTGGAATGGGCAAGACAGCAACAACAACAACTGAGTCTACTGTTGAGCAAACAAGAAAAAAATATCCTATAAGTTGTACATCGCTGTGTTTGGTCTTTTATAGGCTAAAATTTACATTTGTTATGTGTTTCTCAGGTCAGAAGACGAGCAACTGCACAAGTTGCAGAGGTTGCTACAAGAATTATTGCTGCTGAAAATGATGCACCACAACGAACAAGAGGGGCTCTTGGGAAAAGATTAAGGCAATATGGTTATGGGATTTACATAGATGAACGTACTGGAATGACCATTTTGAATGTAAGATTTATAGGCCTCATGCATTTAATTTGTTGTATTTCAATTCATTTGGTTGATAATATCACTATGTTTTTGTAGCCTGGGAGAACTTCGGAGGTACTTCTCTCTCAAGGTGGGCCAACTCAAGAATCAAGGGCGCAGCCAAAGAAGAGTACTCCAAAGAAGAAAAAGACATCGGGTACAGCTGCGAAACAACCATCCAAAAAGAACCTAGCACCAGTTCCATCTCAACCAACGATTGGGAGCAGTAGTGATGATATGGACCAACACATGACACGTGGTAGAACAAAAATAGCCGTCGTCAAAAATAAGGACAAGGAAAAGGAGGTGACAGAAAGCCCAACTAAAGAACCTACACGACCAGTTCGAAAGAGTGCTCGGATTATGAATCAATTCAAAGCTCCAAGAGGAAAAGGAGATCAAGGTGTTGTCAATATTGACTGATGGGAGGGAGGGTGCTGGACATGGTCTCTTTTTATGTGATGTTGGACATGATTTTTTTCATGTGATGCTGGACATGGTCTTTTTCTTGTTTTCTTCTTTTTTTAAGAATGTGCTGGATTGATGGTAGTTATTGCCTGCAATGCCATTGTTTTTTTTTTTAAGAGAGTGTTGAACTCGATGCTTGGGGAGTGAAGTTAGACATGCTTTTCTTTTCTTTTGTAAACAATCAATCAATGTTAATGGCAAGTACTTTTGGAATGACTATTCATTTTCCCTTGTGTTGGTTTCGGCTAGAATGCTAGCAAGTCAGTTATGCTACTGCTGCTGTATATTTTATTTTTGCTGTTACTGCAATGTTGCTATTGCTGCACTGTTGCTGTTGCTGCACTGTTGCTGTCAGCATTGTTGGTTAAAGTTGTGGATTATAATGAATTTGTTGCTGTCAGCATTGCTGCACTGTTACTGTGCTGCACTGTTGCTGATTATATGTGTTGCTACAAGAACACTTTGGGTGCTGGTACATCTTGTTGCATCTGGGCTGGTATAAGAAGATGCACCAGCAACTCAACTGGTGCAAGAACAAGGTGCAAGAACAAGGTGCATTTGGAATGTGACGTTTGGCACTAACATGTTCTTTTTTAAAAAACTTGTGCAACGTAAGTGATCACGTTATAATCGCGACTGGCACTTAAATGATCACTTTCATAAAAACTTGGCACTTAAATGATCACTTTCATAAAAACTCGGTACTCAAGTGATCACTATTTACAACTTATGATACTGAAATGGTCAATCGTGAATTTGCCACCATCCTTTAATTTCGGCCATGGTTTGCAGTTGCAGCAAACCAACAAACCAGCAAACTAGCAAACTAGCAAACCAGCGAACTATTACCAAATAAAAAATGCAGCAAATCATCATCAAATAAAAAAATGCAGCAAACCATCATCAAATAAAAAAATGCAGCAAACATTACAAAAAGCTTTCAATGCAACAAACCATTACCAAACAGAAAAATGCAGCAAACCATTACTAAAAGCTTTCAATGCAGCAAAGCATTACCAAATAAAAAATGCAGCAAACCATTATATTTGAAGCAAAAACTAACCAAAACAAACATTGACAATACACAACTAAACAACAAAACTTTTAAGTGCTCACAACTAATGCATTTCAAGTCCAACCTTGCATTTCTACCCATAGATTACAATAACAAAACATTCTGCTCTATACAAAAATTGCAGCAAACCAAAAAACACATTTTACTTATAAACAATCCAATACAAGTGCATATTTCATGTCTTCGACTATGGTAGACATACAAACTTCTTCTCATTACTCACTTTACATTTGAATAAACTACCCAAGAGAATAAGAACACAATCAACGCTCGATAAAAGTTTCTTTCGATTTTCAGCCTTGAAACCTCCCTCTTCAAATGGTCCACCAAAGATGTTAAACCCTTCATTTGAGCTTGCATTGAGTCGACATCCTCCAACTCGTCCATTAACATAGGTGGAGGTTGATTTCGGCCTTCAAGTAACTCCAATATCACCTCTGTCGCTCGATCAGAGAATTTTCTATCAATCCATTTGAAATATTGGCACTTCGAGCCTTCTCTATATCTGCCGCACCCATGGAATCTTCTCCCGGGATTCAACCGAGTCCAAGATGTTCTTCTCGGACTCGGTAACCCACAATAACAGTAATACTCACCATCTACTTCACTTTTCTTATAGGAATGTGAGCCGCTGCTGAAGCTTTTGTCCTTCATTTGCAAGAGCGAGCTGATAACTTTGGGAAAAAATCAAAGTATGTACTCGAAATGATCGAATTGGGGATTTAAGGTTTCTTATTTGGGGAAAAACGATAAACGGCATCGTTTTGTTCTTTATATGCTGATTATATTCTCCAGCGATCCACGTCGGCGTCAAAAATTAATAAAAAACTGCCACGTCGGATTTCCGACCAACCAAATCGGCGATGGCACCAAAGTGATCATTTTTCAAAATTTTTGGCACTTAAGTGATCCGACGGAAACTTTTTGCACCAAAGTGAGCGCCGTACACAACTTTTGGCACCATTAGTGTACTTATCCCTATAAATATATATAGCGAACCTGAAAGACAGATTCCAATGAGATCACCGATCATAGCAACATAAGAAAATTCTCATAACAGAGAATAAAACATCTCTTATGTACCCCAATTACATATTACCATAACAACATAAAAAGAATGTTGATCTAAAATATCTCTCACAAATTAACATCAATAGTAATACAGGATACACCAAATCGACAAGCTTGACAGCTGATCCATTATTGCTCATGAGTTTCATAAGGCAAAACATGACTCCAAGACCAATAGCTGATTTATTAACCAATTTTAGACAACAAATTATCACATCAACCAGTGGTCTATAATATTGAGTCAAAAAACATAACAAAATATCTAAAATTTAACAGTAGATATTATTGCTATGCGTAATTATATTCCTTAACCATAAAAAGATATTCAACTTGATAGACATTAACAAGTGACCAGATGAGTTCATGTACAATATGAAGTAACTTAATTGACATGCATTACCCACATTCAGCAGATGTGTTAATTGGTACAATCAGTTTGGTCACGAGTTCTTAAGACGTCTATCATTCAACGATTACCAGCGTGTCAAGGAGTATGCTTGAGTAACAAAAGTTTCATAACCTTTGCTATTTCTCATTAGCTCAATACATAACTCAATTACTATCTCATATTGATCGTATCTCATTAAGCCAGCTTCAGTTCACAATAAAGTTTAATTTTTATTGATGAATCACACATTTATAATGTTTATGTGATAATATACCTGTAACATAATACTTATATTTCCAATTTCACAGAAAATATAGGAAACATATGCAAAAATACACTAAAAATACACATATTTAGGGTTCTGTATGTATTTTCAGATCCATAAAATTATCAAACATATAAAATAAATATACCACAAGATAGGAAATCACCATACGAGTCCAACACCACTATCCACGCGCCAATCGGAGCCTCCACGCGCCCACATGGGCCAACTGAGTGCTAGGCGCGTGGATCTCACGCGCGTTGCGCGTTCGACGCCCAGACGGCACGTGGCCGCACGTGGGGGCGCGTGCAGCCTCCTCCGGCGACGCGCCGCCGACCTTCTTGCTCCTCTTGTCGAGCCCAATCCGAATTTGTGATTTATTTTTATTTTTATTGAACAAAAAATCTCGAAAATCACAAATTAGGACAAGATCCGTACTAATTAGGGCAAAATCAATTGCGTTCAAGTTCTAGGGTTATGGTTGCTCTGATACCACATGTTGGACGCAAATTGCGTAATCCCAAGATCTCCATAACCAGAACAAGAACATGCATAATTGAGTAGAAAGATTAACGCACCTGTTTTGGGATCCATCGAACATAAAGCGGAAGCAGAAAAAGGGATTACCCACATATATCAAGGGGATCCACGCATCAAGTCCTTCTCCTCTATTGCCCTCCGTATCACTGGCTCAATGAGGCGGCCCCCTCACGTGTAGCGTTAGGTAAACGCCCATTAGCTGATGATACATGTGAGAATTAGGGTTAGAGAAGAGACTTAGCATTATTTATAGAGTTTCCAGCCAGGCCCCCTCATTACGGGTCAGGCTCAACTCGGCCCACACTAGCCAGCCTCATATTAGACTAATTAAGAAACCTTCTATCTCACTTTAGACCAGCCCTGTTTTACAGTAGTCGTTAAAACAGTCAATTACAATATCAATTAATGTAGTCCACATTAGAAAAACTCTTACAGTGGTGACTTGTGAACGTAAGGTGGGGGTGGTGATAGAGAAGGTGGAGGTGGAGATTTGTATTAATTGGGAGGAAGCGGTGATTTCACCGGAGGTGGTGGTAACTTGTAAATATAAGGAGGTGGTGGTGATGGAGAAGGTGGAGGTGGGGACTTGTGGTAGTATGGGGGAGGGGGTGACTTCACTGGAGGTGGTAGTGACCTATAGATATATGGCGGTGATGGTGATGGGGAAGGTGAAGGTGGAGATTTATAGTAGTATGGAGGTGGTGGTGACTTTACTGGAGGTGGTGGTGACTTGTACACCTAAGGTGGTGGCGGTGAAGGTGGAGGTGGTGACTTGTAGACATAAGGTGGTAGCAGTGAAGGTGGAGGTGGTGACTTTTAGACGTAAGGAGGTGGCAATGATGGTGATGGTGGAGGTGGTGACTTATACAAATATGGAGGTGGGGGTGACGGAGATGGAGGTCATGGTGATTTACACACATATGGAGGAGGAGGTGAAGGGGATGGTGGAGGAGGTGACTTATAGCCATAGGGAGGTGGGGGTGATGGTGGTGGTGGTGGTGGTGGTGGTGACTTATACACGTAAGGAGGAGGTGGAGAAGGAGAAGGCAGTGGCGGGGACTTGTAGACATAAGGAGGTGGAGGTGACGGGATAGTGGCGGTGGAGATTTATACACATAAGGAGGAGGTGGGGAAGGTGAAGGCGGTGGCAGGGACTTGTAGACATAGGGAGGTGGAGGCGATGGTGATGGTGGTGGTGGTGACTTGTAGACATAGGAAGGTGGAGGTGATGGTGGCGGTGGTGACTTGTAGACATAGGGAGGTGGAGGCGATGGTGATGGTGGTGGTGGTGACTTGTACGTGTAAGGAGGAGGTGATGAAGGGAATGGTGGAGGAGGAGACTTATAAACATACGGAGGTGAAGGGGTGGTGAAGGTGGTGGAGGAGACTTATAAACATATGGAGGTGGGGGTGATGGTGATGGTGAAGGTGGTGGAGGTGAGTAGTACAAATATGGAGGAGGTGGTGAGGGTGAAAGCGGTGGGGGAGACTTGTAGACATACGGGAGTGGGAGAGATGATGATGGTGGTGGAGGAGATTTGTAAACATAAGTAAGAGGCGATGAAGGGGATGGTGGAGGAGGTGACTTGTAGACATAAAGAGGCAAAGGTGATGGCAATAGTGGCGGTGATGATTTATACACATAAGGAGGTTGTGGTGAAGGGGATTGTGGTGGGGGAGACTTGTAGACATAGGGAGGTGGAGGTGATGGTGATGGTTGTGGCGGTGATTTATAAATGTATGGGGGAGGTGGTGAAGGAGAAGGCGGTGGGGGAGATTTGTAAACATAAGGTAGTGGTGGAGATGGTGAGGATGGCGGCAGCAATTTATAGATGTAAGGAGGAGGGGGTGACGGAGAAGGTGGTGGTGGAGACTTGTAAACATATGGCGGCGATGGAGATGGAGATGGTGGTGGAGGTGATTTATACACAGACGGAGGGGGTGGCAAAGGAGAAGGCGGCGGTGGGGAGTTGTAAACATATGGAGGTGGAAGAGATGGTGAAGGTAGTATAGGTGACTTATACATGTATGGAGGAGGCAAGGAAGGAGAAGGTGGCAGTAGAGACTTGTAAACAAATGGAGGTGGAGGTGAGGGTGATGGTGGAGGAGGTGGTTTGTATATGTACGAAGGTGAAGGAGATGGTGATGATGGTGGGGGCGACTTGTGCACATAAGAAGGAGGCGGTGAAGGAGGAGGTGGCAGGGAAGGTGAGGGTGGCAAAGGAGACTTATAAAGATAAAGTGGATGCTCTTTGTGTTTTAGCAATGGCAGGGACTCGTAGGGATAAGGTGAATGCTCTTTATGTTTTGGCAGTGACGGGGACTTATAGAGATAAGGAAGATGCTCTACATGTTTCGGGAGTTGGGGCGATGGTAACATGTGTTTGAGAAAACTCCTTATTATTTTGAAGCTGACAAAACCTTTCCTATAGTTTGAAAAACTCCAGACGCAATTGTCAAAGTCTAAAGACTGCTAGACTTTAACCTCAAAGTCTGACCTCACTGACAGATTCTAGACCGAAGAATGAAAACTTATTCAAAAGAATGTTTATCTTTAAGGATTCGGTTCGTTTGGTTTATAGAAGATCTTATGGCTGGACATAGCATCTTATGATCATTTATTCTTATTGGAATCCTCTCCGATTATGAAGATATTTTGAAGGGTGAACAAACTTGAAATGTTCTACTTATGGAAACCAAGATCCTGATTACATGGGCGAACAGAATTGATGAGTTATCATCACATTCTTTAAATGACTTGAAATCTCCTTAATTGATTCTGTCTAACGAGTAGATTGAAAGAATTCATTTGAAAAGTACCAACGGTTGTAGAGGCATGGAGGAGTATATAAGGAAGACTCTTAAGTTGTTCGAGTGTGTACGTGAAGATAAAATTTCAAAGTCTGAAGCTTCTTAGTTCTTTGCTACTTCAGTTGTCGAGCTAAAAGTTGTACTCAAAAGAAATGGCAAACACTTGTGAGACTTTGTAAGAGCGTAGTAGAGTAACTACACTGAGAAGTCAAGGATGTGAGATTGTAAAATCTTTTTTGATTCATAGTGAAATCTAGCCAGTGGGCTGTCAGTGCGGTAGAGTGGACATAAGTTTGATCTAAGCCGAACCACTATAAACTTTATGTTTTAATTCCCTTTCCTTAACTCCTTACTTTTATTCGATGCTTTATATAATTATTTAAAGCTGTTTACGTTCTTAGTCAATTATCTTTAAGAATGTTTTATTACTATTCAGTCTAGCGAGAAAATTGTATTTAAATCTATTCAGCCCCCTCTGAGTGTTCTTACTAGCCCTTTCAACATGTAGATGTAAGGCTTATAGTTGGCAGATACAATTGTGGCAATAAGGCAAAATGCCAATGCATGGAACAGTCAGCTTGGGTTTCTCATTTCGGTGGGTCAAACGCAACTTTGCTTCTCAATTGAGAACTGTTGAGAAGGTGATGAAAGGGAAAGCCATGGTGCAAGCCTTTACATGGTGAACTCCACAATCTTTAATGCTGATTATTTCTTTCTTTTGAAACCAAACAAACAGGCTGGAACAGGGAAAAAACCACGTAAAATTATGATATCTTTTGAATCTGACCCAAATCCAAATCTGTCATTGTCCTTTTCAATCGGTGCTTGGTGGCTTCCCATGAAGGGTCTCAGTCCTGCCTCTCTTGGGCCACCTTGAGCAAGCCAAAGACTGAGTGCGAGAGAGAGAGAGAGAGAGAGAGAGAGAGAGAGAGAGAGAGTAGGTGAGGTGCCCGATGGCTGGATATATTAAAATTTATAAGACTAACATTGAAAACACAATGAAAACGCGTTCCCCCCCTAACAAGTATTCTGAACTTATCTTCTGACGACACTACAAAAAAAATACGGGATGTTGACTAGGACCATCGCGAGCGTCAATGAGATTGCCTTTCTTAGGCAATTGGACGATGTGTGCACGAATCTGTCCAAAAGACTTTGCTCCTCCTCGCATGTCGGGCCGTGTTCTGGCAGAGAGAAGCGTGTCGTGTTCGACAACTCTCGGAGATTTGATAATGTCTTCCGCTTTTTGGTCGTGAGGAACATAACGCGCGTTCTCTAGAATTAGTCCGCACGGGTGCAGATCGTGCTGAAGTATTCCGTTTCGAGTGCTTAGTCTTCTGGGTACAGAGAACGATCATTGAACAGTTCATCACTGTGGTCGCACGATCGGTAAGAAAAGCCGATGGACACATTGGAGAGGATGAGCTTCAACGGGCTCGTCCTACCTTTGACGCTTGAACTTGTTGGGAGCGATGCGGTGCATCGGGTTTGGCTCGGGCTTGCATCTGTTGTTTATTCAATAAGATTGCTTGCTTGACTACGAAAAAGAAAAAACAATCATAGTTATAACTAATAAATTACAATCGTTTGACAAATGATGTCTATGGAGTAGATATGTCTCGAACCTTTTGGTCTTTCTGTACCGGTGTTGGGCTGGCGACAAACACGAATAAAAGAATATTAAAGTGATTGCTTAATACAAGTGATAGATGTGAATAGGCGCACATAATGAAGTTTGAATTTGGTAAGTTTTATATGAAAAATGATTAGATGACAATTTTTTATCTACCATAAGAATAATAGTTTATTCTGAACCACAAAAATTAAATAATAAAAAATCATAAATTGTTGTGAGACTCACCATTTCAAAAACATTACCAACCTAATGACGCCGTTACCTCTCATTGATAACGATGTAATTTGGATCTCATGTTTCATTCTTCACGGATTGAACAACTGAAAAAGAAAATATGGAGAGAGAGGGAAATAAATCTAGTCATATTATTCAAGACAAATATAAAGCTCCATGAGAAACTGAAATACAATTTTTAAAGGTTGAATATCCCTCTTAAACAAGAAAATATGATATTTAGGAATTAATAGAAAAGGTGATGTAACTACCCTACACTCTGGACTTTCAATTAGTGTTTTATCATGTATCAACGTACACAACCACAATGATACTTTCATCCAAACATTGAAAACTCGAATTAGTCTCGCTTCTTCCTGGTTATTGTATTTGGGGGATATTCAATTTAGGATTTGGAAGATATTCATTCATAAACCACTAATTACGTACAAGCTATTCTATGTCAAAGTCACTTATACAAGCCAGTGTCTAGATTTAACTAGTTCAACGACATACAGATATTTCGTGGACCTTTGGTTAGCCACGCGTTCAAAACCATACCGCTGGGTTGTGAAAAAAGAAAAAATTTATGGGCCCCTTTTGACTTTGATTGCACGTAAGTAAGAGTTATTTGGCGTACAACCTTAGCAATAATCTGTTTATATATATATATATATATATATTTTTACTTTATACATTGGCCGTATAAAAATGTTTCTCCATAAGCACAATCCAAATATCTTATCTCATTAACTAATACATGCCGGTCCCTCCAATTAGAGAGTGATCTCCTGTTTTGACATTTTTGAAATAATATTCAATTTGTAAAGCCTCCAAAAAATATAAATTATACGATTATTGGAGTATTGCAAAAATTCCATAGATTTCAGTGGATGAAAAACGGATATGTATAAACTTGATGCATATCACAGAATTTTAGTGCGCTTTTATATCCTATAAAAAAATTTTGAACAAGAAACTAGTTCTTGAAAATTGTAAATAAAAGAAAGGATGAAAATATAACATATGAATTGTGCACGCCAATCGCTGTACAACATGTTTGCAGATGTGGTTTAAGGAAAAAAAGCCGAATGGTAGAATTTCTTAGAGATATAACTACCGAAGGAAAAGGTTTACAGCACTAAAAACCGAGTAAATAAAAGGAAGGTGTAGCCGGAGTTGGACATTATATTATTTGTTAATTGAGCAAGGCCAGTGGAACTTAGTGGAAACTGGCAAAAAAGTTTTCACGTTTTTTTAAAAAAGAAAATATTGCTGAGAAAAGCCTAGAACTCTATTATGACCATCACTTCATCATTTCTCTTTCTGCATTATGATTAACTAAGAAATAAATGCCCCATTTGTTTCTTAAAAGATAAATTATTTAAAAATTATTTTCCTAAAAATGATCAATCATATTAATTATAAAAATGAATGAATAAAAAGTATTTTCGTCATCTATAAAAATATTTACACTTAATGAAAATATTTTTCATTAACTTATTACTTCAAATTATATAAGCGATTATTTTTAAGAAAATATTTTCTAAATTATTCATTTCTTGCGAAAGAAACAGAATTGCTTGACCATCCAATCTTGATTATGTCATGCATTCTTGGATACTGCATTGAAATATAGCTTGCCTCTCTTGGCTTTCATTTGTACACGACTGATCAACTTTAATAATATTTTTATTTTTTATTTTTTTTTGGTACCTGTAACATCAATGAATCTCGCGAATTTGGCAATCATTGGTTGCTTGTGTGAGCTCGCGCCCTGGAAGGTTATGAGAGAGTCCCCAAGTTGGGCCAAAGCGTGAATATACGAGTGTTAAGAGATGTCAAATTGCTTGCCTTTGACTCAATCCTTTATCGGTTTTAAACTATCTTGAAAAGCTATTTTCTAGGGTTTTTGTTTTTGAGAATGTCGAAAGTTGCAAAGCACAAGATACACATACATATAGAAAATAAAAATGAGGGAAGGAGAGGACAGAATGAATAAGAAACAAGAATTGACAGGTCAAAGACATGAATTAAAACTCAATTCAAACATGCTTTGTTGCTTGAAGTAATCATAAAATCATTGTCACTTGAGACTCATCAAATTGAAAAGTACATGTGGAAAAGAATGAAAATGATTGCTTCCATGTAAAGCGGATTGCCAAAGAATGGTATTATTCTTGCTCCAGTTTCCTGAACATTCGGAGGGAATCAAATTGCCTCCTAATAGTACCCCTTGGGAGGCGGAGGAGAACTGTAATAGTATGGTGGAGGAGGAGGTGACTTCACCAATGGTGGTGGTGACTTGTAAATATAAGGCAGCGATGGTGATGAAGAAGGTGGAGGTGGAGATTTGTAGTAATAGGGAGGAGGAGGTGATTTTACTGGAGGTGGTGGTGATTTGTAGATATAAGGAGGTGGTGGTGATGGCGAGGGTGGAGGTGGGGACTTGTAGTAGTATGGGGGAGGGGGCGACTTCACTGGAGGTGGGGGTGACTTATAGATGTATGGAGGCGGTGGTGATGGGGAAGGTGGAGGAGGAGATTTATAGTAATAAGGAGGAGGGGGAGACTTCACTGGTGGTGGTGGCGACTTATAAATGTAAGGAGGAGGGGGTGATGGTGAAGGTGGTGGAGGTGATTTGTACACATATGGAGAAGGTGGCAAGGGTGAAGGCGGTGGGGGGGACTTATAGACATACGGGAGTGGGGGAGATGGGGATGGTGGTGGAGGAGATTTGTAAACATAAGGAGGTGGTGGTGAAGGGGATGGCAAAGGAGGTGACTTGTAGACATAGGGAGGTGGAGCAGATGGCGATGGCGGCGGTGGCGATTTATACACATAAGGAGGTGGTGGTGAAGGGGATGGTGGTGGGGGAGACTTGTAGACATAGGGAGGTGGAGGTGATGGTGATGGTGATGGTGGTGGAGGTGATTTGTAAACATAAGGTGGTGGTGGAGATGGTGAGGATGGTGGTGGCGATTTATAAATGTAAGGAGGAGGGGTTGATGGTGAAGGTGGTGGAGGTGATTTGTACACATATGGAGGAGGTGGCAAGGGTGAAGGTGGTGGGGGGGACTTATAGACATATGGGAGTGGAGGAGATGGGGATGGTGGTGGAGGAGATTTGTAAACATAAGGAGGTGGCGGTGAAGGGGATGGTGGAGGAGGTGACTTGTAGACATAGGGAGGTGGAGGTGATGGCAATGGCGGCGGTGGTGATTTATACACATAAGGAGGTGGTGGTGAAGGGGATGGTGGTGGGGGAGACTTGTAGACATAGGGAGGTGGAGGTGATAGTGATGGTGGTGGAGGTGATTTATAGACATAAGGAGGAGGCGGTGATGGAGAAGGTGGTGGTGGAGACTTGTAAACATATGGCGGTGGCGGAGATGGAGATGGTGGTGGAGGTGATTTATAAACATATGGAGGGGGTGGTGAAGGAGAAGGCGGCGGTGGGGACTTGTAAACATATGGAGGTGGGGGAGATGGGGATGGTGGTGGAGGAGATTTGTAAACATAAGGAGGTGGTGGAGAAGGGGATGGTGGAGGAGGTGACTTGTAGACATAGGGAGGTGGAGGTGATGGTGATGGTGGTGGCGGCGATTTATACACATAAGGAGGTGGTGGTGAAGGGGATGGTGGTGGGGGAGACTTGTAGACATAGGGAGGTGGAGGTGATGGCGATGGTGGTGGCGGCAATTTATACACATAAGGAGGTGGTGGTGAAGGGGATGGTGGTGGGGGAGACTTGTATACATAGGGAGGTGGAGGTGATGGTGATGGTGGTGGAGGTGATTTATATATGTATGGAGGAGGTGGTGATGGAGAAGGCGGTGGGGGAGATTTGTAAACATAAGGTGGTGGTGGAGATGGTGAGGGTGGTGGCGGCGATTTATATACATAAGGAGGAGGGGGTGATGGAGAAGGTGGTGGTGGAGACTTGTAAACATATGGCGGTGGCGGAGATGGAGATGGTGGTGGAGGTGATTTATAAACATATGGAGGGGGTGGTGAAGGAGAAGGCGGCGGTGGGGACTTGTAAACATATGGAGGTGGAGGAGATGGTGAAGGTGGTGGAGGTGACTTGTACATGTATGGAGGAGGTGGGGAAGGAGAAGGTGGCGGTGGAGATTTGTAAACATATGGAGGTGGAGGTGAAGGCGATGGTGGGGGAGGTGATTTGTAAACATATGGAGGTGGAGGCGATGGTGATGGTGGCGGTGGTGACTTGTACACATAAGGAGGAGGTGGGGAAGGAGAAGGCGGTGGTGGAGACTTATAGATGTAGGGTGGCGGTGGGGAAGGTGAGGGAGGTGGCGGAGACTTATAGAGATAAGGTGGGTGCTCTTCATGTTCTTCATGTTTCGGCGGTGGCGGGGACCTGTAAAGATAATGAGGATTCTCTACATGTTTCGGCGTTGGCGGCGGGGGCGACACATAGCTATAAGGCTCATAGCCAGCGGATACAATCGTGGCAATAAGGCAAAATGCCAATGCATGGAACAGTCGAGGCCAGTGCCTCGACCGGCTGGGGCTCCTCATTTGGTTTGGCGAATTCAACTCTGCTTCTAAATCGAGAAGCTGTAGAGTAGGTGATGAGAGGGAAGGTTATGTGCAAGCCTTTATATAGCGATCTCCACAATCCTTAGTGGCAATTATTTACTCATTCTTCTCTTGAAACACCGATTAACAGGCTGGAGAGGGAAAGATATGTGGAAATCTGACCCAAAATCCAAAATATGTTATTGTCGTTTCTTTGAGTAGTTGCTTGGTGGCTTTCCATGAAGGATCTCAGTTTCTAGCCATCTTGAGTGGCCGAGCGAACATTTCAAAGAAAGAAGACTGTTTCAAAGAAAGAGACTGAGGGAGAGAGAGAGGGAGAGTAGGTGAGGGTGCTGTACGGCTGGATCAAATAAAATTGATAAGCCCAAATATAGAAAAACGAAAATGGCGACGCGCTTCCCGTAACGAGCGCTCTGAATTTTCCTCGCGATGACTGAGAGAAGACGTGATGCGAATGGAAGTCAAAAAAATGGCTATGGCCATTGGACAATGTGGGTATGTATGAACGTGTCTTAGTGAAGACTTGGCTCCTCCTTGCATGCTGGCCAAGTTTCGTCACGTTCAGCCACTTTCCAACTTGACAATAACTTAATCGTCGGGATGGGATGTCTAGAACTTGTCCACATAGGTGAAGGTCCTACTGAAGTAGGTATACCATATTGGAGGGCCTTAGCCTTCCAGGTATAGAGAAGAGGATCGTCAAGCAGTTCGCCATTGCCGATGCGTGATTAGCAGAAGAGTTGATGATGACTTAGTGGAGAGGATGAGCGAGCTTTCATGGGCTTCAAGAAGCTACAGAGGACGAAGGTTTTTGTTATCTCAACACTCAAACTTACTCAAAGTATGGGTGATCAATTTCAAGGTGGGTCAATTCTTAATCTGGAATCTAGAACTGAACAACTGACCTAGCCTAGCAAGGTCGATTTCCCATTGTGGAACTAGAAGTAGGATCGATTGGTCTGGTCCAATCCTAGAGGTGGTCCAAAACCAGTGGTTTTTTCTTCTTTGTTTCTTCTATTGCCTATAATAGGAAATTTCCCAATATTTAAAGGAAAAAAAAGGTTTACTTCAAAATAAAAGATAAACATAATTAAGAAATCTTGACCAATCCGTCAATCTAGTCCTAGTGATCCGACTCCTTATGTGGAATTGGAAACCGGATCAATTATTCCCAATTCCAAAATTTTGAAATCAAGAACCACTCAAAATTGACTAGTATGATTTAATCCAGTTTTCAAATTGGACTCGGACCGACGCACATCGCCAGCTTGGAATGCTATGATGTAATGCATTTCAGTTGTTTAAGTTACCCATTGGAGTTAAACTTTTGCTAAGAGTTAAGAGGTTTGTTGTGGGTTGAGTGGTCTCATTGGACTTGCATCTGTTTGTTTACCTAGGGAAAAGAAGATAATAATAATTATATGCGGGGAAGCTCATAATTGCATATTTACAGAGGCCATCCAAGTTCGGTGGGATTATTTCGTCCTTAGCGATTATATTAGCGAATGTCTTATCTGGACCAGGTGGACTACGGGAAGGCTAATTACACATTTGCGAGACTAATAACAAATTATAGAGAATATGTCCCCATAATTCAACGATTAATATAGCCACTCATTGCATGTGCCTAGTGTTCTCCTTTACCCGGAAGTTTCAAGCCATTAAATTATGAACCGACGCCCGTGTATTTCAACAAATTTATGATTTCACCCGGTGAATAACACCCCAGAGTTGTTTCTAGAGATGGAATTGCCAAGACAACCTAAATATAATAACGTAGTTTTTCGCCAATTTTATGGCAAGCACGCCCCATGTGATAACTGGGGAAAATAAGAAAAAGAGGAATTTCGAATCTTTATTTCCTAAAATATCAAGAACGAAAGTCAACGGGTGTCGGCGAAGATCGTTTTCTGTAAATGGTGAAAATTTTGCTGGTAACAGTATTATTTCTTATAGCGCATGATCGGACAGCACGTTACGTCAACCGGACAAGGCGTTTTATAAAATAGAAATTTATATAGTTTTGATGACAACTAGCAATGAATTACATATTTAATTAGTATGCTTTCTTTTTTTTCCAGTATAAACGTGTTCAAAGCGGATAAAATAAGGTTTTTCCCATATGTTAATTGGACAATGAGATGGTTTCGATCTCCAGCTCTTGGCAGAGTCGATGCGATGCGCTGCGAGCAACCGTGTCGAAGTCAAACTAGGATGGCAAGTCAAACTAAGACTTGGATCGAAATTAAATGCCTTCGAGAAAATGATAAAGAAGGTAAAAGAAATATCTATAAATTAGATTAAAACATTGAATATTGCATTGTACATGCAAGAGGGATGTGGCCTTGTACTGGCGTAGTTGACTAATTCATAAGGTTGTGTAGCGAAGCTCATGTCACATGTTTGGGAACCAACTCCAAGTATCTAATTCCTAGTTTAATGTTATCACCTAACATCTGACATTGAAAGTCAAACCCGTAATAATAATGCACGAGAACTCAAGTGAAATAAAACTATATAACTTGTAATTAAGCAGAACAATTTCGAAGAAAGACCGGTCCTTCAAGGCGGATCAAGAGAGGTCACTCGTATTGACCGTATCATATTCTTAATATGATTAAGCAATACAAAGAAGACATGCTCGTCCAAGATGCACTACTATAAATGACCCTATCTTAATAAACTCAGCAAACCTTAACCCCTGCCAATGATTTGAATGGTTTGTAAATGTATAATACATCTACATGTGACAACACCTAACTTGCAACCTATGTAACTTTTCTTCTAATTTTGTGAATACTCGTTTATTTTCATTATATTAGAAAAATGGCAACTGATTAAATTTTTTATAAGAATACGTCAAGGGGTGAGTACACATTAAAATATGAACTTGGCAATGAAGAGACATTGATGGTGGATAAAAATTATCCAATTTTTTATCATCCTATGAATAATTATCCTGAGTGATCAGCAGCTTATTACCGTCGAAAGTATATTGGTATTCATGCTTAGATCTTGTAAGTGCATGATATAATAGGTTGGACTCAACCCAACCAAATTCAATTCGCTTACGTTTGAATCGCTGTTCAAATGGTGCACATCTCCAAAGCCTCATGGACTGGACCGCCCGTCCAGGTCAACGGTGGTTTCAAGTTTTGATTAGTGTATATGGTTTCGGGACTTCTTTGTATAATTATTTTGGCCACTTTTTCCTAGGCTCTCAAAACTTATGCTGTTTTATCAGCATGTGATTTAATATTTTCACGCTATTAACACCTTCATGTAAATTGAACTATGACCTAAGATTGAAGCCACTGTATAATTAGGGAGGTACGTAGGGATTGGAAAGATATAACGCCTTCTCTATCACCATATAAATTTTGTCGGACCCTAAACTAATTACTGTCAAAATTTTAAACAGTTAGCTAAGTCGTGGTTGAATATTCAATCACTTTTTAACAACTCTGGTGCCTTGGGCTAAGTATTTCCAAACTCCTTTGGGCCTCCAAAGCCCTGATATCAAAATTGAGGTGCTTGATAACACATTCTTAACAGCCTTGGAGTAAAAGTTAAACCTCTCTTAACCCAACGTCAGTCCCGCCAACAATTTCGAAATGCTATTTGAGGGTTAATAATATTTTTCTTCCAATTTGTCCTCAATAATATTTTTGCATTCCTGCTTTACCCCCTTCTGTCCTTTCTCTTCCTTCTCTCTTCCTAACTAGACGTTCAGACTTTCATTGCCCCCATGTCGCCGGTTGCCCAACATTGCCCATGCGTTGCCGCCTCAAGCTATCTTTTGACGCCACTCGTCGTGCCGCCCCTTCTACAGCGGTAAAATGCTGCTGCCACCCGTCTGTCTTTCCTATCGCGACTCACTTGTCGACCAGAATCCTTCCTCACCACCATCGCTGTCAACGGGGATGATTGGATGATGGGCGATGGTGACGAGTCAAGGTGCGAGTCTCGACTTTGGCAACGCTCCATTGAGCCCCAGATCTCGTCGATTTGAGGTCGACGGCTTTAATCAACCCTGCTGGAGGTTGGTGAGGCCGAGTTTGATTTGCCGACGATAGACGGTGCACGGTGCCTGTACAATGTAAATCCAACGATGTGCATTCTTTAGGTGGGTCGACCCAACAAATAATTTTGGAATTTAGTCACGAGTCTAAGATCGAAGCTTCCTTTTTCCCCTAACTACTTTCTTCTAAAAAGGACAAATAATACATGTGGAAATGGTTATAACTAATTAACTAGAATCATTTGACAAATGATGTCTAAGGAGCAGGTATGTCTTTCTGGGCCTCAAACCTTTTGGTCTTTCCATCAGCGGTGTTGGATTGGCGATGGTCGCGATTTAGAAATACTGAAGTTTCTTTTAATACAGGCGATGATGTGAATAATCATTTGCGCCGTTGGTGCCAATAAAAATCCAAATTCGATATTTCTAAAATATGTTTAACCAGGAAATTATTCTCCCGCAAAGAAATTGAATGATCAAGGCCGTTGATGGTTCGGTCTTGATTCAGTTACGTGTACTTTGACATTATACTGAGAAATAGCTTGCCTCTCTTGGCTTTCATGTGTACATGCATGATCGACTTCACCATAAACGATATTTTTATTTCTTCTGTACTGGTTACGTCACTGAATTAGTAGTTTATGGTCACAGACATCTCGCTAGTAAGGCAATCATTAGTTGCTTGCGTGAGCTCACTCTCTGGAAGGTTATGAGAGGGTTCCCAATTTGTGTATATGTGTTGAAAGTTGCAAAGCACGATCTATACATGTAGAAAATAAAAATGAGAGAAGAGGAGGACAGAATGAGTGGGAAACCGCAACTTAAAGACATGGATAAAATTTGAATTCAGACACGCTTCGTTGCTCGAAGTAAATATACAATTATTGTCACTCGGGACTTATTAAATTGAAAAGTGCATGGGTATAAGAATGAAATAATTGCTTCCAAGTAAAATGTATCGCCAAAGAATGGTAATATCTCGCTCCAGCTTCTTAAGCATTCAGAGGGGATCAATCATCGCCTAATAGTAGCCCTTGGGAGGCGGAGGAGATGTGTAATAATACGGAGGAGGAGGTGACTTTACTGGAGGTGGTGGTGACTTGTAAATATAAGGTGGGGGTGGTGATGGAGAAGGTGGAGGTGGAGATTTGTCGTAATAGGGAGGAGGTGGTGATTTTACCGGAGGTGGTGGTGACTTGTAGATGTAAGGAGGGGGAGGTGATGGGGAAGGTGGAGGTGGCGATTTATAGTAGTATGGAGGAGGGGGAGACTTCACTGGTGGCGGGGGTGACTTATAAACATAAGGAGGCGGTGGTGATGGAGAAGGCAGAGGTGGAGATTTATAGTAGTATGGGGGTGGCGGGAACTTTACTGGAGGTGGTGGTGATTTGTAAACATACGGTGGTGGGGGTGATGGTGGAGGTGGAGGTGGAGGTGGTGACTTGTAAACATATGGAGGAGGTGGGGAAAGCAATGGCGGTGGAGGAGACTTGTAGACATATGGAGGTGGAGGTAATGGGGACGGTGGTGGTGGTGATTTATAAACGTATGGAGGAGGTGGTGAAGGAGATGGTGGAGGAGGTGACTTGTAAACATAGGGAGGTGGAGGTGATCGTGACGGTGGCGGTGGTGACTTGTATACGTACGGGGGAGGTGGGGAAGGAGAAGGTGGTGGCGGCAATTTATAGACATAAGGAGGTGGCGGTGATGGGGATGGTGGTGGTGGTGACTTGTACATGTACGGGGGAGGTGGGGAAGGAGAAGGTGGTGGTGGGGACTTGTAGACATAGGGAGGTGGAGGTGAAGGTGATGGTGGCGGCGGTGACTTGTACATGTAAGGAGGAGGTGGCGAAGGGGATGGTGGAGGAGGAGACTTATAAATATATGGAGGTGGAGGCGATGGTGAAGGCGGTGGTGGTGATTTGTACACATATGGAGGAGGTGGTAATGGTGAAGGCGGTGGAGGGGACTTGTAGACATATGGGGGTGGGGGAGATGGTGATGGTGGGGGAGGAGATTTGTAAACATATGGAGGAGGTGGTGAAGGTGAAGGAGGTGGTAAAGACTTGTAAACATATGGAGGTGAAGGTAATGGTGATAGTGGAGGCAGTGATTTATACACATAAGGAGGAGGTGGTGAAGGGGATGGCGGAGGAGGGGACTTGTAGATGTAGGGAGGTGGAGGTGATGGTGATGGTGGTGGGGGAGATTTGTAGATGTATGGAGGTGGAGGTGATGGTGATGGTGGTGGGGGTGGGGGTGATTTGTAAACATATGGAGGAGGTGGTGAAGGAGAAGGCGGTGGTGAAGACTTGTAAACATAGGGTGGCGGCGGAGATTTATAAATGTAAGGAGGAGGGGGTGATGGAGAAGGTGGTGGTGGAGACTTGTAAACATATGGAGGTGGCGGAGATGGAGATGGTGGCGGTGGAGATTTATACACATACGGAGGGGGTGGTGAGGGAGAAGGCGGTGGGGGAGATTTGTAAACATAAGGTGGTGGTGGAGATGGTGAGGGTGGTGGCGGCGATTTATATACATAAGGAGGAGGGGGAGATGGAGAAGGTGGTGGTGGAGACTTGTAAACATATGGCGGTGGTGGAGATGGAGATGGTGGTGGAGGTGATTTATAAACATATGGAGGGGCTGGTGAAGGAGAAGGCGGCGGTGGGGACTTGTAAACATATGGAGGTGGAGGAGATGGTGAAGGTGGTGGAGGTGACTTGTACACATATGGAGGAGGCGGGAAAGGAGAAGGTGGCGGTGGAGACTTGTAAACATATGGAGGTGGAGGTGAAGGCGATGGTGGGGGAGGTGATTTGTAAACATATGCAGGTGGAGGAGATGGTGATGGTGGCGACGGCGACTTGTACACATAAGGAGGAGGTGGGGAAGGAGAAGGCGGTGGTGGGGACTTATAGATATAGGATGGTGGCGGGGAAGGTGAGGGTGGTGGTGGAGACTTATAGAGATAAGGTGGATGCTCTTTGTTTTTCAGCAATGGCAAGTTATTGGAGAGATAAGGTGAATCCTTTTTGTGTTTCAGCTGTGGTGGAGACTTGTAGAGATAATGAGGATGCTCTACATTTTGCGGCAGTGGGGGCGACGAGTAGATGTAAGGCTCATACTCGGCAGATACAATGGTGGCGATAAGGCAAAATGCCAAAGCATGGAAGAGTCGAGGCCAGTGCCTCGACGGACTGGGGCTGCTCATTTGGAGTGGCAAACTCAACTTCGGTTCTAAATGGGAAACTATTGAGAAGGTGATGAATAGGAAGGCTATGCGCAAGCCTTTATATAGTGACCTCCTCAAGCATCAGTGGTGATCATCTCTTTTCTTTGAAACCCCATTAACAGGCTGGAAGAGGGGGGAAAATATGTGAAATCATAATATCATATGCATCTGACCCAAACCCTAATTTTGTTATCGTCCCTTTCAATTGGTGCTTGGTGGCTTCCCACGAAGGATCTTGGTTCTTGGGTGGTCAAATAAGCTTTTCGAGAGAGAGAGAGAGAGAGAGAGAGAGAGCGTGAGGTGCCCGACGGCTGGATGAACTAAAATAAAAAATAAACCCTAATATCAAATAACAAAATGAAAACGCGTCTGCCATGGTGTTCTGAAATTTTCCTTGGATGAACACGATGAGAATCGACAAAATGGCCGTTGTTTTTAGGCAAGTGGATGATGAGGGTTTGAATGGGTCCTAGTGAAAGACTCAGCTCCTCCTTGCCTCCTTGGCATGATGGCCCGAGTTTTTGGCAGAGAGAAGCGTGTGTCGCATTCTACAACTCCCGCTTATGACGATCATACTGAAGTGTACTCTTTCGAAGACTTGGTCTTCTAGGCATAGAGAAGGACCATTGAACTTGTAGCAGGACACATTGGGGATGGATCGCATCACTTTGGATTGCAGGTCGATTCCCGACCGAAGATCAGGAACTAATCTTGTGGCCCACCGTTCCAAAAGATTGGAATAGGCCTGTTTCGGTATGGTTCCTGATTATAATTGGGAACTGGCCCGTTTCATGTTTGAGGTAAAACACCAAATCCTTATAATATACACTTCATCATTTCAGTATAAGAAGATACGTTGGGTATGTAGTTATATCATTTCATGTCATTGATCATGGTTTGATTTTTACTGGGTGCCAAAGTACTTGATTTCTAAAGAGACTTTGAAATTGATTTAGAAATGGTTTTGGTCCCAGAACCGGAAACCAAGCCAAGCCTTGAACCGATCGATCGAGATTGATTTAGTCCAGTTCCAAGGTTGAACTTGTCAGGATTTGCCACACAATTAAAAAAATAAAAAGTAAAAGCGAGAAAAAGAATTTGAAATACAATATTTTATCCTATTTTGCCATCCAGCTAAGGACTCGCACCTCTATGATATATTTTTCAATTATAAGAGAAAGAGAATATATATATATATATGGTAACTATTAATGAGCCAAAACCCAAACTATCAATAAATATATGCTCAAATTATATAAGCTTCGTAGGGTCACACGGCCACTACCCTTGCAGCCCCATTAGGGCGATCATTGGACTCCTGCCCACTCACCAAGGAACGGACCCCATGACATCTTGTTAGAGGTGTCAAAATGGGTCACTTGTTTTTTACAAAAAGTAGTTAAATGGGTTTACTTTGATAGTTGAGTTTTAAGTGAATCTTAAGTGGGTCTTAAATGGGTTTGGTTTTAACTTTTAAGTGGGTCTTAAGAGAGAGACTCTACCTTCTCTTTTTAACTTTACAAAATAATTTTTATAAATGCCGAAATTATAATTATTTTTTTATTTTAATTTTATTTTCTTTTTTTTTCCTGTTCTTTTCTTTTCTTTCTTCCTTTTTTTTCTTTCTTCTTCCTCTAGTCGCCGGCGATCGGCCAAGCAAGCCTCGAGCTCGCCGGTGTCGAGCGAGCTTGAGCTCACCGGATCTGGCGGCGAGGCGAGGCCTCGCCGATGCCCGGCGAGGCTCAAACCTCACCAATCTAGCAAGGGGCGAGCTCAAGCTCACCCGACGCTAGTGAGGCTCAAGCTCGCCAGATCTGGCGAGACGAAGGCCTCGCCAACATCCGGCAAAGGGCGAGCTCGAGGCTCGCCTAGGGCCGGCCGTCGACCGCCGGCCATCGTCGTGGCCGACGATCGGCCAAAGAAGAAGAAGAACCAAAAAGAAAAAAGAAAAATATTTTTTAAAAATAAAATTAATTAAAATTTAATTTTTAAAGAAAAATAATTAAAAATTAGTTTTTAAGAATAAAATTAATTTTAAAATTAATTTTAAAAATAAAAATAATTAAAATTCGATTTTTTTAAATAATTATTTTAAAAATTATAAAAATTGTCCATTAAATTTATGTTGTATAAAACTATTTTAGTAATACCTTTTTAAAAATATAATATAAATATAAGAAATAAGCTTGGAAGTTTTTTAGTAATATAATCTTTAAAAAAAACATAAGAATAAATTTTCCTAAATTTGGTTAAATATGAAAATATTTTATTAATATGGTCGGATCGGGTATTGGTCGAAAAATTTATATTAGGCTTAAATGGGTCATAAATGGGTTAATGGGTCAATTTGGGTCGACCCATTAATGACCCGATCTACCCGTTTGACAGCTCTACTTGTCAATGAGGAATTGAACCACAGCCCAACAAAATCAGACCTAGTATCCAATCCTAGGTAACATGAGTAGTCCCCTTGCCTCCGTTGTTTATTCAATAAGACTGCTTGCGTACCTCAGAAAAAAGCAGAAAAATAATTATACTTGCATGCGCGGAATCTCATTATTGCCGATTTACATATGCCATCTAAGTTCGGTGGGATCATTTTATAATTAGCAATCATATTAGCGGAATATCTTATCTAAATCAGGTGGACCACGGGAAGGCTAATTACACGTTAGTGAGACTAATAACAAATTACAGAGAGACGGTCCCACAATATCCTATTTTATCTTGATTTATGGCTCCATTTGGTGAAAGTTGGCTAGAGAATTGCTTCTAGAGATGAATCTCCCCGACAACCTAAACTCGATAACCAAGTTCTTCTTATTTATATGGCAAGCTCGCCCATCTAATAATTGGTGAATTAGAAAAGGATAGGAATCTCGAATTTTTTGTATTTCCTGATTGTCAAGAACAGAAATTGACTTAAATATGTGTACATATGTCGGCAAAGATTTTAGCTGTAATATGTTAAAGATTTTGCTTGTGATGATGTTATTTCGTGTAAAGCAAGTCGAACCGCCATGTTAGATCAACCGAACAAGGCAATTTGACCACATGGTCCTTTTTTTGTTTTTTGTTTTTTTTTTTTTTGGGGGGGGGGGGGGGAGGAGGGGGGTGGAATTGTTCTGGTTGATAATTTTTAAAGTTATAATGACAGCTGGTGATTTACCTTGCTTTTTTTCCAAGTATAGACGTGTTCAAATCGAATCAAAAAGTAGTGCTTTGCAGGTGTTAATTGGACAGTGAGATGATATCGATCCCCAGCTCTTGGCAGGATCGAATTGTAGAGATGCGAACGACTGGGTCGAAGTCAAACTAAGGTGGCGTGTCAAAGTAAAACTCGGATCGAATTTAATGCCGTCGTACAAATAAATGAAGAAGAAGAAGAAGAAGAAGATGGGAACTATAGAAGTGGATTAAATCGAGCATTGAATATTACATTATACATGCAAGAGGACTGAGAGGTTGCTCTGGCTTCCATGACTACTTGCGAAGCTAATCACGTGTTTGGAACCAAATCCAATTATATAATTCCTAGTCTAATGTTGTCTTGTCACCTACCATTTTCGATTGAAAATCATTACCTAATAATGCACGAGCTTTCAAGTGGTATAAACCTATGTAACATGAATGTAAGCCTCTGGGTAAATCGAGTCAAAATGTTCCAACTCAATTTGAATTATTTCCATATAATACAAACTTAATTACTCATACCCAACTCGATCCATATTGCTTAAACACTTGAAACACTTATATCCAAACTAAGATGAGAGCACAAATTGAGTGAGCGTGACGGTGAGAGAGAGTAGAGAGAATAAAAAGACAGTTATAGAGATGAGTTGGATTTAAATAAGTTATAAACTCTTGACATCCAAAATTACCCATGTCGTCACATGCTAGTCACAAGAGGAATAATAAGAATGATATGCTCTATTTTGTTCACAAATGCTAGAGGCAAACAACGTTTGTGAAGGGTATTTGGGCTGAGTGTCAATAGAATTCCAAGTACAAAATTCAAGAGTTGACGGCATTTAATTGCCACATGTCAGGTTATGAGAATAATGCATCGAACTTGAGGTTTAAGAGAAATTAGCATTAGAGCTCAGACGAAAGTAATTGCTACGCAAAATGCACATAAAAATATGAAGCCATTACTTACTTGATAAGCAAGTTATGCCAGTGTCGTAGACAAGTTAGGAAGTAATTACTTATGGATAAGGGTGCTAAGAAGAAATGGAAAATGTAGAGAATGCTAAAAGTAACCTGAGGAGAAGTAATCAATTAATGGATACTAGCCCACCCTATAAATACCATAACCTGTCCAACAAGGAAACACCTCGCATTACACAATAATTATCTTTACTTTATCACATTTCAGTTGTAGTTTTCAATATTCTCGTTGTTGATTAAATTCCGACATGCATCTTTATCTGGTTCAACGCCGTTGATTAAATTCCTATGTTGTTCCACAAGTTCAGCGTCGTTGATTAAATTCTGACATTGTGTTTCCTACCAAGGGTATCGCCATTGATTAAATTCCAACTTTACACCTAAAGCAAGCTATATCGTAGATTAGATTTCGACACAATTTGAATTCGAAGTATAGATTACCTAATTACTTATGTCCAAGCTACATCATTAATTAGATTATGGTATAATTTGTGCTCAAAAGCTATTAGTCTATGAGTTATCCGAGTATCAATTGTCAAGGTTGTATATAAAAATTGAGAATAAAATCTATCAATACATTTGACATTCTCTGTCGAAGCTTAACACAAAACCTAAGTCTCCTATAATAAAACCAAAATGTAGATTTGGTGAAAAAAAAAATTGCGAAAATCAAAACTAACGAAACATCTTTTTGGCACACCTAGTGGATGATTATATTGAGTTGAGGGAGTGCTATGCCATGGACCTAAGGTCCAATCAACTTGAGTAGCACCATTGACAAACAAATACTGATGGCTGAGAACAATGCACAAGCCAAGTCATCATCAGCCCAACTTCCTTAGAATGAAGCTGCAAATCAAGTCCAAGAGGAAGGAGTTGATATTTTGAGGCAGCCTTTGGAAGAGAGAAGACTGGCAGACCTCACACTAGTCATCCTTGCTATTATGAGGCAAACAATTGAATAAACTCATAATGAGTTTGCTGATTATATGGTCAGACGAATGACTGATGTCGTCAGGCTTTTAATCATCAATAAATTATTACGAATGTGCCCAAGGACAACATGCAGTCCCACTAATGCCATATGATGAAGATAACCTGATCTTAATAAATTCAGCAGACCCTTACCCATGTGAATGATTTGAAAATGTAAAAACAAACACCTAGGTTTTGGATTACAAAAGTATATTATGCATCTACGTATGGCAACACCTAATTTGCAATTTAATGTAATACCCGTTCATTTTTCTTATAATTGGCAAAGAGTGACTAATTAAACATTTCGTGATAATTTGTTAGGAGTGAGTACACATTAAAACTGAAAGAGAGGTTGATGGCACAGATTCTCCAAGATTATCCGATTGATAAACAACTTATTTTATCCAGAATACCTTAGTATTCATATTTAAGATGCATTTATTTTGCTGAAAAATTATTGTTAAAGAAAAATGTTTATAAGGGAAATCATTTTCCAAAATGGTTACTTTTCACTTCTATTTTAGTTTAAGGAAAGTAATTTCCTTCTTAATAGAAGGAGAAATTATTTTCCTCTAATCTAAACTTATTATTTCTAGTTTATAGAAAACGTTTAGGATCCATTTATATGAAGGAAAACTGTTTTCGGAAAATTATTTTCTGACTTCTCGATATTTGGATGACAAAAAAACTAATCAATTTACTGTATATAGCAAGCTTAGATGAGGAAAAATGACTTTTCCTTTTAGCAAGATGGAAATTACTTTTTCTAAATTACTAAATAAATGAAAACAAACTATTTTACACTTGAAAATGATTTTCCTTAAAAAATATTTTTCTTTATCATCATGAAAGTTTTCGGTCAAATACACGGTACCCTCTCAGACTCGGTAGCTGGGCCCCTTGTCCCTTGATAGAGAGAAATTCAAAAAGTGAACTCAACACTTCAATTTCTTTTGAGAATGACACTTGGGCTTTGACACTCGCAGCCTTTTACTAGTTGGGCCCTATCAAACTGGGCTGGACTCAACCCGACCCATTTTCAATTCCAACATGTATAGTGCCCTTTGCGGTGCACGTCTCCAAAAGCATCCTCCCAGGCGCGAAAGTATATAATCATGGAGGTGGGCGGAGGCCGGGAAAGGTCCGGATTTACGCTCTCCAGCTTTGATATCAAGTGAATTTTGTTGGACCACGGACCGATTACTCTCCAAAACTCAAACTGTAAGTTAAAGGCATGGTCGAGTATTCAAGCGCTTCCTAATAATACATGTCAATGTTGTTTCTTTGATGACTGAAGAATGCTTAGAGAATGAATGATAATTATTTTGTTCCCAGGGACAAAATCTAGATAGAAAAATCAATCTATTTCAATTTTCTGAACGAGTTTCTAAGTAAAGTCATGTGTTTAATAACAACACAATAGGCCTTATAATTTTTGAGTGGTGGAGAATGGTGACCGATGGCGATGGCTAGTGATGAGAAGAGTTTTTAGTTTGGTTTTTGTTCCAAAAATATCTACTTTTCATTTTTATTCCAAAACTATTTATGGACTAAAAATGTATCCCAAAAAAAAAAATTAATGAAATCTCGTTACCAAATGGTTTTTGGTTTCAAACCCATTATCAAGAATAGAAAAATAGAAAAACAAGGAAACAGAATAATTATCATTCGCAATCTTAATGCATGCTACTATGAGCCGATTTGGTTCGGTTTTAGGAAAATTTGGGAAAATGTAAATACATTTGAGATAAAGGGATTTTCAAAATGCCATAGTATTTGGTAAATTATAACTTTAAATTATATTTAAAAATAGTTTTAGGGTGAATATTGTTTGATAAAACCCACATTTATAAAGGACTTTTGCTTTCTTTTTTTTTTTTTTTAAGTTTGAAAATTAAAAATCCAATAGAAGTCAGCTACCAAATAGCCTTGCCTGAGGTTGAACAACCTCAAGCATTGCCTAAGTTACGGGTCATGCCACAGCAATTGGTGATTACCTATGACGCACATACCCTAGGTAGTGGCGGTAGTCTCTAGAGGTGCGCAACTCTTAGGCAACGGATCAAAAAAAAGGACAGTTGTGAATAAACGGGGAAAAAGATGAATGATAGATTTGCATTTTCAAAATGCTAAAAGTCCAAGTTAGGTTCCTATCTACCTTGGGCTTTCAACATTGAGAATGTTAATATTTGGCTAAATGAGTCTCAAAAACACTTGTCAAAATGCTTTGTATTTTTTGAGACTTTAGTAGTCCAAAACTTATTGTGAAAGCTAAATCAAATGAGACCTATAATGGATTGATGGTCCTTGATGTAATTAGTTGGCCCAACCTATGGGCCCATTGGCTGGAAAACCATGTGTCATTTGCGCAACTAGCAATTGGATGTGGTGATTAAGATTCATGTATCGATTATGATTTGCATCAGATTTTATTAATATTCAAGAATCATAATTATCATGTTTTTATACAAGAAAGACCAATCGTTTTGGTTTTGCAACAATGAAACTAAAGTTCGCTCGCAACCTTCGAAATTGGATTTTTGTGCTCCCGGTTGCTTGTACAGTATCGCCAGCCCTCTTCCCGCGAAACTTCGGTCCAAAACGGCCCCGTTTTCTGCCAGCCGCCTCACGCCTCACGCCTCCGTCGAACCCCCGCACCAAAAGCCCCCTCCTTCATTTTCTCTCTCCGTTCCCCTAGAATTTTCTCGCCTCTCCTTTCCGTCGCTTTCCCGAGAAAACGCACGCGGCCTGGCGAATCCGATGGCCTCCCGATTCGCCCTCCGCCTCCGACCTCACCTCGCCCGCGCCGCCGCCTCCGCCGCCGCCTCCGCCCTTCCGCGCCCCGCCGCGCCCGCCTCCGCCCTCGGATCTCCCCCGCCGTTCCTCTCCCCAATCTCCGGCCTCTACGCCCTCCCCCGCGACTGCCGGAGCTCGATCGCCGCCCTCCGGTTCCTCTCCACCGCCCGGCGCGTCCCGGCCCGGCCCAAGCACGTGGACATCGGCGCGCGGGCTCGCCAGCTCCAGAACCGGCGGCTCTGGACCTACGCCCTGACTTTCAGCTGCATCGCCGGGTTCATCGTGATCGTGCTGAACCAGTTTCAGGACCAGCTGGTGTTCTACGTGACCCCGTCGGATGCGATGGAGAAATACTCCGCTAACCCTACCAAGAACAAGTTTAGGCTGGGCGGATTGGTTCTGGAAGGTTCCGTCGCGCAGCCCGCTTCCTCGGCGCAAATGGAGTTCGTTATCACCGATTTGATCACTGACATTTTGGTCAGGTTAGTGAGTTTGTGATATTGGTTCGTAGGTTATCGCGATTTTGATTGCTGTCCTTTGCATTTAGAAGTGATTTTGTTCTTGTGCGTAGGAAGTATTGAATTGGTTTCGCTTTAGTAGATGTCCTTTGTCGAGTAGGTCATTCGTTGAAAAGCATTTTGCTTGTGGGATGGTATGATTAGTAAGTTGATCTAAGCGATTTTGAGAGTTCAGTAGGGATCATGACTAAGACTAGAATAGTCGATTCAACCTAAGGTCCTCATTTCATTGTGTTTTATTGGTAAAATGTGTGCTTTGATTTGTCTTCTGTCGTTTTGAATTCTTTCAATGTGATTGCGAAATGGTTTTGATGTTGATAACATCAGGTATCAAGGTTCGTTACCAGACTTATTCAGGGAAGGGCATTCCGTGGTGGTCGAAGGGTTTGTGAAACCATTCACTGATGAAACAAGGAAGGAGGTATCTTCAAAGTCGGTGTCGGGGAAAGCAAGGAGTGCGGAATGTTATTTTGCGGCGACGGAGGTTCTAGCTAAGCACGATGAGAAGTACATGCCCCAGGAGGTCGCTGCTGCAATTGAGAAGAATAAGAAGATGATTGAAGCAGGGGAGAATACAGTTGCTGGAGCTAATGCATCATAAGTCATTGATTGCTGATTGATTTTTGTGACAGTCAACACCAAAGTATTTTTCCAAATAATAAGGTGATTCGGGCATGGGAGACTTTTGAAGGATCTAAACCATCATAGGCAATTGGTATTTGGTATAATCTTGATTTTAATTTAGGTGTAGCCGATAATGTTCATCGACACATTCGATTTTTGTTCACTGCGGCGATTCCCTGCTGTTCTTAAAGAGTAGCAGTTAATCACATGGACTACGATAGTTCAAGTAGTTGGAGAGTCTTTTGGTTTATACCTAGGTGTATGAAGTAAGTTATTCTTTGTAATTAGGCGGAGATTTCATATCCAGGTGCCAAACATCAAATTTTGCTGATGTAATAGCTCATTGTATTTTTTTTATTGTCCCCAAATTGGGGAGGTGAGTACCCTGGTGGTATACATATATAATCTATGTATAACTGATTGCAAACTATATGTTTTGCGGAGTCATCTCTTTCTTGTAATAAAAGTTCAGTGTCAGTGTTCTTGTTATGTTTATCTTTGTTCCATTATGTCACCCTACTAGAGAGGCGAATTTGTAAATTGGCGACGTATCGTTCCTCTGGTTGAGGTTCTCAGAGCTCTGTTGGCGTACTGGACTGGAATTTCTGCTTCTGCTCTGCTTTTGACAGGACATGTTAGGGATGCAAAGCACGATAATTTGTTACAAAGCCTTACTGGATAAATTTTAGTGAATATGTGCTCTGGTGAAAAACAGTTTATTAATGAGGTGATCTGATCTCACCAGTCTGTGGAACCTTTGTAGCCTTTTGGGGCTGCATTGAGCATGGTTACATGCTGTGAGTCCACAAAAGATTATGGGGGAATGTTGGATTTAATGTTCAGGATTCCTCTTCCATGAAATTGGTGATGGTATAGAAGGTTGGATTGATCTGTTTTGATAAAGTTTGAGGTCGTATTTTCTCGAAAAAAAATCTGGATTTTTTGGTTTTGTGACAATAAGGCCCTCGTTGCCCCTTTTAGGAGGTTGAACTATCTCATGAGCTGTTCAACTGTCTACAGAGAGGTTGGATTGCACTCTGGTGAAATATTAGTGTGCTTTCTTTCTTTTTATCTTTTTTTTTTTTTTTTTTTTTGACGCCCAGTTTGCTGCTGAGATTTTATTTAACTGGATGTGATTTTTAGAAAGATATCTTGCTTTTAATGCATGATTTGATTTTCAGGGTACATCATCCATTTCCCGAGAGCATTAGTTTTCTGCGTTAAAAACTCTCGTTAGTATCAATGTCTGTAGTACTCGTGCTTAATAATATCCAGCTGTAGTGCTTTCCGCTTGTATAGCAAGAGTATTACTCTCCGTGCTGGCATGTGAATTTGTCATAGATGTGGGTAAAGCTTGTTGGCGCCAATTTGCAGAGCAGGCGGGGCAGATTTTCTATTTATCCAGAATGGTATGGGGTTTTGCACCTCCCCGAGGTATGTTGTGCAGGTAAGTGAGGTTCAACATCCTGTACTTAATCGGTTGTAGCTGTCTGAGGTTGTAATCTGCGAGTTGTCTTCTTCTGCATATGAAATGATTTCTACTACATTAGGATTGACCGAAGCTCAACTGCAGAGATGCTTTATTTAGTCGTATATTTTCCCGCCCTTGTGCTTTATCATGCCTAAATGATGGGCTTCCATGGGAGGAATTCGTCGAAATCTATTGTATTCCGGGAAAAGGCCTTAAGTCGCCAGCGTCTGTTGTGTTGTTGAAGGGATGTTGTGGTCATTGTGACATTGTTTTGCTGGAATCATGTAAGAATCGCATTGGTTCAAAGCATATTATGTATGACTCGGCAATTGAAGTTTCTCCCCTTCCATTCGACAGACGAGCTGGTTTGGCTCATGCCCAGATTTTGTACGGAGATGCTAGCAATTTGCAGAAGAATTTTTCTGGTCATTGGCAACTTGCACGCTTGTTGTGGAATGTTAATTCTCGGAATGCTCATTAAAATAGCGCGAGGGCACATTAGGTCTTCGAGTACAGATTTCTGATTTCGACGGGTAGGTTTTAAGGTCTAAAAAATTAGAAATCCGTACTTGAAAATAGGTTTCAAGATAGGTTTCACCTATAAGGAACTTGAAACCACTAACTCCTAGGTCTAAGGGCATATTGGCTGGAAAAAAACGTTTTGTGCTGTGTCAAAATGTGCAACGGCCTTTTTATCGACTGGTGTCCTCCGCAGGTGTCGTATGGATGCTGATAGATTGACGTCAGAGTTCCTATACGCGAATAAAGCATAAGTTAGGGCTTGTCTTGATAGTTTTGTAGGGCTTGCAATCTGATTAGCCAGTCGTACGTATTCGTTCACGGATTAAGAGCTTTTCCGGGCCTCTTCATTTGCTTTAGGCCCATGAGCCACTTTAGTTCGATCCTGAAGTTGGATGGGCAGTCGGCATGACCGAGGTCGACTAAAGATTCGCAATGGGAGAAAATTATGATCTACTAAAAAATTTGATGTCTAATGCACGCGAGTCCAGTGCAGCTCCATTGTTAGATTATGTGAAATTAATGCGAGACTCAAGACTCCCCAAACTTAGGAGTTGTGGCGGACTCATATGTATGCGCCTGGTGCATCTAAGAATTTTTAATAACAATTTTGTTCCTCATTTTATGTACATGCGTATATGTGTATCTTACTTTGGGACTTCTGACTTACTAATAGATGAAAGAGGTCAATTCTAATTTTCAGACCATGTACTAAATAACAAAACCCATGAAGAAGGTTCCGATGCTGCTTCTTTTTTCTTTTTGTTTTACTTGTCGATATCAACAGAGCAATTGTTCCTAACAGAAATCTGTCCAACCAAACAGATTTAAGTGCCAAATTCAAATCCTCGTCTCTTCTTGTGATACAAATAATGTACATGTCTCAATCACTGATGAATACATCATATGGATAGGTCAATACTCTTCTTAGTAACAGCAGTGATTTTTTCTATACGCCAGCGTTGGGATGATATAATGATAGTTTCATCATCTTCTACTCAAAGGAATACAAATGGGTCAGTGCAAAATGATTGAGAAACTAGTGTATCGTTCCATCATGAGGCTTAGCAAGCGTTTGGTAATGATATGATACTTATATTCCTCGGGTGTCATCACTGCCCGCAGCACCCCCATACCTGCAATTATGATATTCTCCACGTAAAAAACGAAAAGAAAAAAAAAATGGAAAAGCTTACAAATCGAATACAGAAAGTTCAGAGACTTTAGCTTTTTCTACCGTAAGGTAACGTTCAACACCCCCATCAATATAGATCGAGTCATCCTCCTCCTCCTCCACTAGATTTTTGCAGAGGCACGCGATGCGCGTATGGATTCGAAAGGGAAAATTTCATGCTGCGGGTCTGAAAAAGGAGCCAAGCCTCGCATCATTCGGCTCGTATCTTTGCTGTTATGCAACTTCGATTGCGGTAGAAGCCGAACCATCGTATGTTATTGTTCATGGTGGGTCCTGGTGACCAGAGAGTATAAGTGGAAAACACTCGAGCAAGAACAAAAGTAAGCAATGTGATAACGCGTTGGCTAATTGAACGAGAGAGATGTTGACCAAAAGGGGCTTTTTGAGCGAGCGAATTGACGTATCGTTGGACAATCGTGCTGCTCAGGCTGTAGTGCGCCGGACGTACTTAGAGTTCCCCCTCAAGACAACGATAGGGAAACGGTTTCGTTTAAGCATATCGGGAAGCATAAGTAACGTAAGGGGAAAAAAATGTAGGTGCAATGTCCCGGAGTATTGCAAAGAAACATTAGAAAAAAGAAAAGAGAGGCTGAATGAATCTGACACAAGGCTTAAAGTATCCCGCATTGTTAGTCTAGGGATTTATATTTTCTTTATATGCATGCCATTCATCTCTCCATCAATCAGTTGGCATTAGAGTCAAGCGATGTCCCAATATATTTTGCACATACAACTCTCGTTCTTTCGTATACATGCGGTCTCCCTTCATTTGTCGACTTAAATTTTTTTTAGGTTAGGCTATTTAAAAACATACATTGATTGATAAATATGTGTTTTATTACTAATTGAAAAGATAAAAACAAAATACCTACAAATGTTTTGAACAAATTAAGACTCGTCTATTTAGTAAAAAATGAATAATTTGAAAAATATTATTATAAAGATGATCGTTTTGTATCTTTTACAAAAATGAATGAACGAAAAAATAATTTCAACGTCTATAAAAATATTTAAACATAAATTCTCGTTAACAAATTATATTAAAAGATATAAATAATCATTTTCAGAAAAATATTTTCATAATCATTTATTTTTTGCAAAACAATTCCCACTATAAAATTCTTAATCTGTCTTACAGAATTCAAGGGAATTATTCATTAATTGGAGTGGGGCTTTGACAAGTGTAAGTGTCTGCTTTGTTCTTAAAAGTATTTTTTACCTCCAGAAACACTACTCAAATTGTGTTTTTGTGCGAGTGCGTGTGTATCCCTTTTATTGATCCAAAAGGCACTGATATTTTTTTCCTTTTTGAAAAAGAAACAAAAAGCAATTTCTTTTTGGACGGAAGATCATGGCCGACAACGCCATCATCAAAGCATCCCTAGCTTTTTCTCCCTTTAAAGCATAGATGTGCCTAACTTTGAAATGGGTGGAGGAATTATCAATTGGAGGAAATTATATTACTTTAATTTCATCACCTTTATCTTTCCCCCCCTCCCTCCCTTTTTCACCTTGGTCTTAGGTGGAAGCTCACATTTTTCCTCCCACCAAATGATGGCCGACAGGAACACAACTTATGAAACTTCATGAGCATTTTTAGGGGAAGCATTAATAAAGAAATAGTCTTGTGGGGTCCTAATGTCCAATAAAGGCTGAGAAAGATGGCCCCCAAACAAAGTAGTTTGGGTGTTTCTGTTGCCTAAAGTTGACATGCATGGGGCTTTAGGGTTTGGTAGAAGTGGAATGCTATTTCTTTACCACCCCCCCCCCTTCCCCTTCAATAGGGCATAATATAATATAAGATTGAAAAGATGCAATGCCTACCCCCAATTTACATCAAAAGTGTGTATTTTTCATGCTATGCCAATGATCTAATGCTTTGAAGAGTTGGTAGCTGACTCATAAGAAAACTTTCTACTCCAACAATTCTGCTTTCGAATGTACCGTTTCAAGTACACATAAGTGGCATTTATCCACATCAACTTGTGGACATGAGATTTTATGCGGAACGCATATACATATAGTAAAAGTCCTTCCAATGGCTACCAAGTCCATGGTTTTCATTGAGTCTCTTGTAAATAGTATGAGCACTAAAGAAGAAAGAAAACATGGTTCAAACTCATACAATCATAATATCCTACTAGATAAGGAATTGGAATTCAAAACTTTGCAACATAGGAAAAAGTATCAAAAAAAAAAAAAACTTACATCTATTATATCAATACCAATTCAATTATAAACTTTTAAATTTGATCAATTTAATCCTAAATAGTTTCATATTTGTACCATTTGAATTCATCAAACCATCCACATCAATGATTTCCGGCCTAAATTGGCTAAATGGACTAAATTGATATCAATATGAAAATGTTTAGAATTAAATTAGCCAAATTAAAGGTTAAGATTGAACTGATATCCATGTAATAAGTTTTCAACTTTTTTTATATTTTTCCCTTGTACCACAAGGATGGTTTTTCTTACATGTACCTCATCAAGTCATCATCTTCTATCCCAGAGGCTTGGATGGAGGAGACACGTTTTTTTTTCCCTCTCTATCCCTCATATTCTGTTTTTTTATTCCCTTATATCGGATTTGCGAATGATGGTATTATTATGAATCTCTTTCACTTGATGTTAGCACGAAGTCAATCCTACACCTGTTATTCTTCTTTTTAGAGACTTTTCGATCTTTGAATTTTCAGCCGAGTATTGATTCGGATATAAAGAAATAAAGTAACATGCAAAGAATATTCACAAGAAACCCCCCCCCCCCCAAAAAAAAAAAAAGAGAGAAAAATAAGGAAAAGTAATTCCTAGGGCTCAAAGATTCTATAATGACATTTTGTGTGCACTGCTTAGATTACAGAGATTAGGCAATGAACATGGCCTACAGCATCACGTGGCAATTTGCTTCATCTTTTCCATCAAAGATCTTCAAAGTCATTAACCCATCCCCCCTTTCACTCTGGTCTGTGCAGTGCAATAATTACTCCCACAGAACTTCAAAGTTGAATGTTTTTATTGCAAAACCCTCGTTTGATGGAGAGCCTAAATTCAATGAAGCCCACCCCCTCCCCCCATAGCTGTTAGGTGCACTCATTACCAATTGAATTTACACTATAAAGAAGATCGCCAATAGAAACGAAAAGGAATTACACTAAAGGAAAGAGGCCCATCTGTTCTGTCCCATGGTCTAACAAAAATTAGATGATAGGCGGTCGAAGGGGCCATCTTGTCTTTTTTTTTTTCTTTTTTTCTTTTTTGTCTTGTTAAGCCAATTTAAGTGATTTAGCGACTCTTCCCAACTGATAAACTCAGATAAAAACTTGGTTAGACCGAACTTCTATACGAATTCAGAAAAGTTCTTTGTGATGTATTCCAAGACAAGAATCTAAGCCTTGACCTCAAACTGTTTGAGCTAATCTTGCAATGGATTGGATATGGCCTTGGCGTGCATGATCAAATTGTTCATTACAAGGAAACATGAGAACTTTTCAAAAAAAAAATTAGTGTACGCTCAGTTCGTGTGAACTTAATTCATGTCAATTTTCAGATTTAATCGATTCCCTATGATCTATTCACCTCCTTTAAATGTGCAAATATGCAAATATTTGTTGAATCTTTTTGTCTATCTCTCTATATTCTAACATGTTCTTTGATGAGAGAGAGAGGTACCTGAATAAGAATATTCGATTAAACATGAGAATTAACGTCTATTTTCCATATCCAAAAAGGACAATTAGATCATGGGACAGATCATTAACGTAGAAACTAGGGGAGTAGCAAATGTACTGACGGGAAGTCCAATCATTCGAAGAAGAAACAAAGAGACCTTATCTCCAAGGAAGCTCATTGTATAAACTAATCGGAAAGGAATTTTTTCACGTGATGCGATAGATTTACCGTGCTAAATTGATTGATCGATAGTGCAGAAACAAAATCTGATGGGCGCCGCTAGCTAAAAGCAGCTGCAGTCAGTCGTATAAAATATAGGAAAAAAAAAGGAGCGAATATGGGGACAGCCTTTAGCAAGAGATGGACCCTCCTATTGAATCCACGCTCGCGAAGGGTACCAATCATCGCCTTCGATGCCCACATGTGATCTCGTAGCCATTCCCGTCTGAGTCACTTCGTCCTTTTCCCCATCGATTCAAGCATGTGAACATGATTGATCAGATGATTTCTTGGAATTTTGCTCATCTTGGGACAGCACCCCGCTTATGTTATGTGAACGCAGTATGTTTTGCCAGCATCAGCCCCTAAAAGAACCAAACATTTGAGTTTGGGAATCTCTGAATGTGTGATTTTGATTCCCTGTCATTTTATTCACGATAGTAGTATTCTTACGATACTTTGGTAATTAGTCAATTCAATCATTACCTTATCTTAATAAGATTGATTCTAAGTTAAGAGACATCAAAGAGTAATTCAGAGATGGCTTCAATAGAGGGTTGAAGAAAATCCAATATTTTACCCAGAGGATTTAATATGTCCAGCGTCACTTTTAAGCCCAGATTTGCCTATCGATCGAGTCTACATCTCGCGCTCTTATAAACTTGAATTTCTGTCAAATTCCTTGCTCCATCTTGGCTCTATCACTCTGAACACACATTCTAAGGAAAAAAACATATCTTCTTTTCTTTGCTTTTCTATCTTTTTGCCGATGAGACAATCCTATCATTTTCTTCATAAATTGGCAAACATGAGAACGACCTTACACGAACCTCTTAGCTGTGAAAAGGGCACATGAGGGTTTTCAATCGAGGACTCGTCCAACTCAAGTTGCCCTACGAGATAAGGAGAACTACACAATCGTATTTGGCTAGCTTTCTTGTATCATCGTATCTTTGGGTGCAATATATTATTATGCTCTCTCTCTCTCTCTCTCTCTCTCTCTAGTGAAACGGGTAGGTAGAAGGAATCGATAAAGACAGAGAAATGGCCACCGAAGGAGACAAAAATTTCGTTACTGGTTGAGCAGAAGCCGTCGCTATTGCAGCATCCCAACCCTTTTGTCCCTAGTTTTTGGAAATTTCCACGAACGAGGAGAAGAAAATCTCGTGCTCAGAAGATCGAAATCTCAGAAAGAAACCCGTCACAGCCTCATATGCGTTTATATATTACATTATTTCCACTAGAGAAACTACAACTACGTGATATAGAGAAGCAAAAAGTTTAGTTGAAGTATAAAAAAATATAAATTATTTTTCCTTATGTTTCTCTCTACCTTTCGGTAGAACAATATACCGTCAAAGAAAGGGGTTTGATCCACCAGCACCACCTAACCTTACTGCGCATCACCTGTTTCCATTAATCAATCTTTGCACACGCCATACACTAACATGGATTCTCAAGCTAATGCATACTCTAATTTTAAATTAAGCACATTCATCGAAGTCCACTATAAAATCATTAACTGGGAATGCTCTTAAAATATCAGTCTCATATGAAAGTGCCTCCAAGATGTCCGTTAAGTATAATCGCTGCGAAATATCTTGATTTTCAAAAATCTCAATTACAAATGATACGAGAAAAATAGGGTATGGAAAAAATTGCAAAACTTGCTTTAAATGACTTCTTAACAAGTGTTCAATAAATACCCTCAAAGGAATATTAAATGGTCCGCACGTACGTTAGAGAATATGCTAGAGAATAAATTTATTGGTGCAAGTAGATCAAAAGTGTCTTGTCACTGTATCCTTGATAATCTCTTGAGGGACCCTTAATTTGATCTTGATGGGGGGATTTTATTATGAAGATGATTAATTTACATTTTGTCAATGTTAAAGCAAAGACAATATGGGGCTAAACTCTAGTCGTAGAGGCTAGTGATTACAAGATAAGTGACAAACAAAAGGTTGACGAGCCCGAAGCGCGATGTTTAGGATATCAAGATGTGATTATGTGCAAGCTTTTTTGGAATTATTTTTTGTTTTTCTAATGTTTCCTTGCTCTTGGGGACTCGCTAAGATACATGTAGTAGATCTATCCTATATATAAGGTCATTTATTTAGGGATCTAGCAGCAAATCTATCCCATTTTTTTTCATTTCCCAAGATCGGCTCTTATTTATTAATTATCTATCGGATATAAATCACGGACATTACTCGCGGTTATTTAATGGGAATCTAGCTGCAAATCTATCCCGTTTATCGCTCCCCAAGACAGGCTTTTATTAATTAATCCTCTATGGGATGTAATTTACGGAGGGTACTCGCAATTTGCACCCGAGAAATACGTCGCATGTTGAGTATATCTTAAATAGTTTTTTTCCGACCTTGCTGGTGCCATGAATCAAGGTCGTATTTCGACAGAAAAATATATGTTGACATTCTTATTTCCTTTTAATAAAAAAAACCATTAGAAATTACAAATTCGGATTCTTGCATTAATACGAGGTGCATGTATAATCGAGAATTGGATTACTCAATGAAGTCAATTCCTTTTTTATAATAAAAAAAATTAGAGCCAGTTTCAACAGCTGCAAACCAGGATTTAAGGGATAATATTTAGCAAGATAAATGGATTTTGTTAAGAATTAAACAGGAAAACCAAGGGAAAATGGTTCTTGGGGAAATGGCAAAGTTGACAACAAGGATGGTGCACGCGCACGTTCGTCCCTTAGATTATGGGAGGTTCCCATGTGACAACCGTACGAATATGGTTCTTGTCCTTTTGTGCCATCTTCTTTCGTTTCTCCTTAGCTCCTTACACGTGTGTCCCTCCCCACTTTGTTTTATTAAATAATAAAGGGAGAGAATAATGGAATTTCTTTTCTTATTGAAGGAGCCAAAAAAAGAAAAATGAATGAGGGAAAAGAATAATAAAAAAAGGAGAGAGAAAGAAAGGCTACATTATTATTACCCCGCTCATTGTGCTTCTTCCTCCATATGAGTGATACACTAGTTGCAATTTGCATTGGAATGATGCCTTATTGGTTTAAGTATGATTTCTTGACCTTTTTGCTTGGTTCAATTGGGCAAAGGATTGTAACCTTTTTTTTCTATTATATAGTTCAATGAGAACCCTAACAACCTTGATAATTACAAGACCCATGATTTAGATGAAAAATCATGCCTGTAAAAGTGTCTCTTCCAACTTTATCACGTTTGTTGTGTGTTTTCAGTGATCACATAATATTTATCAACTAGCTTGATCCTTTCAAGCCAAATCAAATCCACCTTTTTGCTTGAGTTAAAATATAATATATATATAATCAAGTTCAAAGAATACAATAACTATTGTTGAGTCAAATTCTACCAATGCTAACGGTATTAGAAGTGTAGAACCTAATCGACCCGAATGATACAATGACCTAATCAAACATTTGACAAGAGAACGATAACTTTCTTTCACATAATTGGCTATAATTATAGGACATGATTTAACCTAAAAACTAAAATCATTTGGTGGAATGAGACCGCATATGTAAAAGGTATATTATGATTCATTGAAGGTATATGTGATTATATTTCACGCCCTCCTCATGTGTAAGTTGATTCCTTACACACACACAAATCAGTTCAATTATTGCAAAATGGGCATGACTAGTATTTTTATATGAGCCAATTATTGTGTTACCACCACGAATAATGAGTTCGAGAGGGGAATGTTAGAATTTGAACTCTTGAACTATGTTATGATATCACCCTTACCAAAAAAAAAAAAAAAACTATGTTATGATATCATGTTGTAATGATAACAAAATATATATATGTAGAAGAAAATCATATATAACACAAAATACAAAATAAACAGGGATTATGCTTCACACTCATAATCAAATTGTACTTTATTAAAAAATGAATTTTTTTCAGTCTTTCTAGCATTAATTCAACTTCACAACGAGAGAGAAAGGATACAAGAGAGCGGGTTATTAAGAAATAAACCAACTGAAACAAAAATTAGGCAATTACAGGCAAGAAAGGAGAACACCAAAAAGATGCAAAGGCGAAAAAGAAAAAGAGAAAACAAACATCCAAAAAAAAATTAAAATTTTTTTAAAAAATGAAAACAAAAAACGAACAAAAAGAGAGGCTAAAGCTGAAGACCCACCCCCCGCTCTTCTTTTCTGTAGTTTATATATAAGCTGAAAAACAACCTCTCCACCATCTCTCTGTATCTCCCTCCTCCCGCAGAGACGCGCACACGGTTGGAGCTGTCTCTCTCTCTCTCTCTCTCTCTCTCGACAGCAGCAGCAGACACCTGCCGGAACAGAATCGCAACATGGTCATAACCCCGTCAACGCCGCCGCCGTCCGCGGCGGAGCTCCACGTCGACAACCTCCGGGCCCTCAAGGTCCTGGGCAAGGGAGCAATGGGCACCGTCCTCCTCGTCCACGACGCCGCCTCCGACCCCTCCGCCTCCTCCCCCTTCGCCCTCAAGCTCGTCGACAAGTCCTCCGCCCACGACGCCACCCGCCGCGCCCGGTGGGAGATCTCCGTCCTCGGCCGCCTCACCCGGCCCTCCGCCCACCCCTTCCTCCCCCGCCTCCTCGCCTCCTTCGAGACCGACGAGTTCCTCGCCTGGGCCGTCCCCTACTGCCCCGGCGGCGATCTCAACGTCCTCCGCCACCACCAGAACGACCGCGTCTTCTCCCCCGCCGTCATCCGCTTCTACGTCGCCGAGATCATCTGCGCCCTCGACCACCTCCACCGCTGCGGCATCGCCTACCGCGACCTCAAGCCCGAGAACGTGCTGATCCAGCAGTCCGGCCACGTGACCCTCACGGACTTCGACCTCTCCAAGCAGCTCAAGCCCAGGAAGGCCAAGTCCATCCACATCCTCGAACGCCGCGAAAAGGAGGCGGAGCTTCCCCAGAGCAAGCCGAAGAAGAACAACCTCACGCGCTTCGTCGGGGCGTTCAGCGAATCCAAGGCGCTGAGCCTGAAGAAGGCGAAGTCGGCGCGGGTCAGCCCGGTGAGCCGGCGGAACAAGCCGGGCGGCGGCGGCGGCAGCTTCTCCGACGACGGCGAGCGTTCCAACTCCTTCGTGGGGACGGAGGAGTACGTGGCGCCGGAGGTCGTCCGGGGTGAGGGCCACGAGTTCGCCGTCGACTGGTGGGCCCTCGGCGTCCTCACCTACGAGATGCTCTACGGGGCAACCCCGTTCCGGGGCAAGAACCGGAAGGAGACGTTCCGGAACGTGCTGGCGAAGAACCCGGAATTCGTCGGGAAGCGGACGGCCCTGACGGACCTGATCGAGCGGCTGCTGGCGAAGGACCCCACCATGAGGCTCGGCTACCTCCGGGGGCCGCCGAGATCAAGGAGCACGAGTTCTTCCGAGGGCTCAGGTGGGACCTGCTGACGGAGGTCGTGCTGCGGCCCCCCTTCATCCCGTCCCGGGACGACGGCCGCGGCGCTGACGACGCCGAGAGGCTGGCGGCGCGTGCGGTCGACGTGCGGGAGTACTTCCGGAGATCGAGCCAGCCGCCGTCGATCCCGGCGTCGCCGCTGCCGTCGCCGTCTCGGAGCGTGTCCCTAGCGGAGTTCTGACCCCACCCCACACGTGTGCAGGACTAATTTTTCTTTTCTTTTTTTTGTAACTATTTTTTTCCCCCCACCTCTTTCCTTTTTAAATTGTCGCTTGGGCTCACCCACCTAATTAACTCGCTGTACATAGGAGAGTTTTAATAATAATTGTAGAACGTGATTAAAGCTATAAAGTTGAGCTTGGGGTAATTATATAATCCATCCCCCCCATTTCCCCCCTTGCCAAATCGTTCTTCGAGCCGCGCGTGGCCCGCAGTCTCCCGTCACGCAGTTAGAAAGCCATCGTCGGACGGAAATCGTATCGTGTTGTTCAATTTTCTTAGTTCTTTTTTTAAAAAATTTCCCTTTGATTTTTGCTTGGTGTGGAAGGGAAAAACAAAGTGCCTTGCATTTCTTGCACTCCATTGCAATCTCGAGTACAAGGAATGCAAAACACATGGAATCAGATTTTCGAAACGACCTCATGGAGAGGGACATGCGCACGAATGGATGGCTTCGGCTTTGATCTCAACCGCACACTCGAATCAGGATTTGGCAAAACGTAAGGCGTTAATTTATCGTGGAAAGGGATTTCGTATTACTTGGTTTAGACGAAGAGAGATCGTTGATAATGTCTGATTTACAATTTAGAGATTTAACGAGGGAGGCAACGACCTTATAACAATATAATTTTTTATTTAAACTTTTGGAATGTGAATATCAAAAGGGGAGCCTCATTGATTACCGCACAGTAAGTGCTTATTCTATAAAGTTATGGGGGTCTGAAGGGCGGGCTAACACTTGAAAAACTTTCTATCGCGGTTTAGCATTTCACTGGCCCTAGCTACCTTCAGTGGTCCTGTTCAACAACAAAATATATATTATATATATTTGTAATATATAATCTTCTAAAAAATATCGTAGGGTAATTACAATTTGGGTCCTGATTAGCTTAGTCAGTCTTTTTCCTTGACTTGTCATTATCGTTACTCCAGTCAAGAATCGAGAAAATATTGCTTTGAGCGCGACTTAACTCGTGAAAATTGTATGTTCTTTTAGACAAGGAAAACATAAAAATTTTATATGGAGCTCGTGTCGTACTCATGAATAATAAAAGTCGGGCAGGTGACGACCATCATTAGCATATCCTCAAATTAGGGGAGTGGGAAAAATGTCCAAGCGGTTCAACAAATCCGATGCTAATCATGATATTTAGTGCCATTAATCACGACCTTTTCTCAGGACCCGCCTTGTCCCTTTCTTGGACCGTATATAATAACAAAACGATAATTCAAGGGCTCCGATCGCATCTGTACACAAATTTAATTTATGTTTTTTATAATCTTAGGGTCCATCCGTGCGAAAAATTGCTAAACAAAGGGTTTATTTTATTATTTTTTATATGTTGTCGCGACTTTTTTTTTTCCTAACTTAATTTAATTAACTTTGGGGGACTGTGCAACTGGCCTTTCACGGCAAAGTGGATAGAAAAAGATTAAAAACTTTTTTTTTTTTTTTTTTGGGTACAGAAGGTTGTCCCTTGTCTGCCCCCACCACATTAACCGAGGGACATCGAATTGTTAAGTCCCCCTCCCTCCCCATCCTTTCACCGGTTTAGTCAATCGTGCTTTAAGATTTAGCTTTCTGACGAGCAAGATACCGGATGCTGTCGCTGACGTCATTAATCGCATATATGACGTACTGACAAGGCGTGACGGGATTTAACGCCTGACGCGCTTTGCATATCTAGATTCTGCAAATAACATTTTTGTCGACGAAGACCACGCCCAAGACACTTTTTAGTCGTATTAAAAATAGTCATTTCAACTATATGAAATAATTAATTAATAGAAATATTTTTATTATTGATAATGACTTATATTTAACTAGTTTTATTGACAGTAAAAATATCTTTTATTTATGTAGTTTTATAAACGACCCAAACGATTATCATTTCCAAGATATTTTCGTAATTATTCATTTTTTATGGAATAAACGAAATATATATAATAATTCATTTCCTAAGGAATATCCTTAATGACTTGTTTAACAAGCATCCCCAATTATTAATAAAATCCATGTAAACATTATAATTTTGTGAGGAGTCTCCTTTCTCTTTTTTAAATATTTAATTCCGAGACTCTTTTTATAATCAAAGTTTTATTATGCATTTCATGACACATTTATCGATGGTATCAATGTTGTGGACATTCTTATGCGGATGCCATTGCAGATGGCGGCTAACATGCCTTAATTACTCCACAAAGACTGGCTAATGTATGGTCTATGCTCATATGCTCTCTTAGGATCACTCTTTCTGTCAACCTTCCGTGATTATTGCTTTAAATTTGAGATTAGTATTTTAATTCCCTTAGCACGTGGAATTCAACTGAATGGCGTCACGATTCCTTTTCCAAAACGATCCTGAAGAGATTTCAATCGCCGGGTCTAACGGGCAAAATTCCAAAAGACAGAAAGACAAAAGATCATGATAGGCTATCCAAGAATAAGACGACCCAAGAATTTATACGATAGGCCGATATACGCAGAACTCGGACCGAAAGTGTCATCATCAACTGCAATAGCCTGGTCTTGCCACTAGCGAGAGCATCTGGTGCTGAGGTAAACCAGAATTTGGTTCCCTAAACACGGAACTTTGAACGAGGAATTATTCCCTGTGTCGGCCAGTTGTATAAATGCCAAATACCGGAACCAAGACCACGAGCTGTGTCTTCGCGCGTTGTCGTGAATCTTAGCACTGTGCATTTTATGTGGAACTTGGACCTTCCCCGGTGAAAAAATGGAAAGAACAGACCCACTTGCTTGTGTCTAATGGGGAGAGAGAGAGAGAGAGAGAGAGAGAGAAGAATAAGAAGAAGCGTGATGCTGATAAAGTCGCTCTTCTTCGGCTGGAAGAAACGAAAAGAGGCCTCTAGAGCTCTGGATATTTCCTCTTTGTCGCGTTCCTTCTTTACTAACTTATCTGTGATAGTGTCATCTAGAACATGGTCATCTGGAACATGGGGGCTGCCGCGGAGACAATGAGGGAAAGTGCAAATCACGGGTGTGCATATTTGTCTTCATCGACGTTCTCGTGAAGACATGACATATCTTTTCGTTCAGAACATGCCCTAAAGAAGAGAAAAATATATATATATTCTCAGCTGCAGGTGATGATGGCGTGCATGTGGCTTCGCATCTTGATGTCATGGGCATTGCATTGCATGCATATTAAAAGATTAGTAAGATGAATATGTTTAGTCTCCACATGATCAACTCGATAATCTTAAAGTAGATAAGCGTGCTTAAATATGACAGGACATGAGATTTAAAAAAGTGGTGGGTCACACAAAATAGATACATTGATTCGGCGGATGTAAAGGGAAGTAGATTGAAGAGTGGCATTTCTTGTTTCATCAATAAATATCTCATATTGTCTAATAAAAGAAATGTCCACGAGGTTGTTTAGGGTAAACACCGAGAACATTGACGTTTTGTAAGAAAACTGAAAATTGGAGCTTGACCGCAAGCAATGATCGATCTGCATAACAAACATCTTCATTCCCAATAAAGATGTGGACTGGTCAAACTATATAATTCCATTCAAGGCATAGAGAGGAATCAACCCTTTGTAATCGTGATCATGAACATTGTAGTCTGACCGCGACCCAAAAAAAAAAAGACCAGCATTGGGAACCCTAATTTTACTTTCAAGAACTGATTCATCTTGACCACCCCCAAAGTGGCATCTCCACAAGCAACTAAGCCATGACCATCCATTGTCAATCTGATTTTGCGGTCGTCGGTACATTGCTACGTGGTCTCTCTTGAAGCTATTTAAATCACAAGGGAGGAGGAATATGATGATGATACTTAAAAAAGTTAAGAGGTCTCCCCTCTTTTTGAATGGTAGAAATTCCACTTTTCTTTGGTCGGTTTCTAAAAGACGGAAGACTTTAGTGCGGAATGTATGGTTCAAAACTGTATTTAGTGATTTCCTTGATTGATATTGACTTCGGTTGATAATGAAAGCTTTAATATTTTAGAAAACTCTCTTTTGAAGGGGAAACGAATGGGCTCCTTCCCCAACCCCCCCCTTCTCCCGGGGCCCTTTTATCCTTGAGTGCAAGAATTGACCCGGTATCTTGACAAGCAAGCCCTTGAGCTAGTAGCTTTCCAGTTCCAGCACCAGTATGTCCATGAGTGGGTATTTTACCTGTATCTCATTATTCAGACTTCAATCGAGAAGCAGCATCTATGTCACGACCTGCGTGTCAAAGTGACTTAGATCCGAAAGCCTGACATGTGGGCAGCTCGAGATTTCCAAATGACGATGTGAAAGACATGTTTCTAATGCGGAAGTCGAATTTACAATGTCTAATACACATACTCCTCACATTGATTGAGGACGATTCTTTTTGTTTGAAGACAAGATACACCAACTTCCCAAGCACGCGCATCATTAACAAAGTGGTTCATCCATGAAACATGGTTCCTAAAGTAAACATAGAACATATATAGACAACATAATACCCCAAATCTGAGGGTAGCCTAACCAAAATACAACCACAGTACAAAGGGCTCCTATATAAAGCTTGCTTGGATAACAAAGAGAGATCTATCTAAAGAATGATGTGCATGTACCACATGGCAGCTCACCAATTTACGCCGATGAGGTCTTATTTGTATCATATGTCACCTATTGGCTAAAATCTCATTTCCTAAAAGGAGGCATCAACCCGAGAAGTGGAACATATCGTGCACTTGTCCAGGCTCTATACCTATCATGCATAGGATCAAAGCCCCTTGATTCATATTCAAGGGAAAATTATGTAATTTCCAATTCTTCTGTTCAAATGAAAAAAGATATGCATTTCAATGTCCACCATAGTCTGAACCAAAAAAAGGTCCACCATTGAAATATCGACACACAATTCGATGTTTCATCAAGTATAAATTACAATACTATACAAATGTACAATAACCCTTTAATTTGTGAATATGAGAAGATGCAATTATCCAAGAGTTCGTGAGGCCTATGTGGAAGCATAAGTAATTCTGGCAAATTGTGGGTCTTTCTAAAGAAGAAGTTTTTTGGTTCGACAATTAAAGTTGAAACCAAATTACAGTAGAGAAACTATAATGGCTATAAATATAATTCTTTTTTTTTTGGCCGTACTCGATGTGGAAATGATTGACTTTAATGATAACTCGAGGGAAAATACGAGTCGATTTTTGATCAATCCTGGAAACTAAAGTTTATCACAAGAACTGTCGAGAAATCAGATTGCAAATTTGAGATCAGGTTCTAATTCTAATTTTCTTGAATATAGTTAATCCTGGAGGCTGTAGGGAGGAGTACTGTCTGCATGATTTTGGGAACATAAGTATTGTCAAACCATGCAATGTTTATAACAGTGTGCAAGTCATATGGTGGAGATGTTTGATTATATGTAGGTGGGATTGGGCCTAAGACCTCGAATATTTCTGATCTTACTACGGCCAGAAGACACACGGTTGGGCCCGAGGGTTTCTTCATGATTGAAGTGGATCTTTGCAACTGACGATTTGCACATCACAAGACCAAATCGAACGTGGAGCAGTGAGTGAGCTCCGACCCAGCTTGGATGATGTTTGACATTACCCAACCCAACAAACCTAAGACTCCCATCTCTCTCTGTGTGACGATCCATCCTTACTGGTATTTTTGTTACATGGTCTTCTGCTATACTGTACTACTCGAATGAGATTTCTTCTCTCTTGCCCAGAAAGGAAAACCCTCACTCAATCTGATAATTAGATAGCTTCGTAACCAGCATGATCTCCTCTGTCTGGACTGGTTTTAAAGTTCGATATCACGCTGCTAAGAAAGTTCATAAACTCCGCTTCCAATAGGTATTTTGCTCCGCAACTGGTTGGATCGACTCAGCCTGATCGACCTGGGTCAAGCCTCTAAAACAAATGGTCGAGACGGTGTCTATTCAGGGTGAGCCCAAAAGTACTAATTATATGCCGTTCATCAACGAACCCTCTCTCGACAATCCCCTCCTCTTAAACACACATTTCCATGTTTTTCTCCAGTAATATCCCGCACACCACATTTGCGTTACCTATTCAATGCGGTGTGAAACGAGGTCATTTGTAGTCGAAGTGAAGGATTCGCAAAGAAATAACTCTTTTCATAATATGACATCGAGAAATCAAGTCGATTGGGAATCAATTGAATTTGGGACCTTTTGTTTTCACCACTTGATCTGGTCCAGCATTATTCATACAGGTCATTTTCCAACTGCATATCATTAAATGTTAAGAAAGAATCTGTTACTTTCATGTTATACCCCATTTTCAAAACCATACAAACGAGGCAAGCTCGATAGGTCTATTATTGCTTGCTTGGCCAGCGACTGATACAGCGCAAGTAGGAGATGCAACCACAAATTCTTTTCCCGCTCATCTCTTCTCATCTTATCTTGTAAGGGACTTCTTCTTCTCTTTCCATGGGCCATGCCTTGCACTTTCCTTGTACACCACCCTGTGGTGCCTCATCTCTCACTCTTCTTGAGCTTAAGTGAGGCACCCTTCAATCAATTTTTTTGACATTTACATACTTAAAAGAAAAAAACCAAAGTTGCTCAGCCCGCAAGGAAAAAGTCAACATCCCTTTTAGGTGCCACTCGCCATAAGTTGACAAGTGATGCTGCAGCAGGTGAATAGTAAGTGGGAGTGCGTGGCTGTGAGTGTTTTGCACTTGTTGGCAGGCTGCGGACTTTGGCCTTTTCCTTCCTCGGTGAAAGTTAATGGGCCAACACGTAATGCGGAAGGAAAAGATGCTGCTAACTCTCTTGCCTGAGCTGTTCCCCACCTAAAAAGGTCTTTTCATCTTCTTCTACTTTGATTCGGCCATCACGTTTGAGGGTTGGATCATTCGAGGTAGTTGTAAAGTGAACGGATTCGCGTCGTGCTAGAAGTAGAGACAAGTGTGAATTTGCACTGGATGACAATGCGCGCAGAAACACTTCACACGTATCCATCGCAACTTCCTTGTTTTACTTGTGCACTTGTTTATCTTCGACTGGGGTGCTCTAATTAGTGGGACTTTATCCGACCCAAAAATTCATGGCCATCGTGATTTTGGAGATCTCAGTTTCAGTTTCGCTCTCTCCTACCAACATTGTTCTTGATTTCTGTTGCGTATCGGGACTTGAAAATTAGGTCTCGTGAAGCTTGTTCTTGTTTTCTTCCCTGTATTTTTCTGTTCACAACCGAGCAAAACTACAATGAAATTAAAATTAAGGAAAACAAAAAACACAGATTTACGTGTAAAACCTTTTTAGAAAAATTCACAGACAAAGAAGAAATAAAATCCATTATGAAATTCAAGGATATTAACAAATAATTCAAAAAAAACCATAAAATTTTTTATGTCTCTACTTCTGAACTTAATAATAACTTGACAAAAACAATATTTATATTATTGGGCTACGTGTTTGGGCTGTCCAAACCCTATGCTACCAACACTAAATCTTCAAAAAAGCACACTCTCTCTCTCTCTCTCTCTCTCTGATTCTAACTTTCTAAGCTTGTCTCGATAACAGGAAACGTGCAAGCAGAACCAAGCGCAAATGCCGAAATAATCATAGGATAATGCGAGATATAATATATTATTCTATAGTATTCGTATAGTAAATAATATAAACCCGATTAAAGTCAATACCTAAGAACAGCACGCTCCGCTGGTGTCCCCATCTATATTTTCAACTAGTATATCTCGCTAGAATAATCATTTATTAATCATATGTCTTCATCAAGCAGCATGTGGTACCCTGTACAGAGAAGAAGCAGATGCTCATGACGCTTTGTTGTCATATATCGCCTTTGGCCGATGTAGAGGAAGATGGATCTTTAAACATTATTAACCCGATCGAAACCCCTATAATGGAGTGAGCGTCGGGAATAATTCAGGTCGTGTCATGGATCAAAAATAGAATAAGAATCTCGTGAATCTGTGATGGAGATTGGTGGGTGAGCTTGAGTAAGCTTTCAAAGCCAAGCGAATACGATGGGAAAGAACAATCTTGGCACTTCCCTTGATGTTCTTTTGCTTCAATCATAGGGGCAATGATTTCTTTATAAGAACTCAAGAAAGACTTGACAGGATGAGGCACCTTGTTCTCTCTTTGAAGAGTTGATTTTGAGTAGATAGGTAGATACCACTGTTAGGTAAAACATTGCCATCAGTCCCTCCTGTCAAGAATGCGATCAGCCAATATTAACGCCAGAAATGGGTAATTCTAGCTGGATGCCGCTTTAGCTAGAATCAACCGCATACTCCACCTTATAAATTGATTTGTTTTTTTTTTTATATATAATTAAGATAATGATACAAATAGTTCCTGAATTTTGGCCTATTGTACAATTTGATTCTTGAACTTTTTTTATTTATTCAATATAGTTCTTGAACTTTTGATACATGTCTGGTGGTTAAACATTTTCAGATAGTTTAGCGAACAGATTGAGATGTATCAAAATATTAGGGATCACGTCAAACAAATAAAAAATTCAAGAGTCACTTTGAATAAATTAAAAATTCAAAAACTATATTTTACCTCGGGCCAAAGTTCAGAACCATCTGTGCCAATTTTTTATTATAATTTGCAAAAATGAATCTATGTTATAGATACATTTGTATGTATGTATGTATGTATGTATGTATGCATGTATGACTTTGTTCTTTGTCTAACTATCTTAGATTCTCGAACATGGAGGAGCAATATGGTGGAGATCATCAGTTCTGCGAATCAACTCAAGCGACTGCGGTAGAGCAAGAGGGAATGGCCAATTCAAGCTGTCCGAAGAGAGGAGGGAAAACTCATTATACAATTTCAGTCAGAAAATTGATGAATTGCCAGCGAAGAGCCCATACCATCATGACCCACATCTGTCGTCGAGTTCAATTATGTATTCGATGATAGGAAAGACTCTTATTTTTCGTAGCGCTCATGTGGTACATCATTTGGCAAATTCGGACCCTACTTCGATCATAAATTGGGCCACCCTCATCAGGACTTCGTGGTATTTGAAACCTCGGGTTTCTCAAGGGACGGGATTGTAATTATATTGTGGACAAATTAAGTAATTATCAAACTTACATTGATGCTCTTGAAACAAAGGAGCTTTGCTTCATTAATTAATGTTACGTTCACCGAAATGTTTCGGATATGCTTTTAATTTGGGTCATATGTAAAAGCCATTGACTTATTAATCCCAAGTCCTTTTGTGTGAGAGCAACGATTGCAAGGGATTAGCTCACTTATTTATATAGACAAAAAATTTTGTCTAAAAATTTCACAAAAGTTCATGATATATTACCAAAGTATATATTACTAAAGTAAATTAAACTGATACATTGTTATGTGATGGGTGAAATGATAAATTTCATCAAATAAAAGATTAATTCCACGACATTGCATAAATCTCTCGCAAATTTAAATTTAGGATTCCATTTTTTTTTGCAAAAAATAAATGATATTTTCCTAAAAATAATCGCTTATATCGCTTTAAAAAATTAATCACTAAAAAATTTGTTCATTATCAACAATAATTTATGTCTAACAATTTTTATAGACTATGTGTTTCACCATAATTTCTTCCGTGATGAAATACCAATCGTTGAAAGTTGCTCTTCGGCTTTTAATTAGAGGAGATAGGTTTTGTAAAGACTCTGGGCATATAATGTCTAGGAAAAATAAGGATTTCAATAGCTTTACTTCGAATCAAACTATACAAACACAAATGGTATTGGAATTTAATCAACAACAAGGCCTAGGAAGTACATCTATTACAAACCAACCAAACATAAACAAACTCCACCCAAATTTAATTAACGATAAAGCTCGAAAATGCCAAGATATAGATACTCGTTGAAATTTTATCTACGACGCGAGTTTGAAAGATAAAAGTATAATGCAAGCAAGTAAAAATAAGTGAAAGATAACAAATTTGATTTATTTGTGTGAGGGTCCCCAAAGAGTACGATGTGGCTATTTAAAATCTACAATTGACTGTTATTAATGGAGTTTACAAAGGGAAATTATAAATATAGGTTAAAAATGGTTGCCAAATGATTACATCAATAGTTACGTTGACTCCATGATTTTGACGGGTTTTTTTTTTTTGGTGACCCAAGGAACCTCCGTGCGTTGCTTCGCGGCGGAGTAAACTCTGGGGTGGACTAGGCCGCCACTACTGACCCAGCCCACAGGTGAATCGCGCGATTTTGACAGTTTTTCGACTCAACTATCTTGACAGTTTCTTCAACCGCATTACCATGACATGATCGGACATGTTGAGAATCGTAACAAAACGAATATATTGCTAACATCTACATTATTTAACATACATTCTGTTAAAATACTCCTAAACATGCTTCCATTGATAATTGACTTGTCGAGAATGATCACAAAACGATTATTTCGAGAACATAAACATTACTCAACATACATTTTGTTAGAGAGTTCGCAACGTGATTATGGAAAAAGAAAGTCTCACATAGGAAAAATAGAAAAGAAAAACTATTTAGCTTAGAGAAGAGAATATCTATGTAAGTGTTGCTTGAAAGCAAGGGTTTGCTTGAAGGCAAGGGTTCTATCTTGATTATATATCCCGCATTGTATAGGTCTCATTATACATTTCAGCTTGAATGGGCCCTTGGGCTTGGCTTGTCTCGAGGATCTTTTATTTTCGTAGAAATTCAAAATCTATGACAAGTCATGATTAGACAATTTTGAAATTTATTCATGATACATCCATCAAAAGTTAATTGACCCGTCTAATTGTTATGTCCACTCATGATACGCGTTGCTTGGTTGTCCTTGCGTAAGAAAAGCTATTCACATCTCCATGTGTCTGCCTTTGAAAAGTTTGAGAGGGAAAGTTTCACTCGACGAGCATTTATCGCCTTAAAAAGGGATTTTCAACGCTTCTAAGTTGAATAATCTCATTTCGGCACGACTTTTCCATCACACTTAGTACATTTTTATCGTTTCAACAATCAATTTATTGATCAGACGTAATTCATGTGCATATTTGCTCCTCGTTAGTTAAAAGAAACATAGGTTCCATTTTATTATTTCCTCCCTCCCTAGTTGTCTATTTGAAAACATCCCATGTAAAGACGAAAATGTGAATTAAAAATCAAGGGCCATCAAAATTTGAAGAAACCCTTTAAATCAATTATAGTTTCTTTTCCTCCTACTTTTGAGCAGCCGCTTTTCTTCAACCATATAGTTTCTTTTTTAGGAAAATTAAAAGTTCTTTGTATTCGTTTCCGAGATATTTCTCCCACGAATATATTCATAAATTTTCAACCAAAAAAATAAATAAAAGGAATGATTACATTCAAATAGCTATCTCTAATTTTATTTTCTCGTTCCCGTTTTCATCAAAGTTTTTCACTTTCTAAGAATGACTTAGTGTAGCGGTAGTCAATTTAAATCGAAATATACCTTCGTTTTGTGTATAATTTTCCCATAACTTTTTTTTCTTAATCCTTGATAGTTGCCCTCCAACGGAATCCAGTAAAACATTTCAAATATAAAAATTATAACAAAAAAATGGGGAGTCACACGGTTGCGATTTTCTCTCTCTTCGCTCGGCTTTTTCCTCTGGCCTGCGCTCCTTCCTCCTTCAGAGGGGCGGAGCGAGCGGCGGTGGAAACCGTAAGGCACGGCGGGTTCGACCCATCAGCGAAAATGGTGTGACCCGCCTCGAGCATCTCTCGCCGCCGCCGCGGCCGCCGCTTCTCCGATGATGGGTCCAGAAAGTCTCGGAGAAAGCGAAACGGCATGGCACAGCCCCGTTCTGTTCCCAAACAACAACCGCTGTTCCCGGCTCTGTTTCTGCTCCTGCTTCTGCTTCTCTCTCCTCGCTGTGTATAGAATATAGCTCCACAAATCGCTGCGAAATTCATCGGTCAAACCCCACCCACCACCGGGGAAAACGACGAAGTATCCGTGATTTTTCCCTGTCCCTACCCTCCTTCCTGCCACTCTCTCTGTCTCTCTCTGTCTCTGTCTCTCTGTCTCTCTCTCTCTGTCTCTCTCTGTGATTCCTTCAGTCTCTATTTCGAGTTACGCCGACTGGACGTATATACCTCCCGTAAATATCCTAGCTTTCTGCTGATACCAGTTGAATTATTATTATTGTCAGTACACTCGCTTCCCAGCCCACCATTTTTCAGCTTGTTTATTAAGTTAGTTACTAAATTCGATAATTTCGCGAGGTGGGGTTTGCTCATCTTGATTGCTTAAAGTCTTCCCCCTCTCTCTCCCCTTAGTGTCTCCTGATGTATATAGAGCTTCCAGTGATATTCGTTCCACTGTTCTTGCTAACTCTGTAATTTTTGCTGCTTTGCTCGAATCCACCTTAGAAAAGCGCGTCCTTTCTGTTGCCTCTTTATCTAATTCTATCCAAAGTGTCTCTCTTTTTGTGTTAAAGATTTCCCGTCCCTCTTTGATTTCTGCTACTAGAAACACAGCCCCTTCGTTGAAACATATCTCCTTCGTATTGCCCAATGTTTAGCCTTTTCCATTGTGGGTAATTCCAGACTTTTATACAGAAAATTGTACACTGATCCCATTTTAACCTTTTTTTAATTTGCGGGTAGTTTTGAATATTTTTTATCTAATTGTGCTTTAATCCCATTCTTGTTTACAAAATCGCCGTTCTTATCTACCCTCATCTTTCACTACAAACGCTATATAAAAATTACCAGATTATCTGCTCTGTGTGGTTCTTCAGAGCTCAATTCTGCACGATACAATCCAGTGCAGTGCCAAAAGAATGAAGGCTTTTTGTTTGTTTCGGTTGTTAATCTTGCTTGTTTTAATCAATGGTGCTTTGTGTAAGGAGTGTACCAACATCCCTACTCAGCTTTCGTCACACACTCTTAGATACGAGCTCTTAGCGTCAAACAACGAGTCATGGAGAGAGGAGATGTTCTCACACTACCATTTGATTCCAACGGACGAGACGACTTGGTCCAACTTGTTACCAAGAAAGATGTTAAAAGAAGAACAGGAATTTGAATGGATAATGGCGTACCGGAAATTGAAGAATTCTGCTGGGTCTGACTCACCAGGGGAGTTCCTTAATGAAGTATCGTTGCATGATGTGAGACTGGATCCGAGTTCAGTTCAATGGCGGGCACAGCAGACAAACCTAGAATACTTACTGTTGTTGGATGTGGATAGTTTGGTGTGGAGCTTCAGGAAAACGGCGGGTTTGCCGACACCGGGGAAGGCATATGGTGGTTGGGAGGCCCCGAATTGTGAGCTCCGGGGTCACTTTGTAGGTTAGTTTGGTTGTTACTTCAGTTATTTTGATATATATTGTTATTCCCATTTGTCGTTGAACTGGTTAGTCTTTGTGTCACTATAGTCTAGTGATGTGCTTGTTCTGGAACACATCATACGTCATTAATGGATGATCTCTTCTCTTTCCAGCATGAAGGGTTCCTGTTCCTTGGCTGAATTATGTTTTTGGCCCGATGCCATCTCTATGTCATAAACTTAGTGACAATTATGTTTTTTTGTTTTGTTTTTTGGGGATGATTTTGGCGTCAGTCTCAAACGGAACAGGCTTTGTTTCAGTAGGAATAGGTGGAGAAGTTAGCATTATATTTGAATATAATTTTGGTGTTTGCTCTGGTTTGTCTCTTACTTGGAATAAGATCTTCTCATGATGCGGCATCGTTTATTCATTAAGTGCAAAATGAGAGAAGTTTGTTGTTTGCAGGACTATCTTGTTATTGAGCATTTGCTGGACTGGACGTCCATATTGATTACTTAGGATCCAAATTGGTTGATGATGAAGTTGAATTTTGTCCATGATCTTTCTGTCACTATGGTTTGAGTATCTTGCTTTCCTGTTTTGAAGGGCATTATTTGAGTGCGACGGCAAAAATGTGGGCAAGCACTCACAATGATAGTATTGGAGAGAAAATGTCTGCATTAGTGACTGCTCTAGCTGCCTGTCAAGAGAAAATGGGTACGGGATATCTTTCGGCTTTCCCATCCGAGCAATTTGATCGTTTCGAAGCTATCAAACCAGTCTGGGCTCCATATTACACCATTCACAAGGTACAGTTCTCAAGTGTTTGGAATTTTTAACGCAGCACTCCCTGTTTTGATTCTAGTCTGGTAAGCTTGAAAGTAACGACTTGAGTATCTAATTCGACAGATCATGGCGGGTCTTCTGGATCAATATACACTTGCGGGCAACAAGCAAGCTTTGAAAATGGTTACATGGATGGCTGATTACTTCTACAATCGAGTGCAGAATGTGATCAGAACATACTCTATAGAAAGACACTGGCTGTCGCTCAACGAAGAGACTGGTGGCATGAATGATGTCCTTTACCAGTTATTCACTGTAACGGTATATGAACTACAAGTTATTCTGTGTAACTGCATGTGAACTTGATCTGGGCTATTGTCTCTTGCTTGATTCAAGACATAGCTGTATTGAGCAATTGCTCTGGTGATACACCAGATAGTCATAGATCGATCCTCTCAGAGTTTGCAACATTGGTTGCCTTTAGTTGTCTGAGAAAGTCATGCTCTTTCTTGCCCGATGATCTGAGTTTTCAGTAACTCTTTGAGGAAATTTATTTTTTTGCAATGGCTAATGTGAGTGAGTAGAGAAGTGTTCTTTCTTTGCATTTAAAGAGGAAATGGCTATCAAATATTAACATATATTGAGAGGTTCCCGCATATTTTTAAATCAGCAAGGTTTTGCTCAGTGAACCCTCTTCATTGTACTGTAGCGCGTCACCTATCTCGAAAATTGTAGATTTTGATCCTGATTTTGTGCTTCTACTTTTTTGTTGCAGAACGATACCAAGCATTTGTTCTTGGCTCATCTCTTTGATAAACCTTGCTTTTTAGGATTGCTTGCTGTGCAGGTAAAAACCATTTTTGTTTCTTTAGTGTTCTCATCATGCTACTCCAAGTCTTCAGAGAATATGTGTGATTTTTTCAAGTGCTATAATGTTTTTCGAGGTTCAGAGAGGAATATTTAAAGTCGGATGAGTCCTCTATGTCAGATTTGTAACCGATGGTGCAAGCCTGCAAGGGATTGCTATAAATGAGGACATATATGTGTGTCTTTCCAAGTAACCTTTTTTGCATGTGTCTGCATTGCTTCTTAGTATCTCATGTGTTGATTCTCTCTTTTTCTATGCTTTCGACAATTTGGTTCCATGTTCAGAACAATATGTAAAAGCTTCACAGAAGTTATCTTTTTTGACCTGCAGGCCGATGACATAGCTGGTTTTCATGCGAATACTCATATCCCAATCGTTATTGGAGCACAGATGCGTTTTGAAGTTACTGGTGACCCGCTATACAAGGTAACATTTTTTGATTTTCAAATTGTAGAATAGCATGAAACAGAATTTTTATTTACGAAAAAAATTGTAAAGAACACTGTGTCTTCCAAATCTTAGCGGCCTTCTTGTTTTCTCAGAGGAGGCTGGCTTTCTTCAGGATTTGCTTTGTGATATAGCTATGTGTTTAACCTAGATGTATTTCCACGTTTTCAATGGTTATACATCTTTTGAGGTTTCCAATGTTTTGTCTAATGGCTTTTTGGCAACTTCTTACATCAGACTATAGGGACATTCTTCATGGACATTATGAACTCCTCCCACAGCTATGCAACAGGTGGCACATCAGTCGGGGAATTCTGGTATATATTGAATTCTGAGGGAGAATTATATTCAAGTTTAATATGCGTATACATATATATATATGTCTGCGCGTGCGTATGTGTGTGCGTCTCATCATGGTAATCCTCTTTATTTGTTGGTCTGACAGGACGGACCCAAAGCGTTTAGCGACCACACTTCGAGTGGAAAATGAGGAATCATGCACCACATATAACATGCTAAAGGTGATCTGAGTACTCCTTAACACCATACTTGGTCTCCTAGGGAAGTGATTTAGTCAGGAAATATTTTCTCTCTCGACTATGCAATGGAAATTTGACGCGGCATTTTACAAAATACTTCAGAAGTTGCAATATGTCAAAGTCATGATCTAATTTCTACTATTGGTACAAAGCTAATTACCTATGAGTTAGATTACGTCTAATTGTTTGTCTTAAACCTTTTAATCCATACTAAGTGACGGCACCATTCGCTTAGTCATGCAAGTTTATGTGTTGACCGACTCTTTTGCATCTGCTGAGCTTGGTCTATAGGTGAGTCGCAACTTGTTTAGATGGACAAAAGAAGTTGCATATGCCGATTATTACGAGCGAGCGTTGACAAATGGCGTGCTAAGTATTCAGAGAGGGACTGAGCCTGGTGTCATGATCTACATGCTTCCTTTGGGTCAAGGGGTATCCAAGGCCAGAAGCTTTCATAAATGGGGAACTCAGTTTGACTCCTTCTGGTGCTGCTATGGGACAGGTCTAAGATCGAACACCCCTCCAGTGCTCATTTTCTCAGTCATATGGAGTCCGCAGACGTTATGATTTGTCGAATATCACTCTTTGTTGAAGTTGTCTCCACAACTTTCTTTGGTTCATTTTTTTAGGACTTAGCCACATTCTATCGTGCAGTTTTCCTACTAGCAAGTATTAGAGGCTCGACATGATGTGTTGTATTGTGGAGTTTTGTCCATCAAATGATCCTTTTTCTTTCTTTGTGTCTGTAGGAATTGAGTCGTTTTCGAAATTGGGAGACTCTATATATTTTGAAGAGCAAGGAGAAGTTCCGGGTCTTTACATAATTCAATATGTATCGAGTTCACTTAATTGGAGAGCAGGGGGGACTGTGATCAATCAGCAAATTGGTCCTCTGTCATCGCAGGATCCTTATCTTCGAGCAACAGTTACTTTTTCGTCGGAGGTACTTCTAGCTGGCCAATGCATGAGGAGCAGGCAGAATTTTACCGGCCTTTCCATTGTCTTTTCCATTAGATATAATCAACTTAATTGCTCTGTCCTGTGCTTATGTAGCCACGACTTTAAATCTGTTTCGTCCCTCTTTACTGCCGACCATCCGCATGACAATAAAATCAATTATTGACGTATTAAATTAAAATCTTCCTTAAATCATGTGTAGCATCTCCTGAAATCAGTGTGAATACATCTAATTCAGTTAACACGTGAGATTAGTCTATTTTGGATTCTGGTGTTCTTTTGGCAGTGTTTGGTGTCTTATTGTTTCTCCTCTGCTTCTTATTTCAGGCAGCAGGGCAGTTGTCTACCCTGAATTTCCGAATACCGAGTTGGGTGTCTTCAGCTGGTGCCAAAGCAGAATTAAATGGAAAAACTTTAAATCTACCACCTCCGGGTGCGTTTAGTGTTCTTCGTGCATGTGCAGCACCAGTTTGATCGAAATTCGTTTCTTAGGTTTTTATTGCTCTATATGGCATTCTCCTTTTGAAATTGCGACTTGTCTTTTCTTTTATTAATCGGTCAATTGAGAGCTTCGACTCGAGAAATTAGTAAGTGGAGATCAAGAGTTCTGCAGAATTGATCCGGTTTGTTGGTGCAGGTAATTTTCTCGTCACAAAGGGGAAATGGAGCCCCAGTGACAAGCTGACCCTTCAGTTTCCCTTCAGTCTGCGGACAGAGGCTATCCAAGGTACCGTCACAGCTCCCACTGCTTGCGGGCATATGCTTCTGCAGTCGGGAGCTTTTCCGTAGCAGTATCTTTAGGTTTTTTCATGGCAAGCTGAAAATTTTGCATTAAACTAATGTCCAGATGACCGATCCGAGTATGCTTCCATACACGCAATACTCTATGGGCCTTATCTTCTTGCGGGGCTGACGAGCGGATACTGGGAAATCAAAGCCGAGCCAGATGTTCCTCTATCCAATTGGATAACTCCTGTTCCGGATTCTTACAGTTCTCAGCTGCTCTCTCTTTCGCAAGAATCAGGCAACTTGTCTTATTTCCTGACCAACACGAACCAATCTATCACAATGGAGAAGTTTCCTGAGCCGGGCACTGATTCGGCTGTCCACGCCACCTTCAGACTTGTCTCCAAAGACCCCACCGCTTCAGGAATCAGGCCACGAGGAGGCATGATTGGGAAATCGGTCATGCTCGAACCATTCGACCTTCCTGGAATGGTGGTAGCAGAAAAAGGGAAAGATAAGGGCCTCGTAGTTGAGGGATCAAGCGAGGGCAGCTTGTCCCTCTTCCGTGTGGTTGCAGGACTGGACGGGAAGGCCGAGACTGTGTCCTTGGAATCAGAAAGCCATGAAGGCTGTTACATATACACGGGGTTGAGTTACGACGAGGGTTCCAGTGTGAAGTTGGGTTGCATCTCGGATTCCTCAGACAGTAAGTTCAATGAAGCGAGCAGCTTTATGCCGGGAGATGCCATAAGCTCGTACCATCCCATGAGCTTCGTGGTGAAGGGTGAAAAGAGGGGCTTCCTTTTGGTTCCATTGATGAGCTTGAGAGATGAATCGTACACCGTCTATTTCGACATCCAGTCTTGAAAGATTGGTTTTCATAGAAGTACCTTGGAACAAACAGAAGAATGCTTGGTTAGGATTTTCAGATCAGAATGATCAAACTGCAGTTTATACAACCAATTAAAGCAAGGTTGATGTAATTACACTCTGTTTACTTCTCTGCAGATTTCTGGTCAGTAACTCGATATGCCAATGCGATTTGAGTTGGGTGCACTTGTTAAACGACCTGATAAAGAAAACTCTAGGTTTTATAGTTCATAGATTTTCCTCGTATTGATCGCAATAAGTGCATCGAAAATCGAGTTGTTCCTAATAAGATAAAGCCATTCCCAAATTCTCTGGTCCCTGATTTTTGCAACCACAATTGAAGCGTGTAGTGATCTGAACGTGAAACCAACAAACCGGCAATGCCCAACATCAAATTTGAAGCCGTTGCGTCGGTACGAATTATGTCCATGTCCGAGTGACTTCACCATGTGTTGGCCATTCCATTGTCAAGCAATTGCAGTGGTTCCCACGAGTTACGCGACACCCTCCGCTAAAAGCATCATCGCTATTATTAGTTTCATGCAGCATTTACGTGCACGAAGATCTTCATACCCCCAATTAACAACGGAATTTAAGACGCAATCATACAAGCATCATCACATCATCTCACCGACATCTTGTGCTCAATCCATCTTCCCTGTCCCCACTAGATAGCAGCCCAGATTCTCATTATTGACCTAACATGCCTTTAGTGGCTTCCCGCAGAGGCAGTGGTTGTCCTGGAACAACGACGCTTCAAAGTGGTCGAAGGGCGACCCCACCGGAATCCGCCTGTGGCCCAAGTCCATGTGCCCGATGCACGTTGCGCCTGATGTTGATTTTGGGATTGCCCCCACAAGTTGTTGTACGAAAGGTCCAGCACCGTGAAGTACGGCCTCGGCCCGAACACGTCGGGTATCAGGCCCTAGATGGAGTTCCTGCTCAAGTTCAAGTTGCTCACCTCCAAGTTGATCAGGCTGGATCGCCCCCCGGATTTGGTCGTAATCTAGGTTCAGTCTGGGGAGGACCGGCATTTTACGAGGTTGGGACACCTTGAGTGCCATAACTTGACACGAAGGGACATTAAGTGCTATAACTTTAAAATTGTACACTTAAGTGCTAATATCGGAGTAAAATGGAACACTTAAGTGCCACTCCGGCGAAAATCTAGCCAAATGGCTGACGTGGCAATTTTCCGGCGAGTTTGGTCTAAAACGGGGTCGTTTTGCTTGCTGATGTGGAGAGAAAATGCAAAAACGACGCCGTTTTATGTCGACGTGTAAATAATAATATAAAAATTAATTAAATTAGATTTAAACTTAATTTTATTTAAAATATTCAAAAAATTAAAAAAAAACTTAAGAAAAATTTAAAAACTTAAAAAAAATTTAAAAATTAAGAGAAAAAAGGGGGGGAGGTCGAACGAGACAGCTGAGGGCTGAGCCCTTGCCGTCGTCTCCTCCCCGCCATTGTCGAGAAGGGCCGACGACGGAGGGGGGAGGGTCGGCTGAGGTCGCCGGCCCTTGGCCAACCAACGACGAGGGTTGCGGCCCTCGCCGCCGGCCCACGGCCGGGGCTCGCCAACCACGACCGACCCTTCCCACTCCGTCGCCGGCCCTTCCGGCGACGGCGGGGAGGTGACGACGGCCGTGACCCTCGCCCCATGCGAGCCATCCCCGGATGCGGGGCGAGGGTTGCGGCCTGCGCCCAGATCTGGGGCGAGGGCTCGCAGCCCTTGTCACCTCCCCGCCGCCACCGGAAGGGCCGACAACGGAGTGGGGAGGGTCGGCCGGGGTCGGCCGGGCCCCGGCCAAGGGCCGGCGAGGCCGGGCGACGGCGGCGAGGGCCCGCGAGCCCTCGCCCAAATCTAGGGTGAGGCTCGCGCCCTCGCCGCAATCGGGCGAGGGCGGCCGACGACCTTGGCCAACCCTCCCCCTCGTCGCGCCCTTCCGGCGATGGCGGGGAGGTAGCGCGGTAATGGCTCGGCCTTTAGCCGCCCCGTTCGACCTCCCCCCCTTTTTATTTTTATTTATTTTTTAATTTTTTTAAATTTTAAAAATTTTCTTAATTTTTTAAATTTTTTAAGTTTTTAAATTTTTCTTAATTTTTTTTTCATTTTTTGAATATTTTAAATAAATTTAAGTTTAAATTTAATTTAATTAATTTTTATATTATTATTTACACGAAACAAAGTTGTTTTTGCATTTTCTCTGCCACGTCAGCATGCAAAACGACGCCGTTTTGGACCAAATTCACCGGAAAATTGCCACGTAAACCATTTGGTCGGAGTTTCGTCGGAGTGGTACTTAAGTGTTCTATTTAACTTCGAAACTGGTACTCAAGTGTACCATTTTGAAGTTATGGCACTTAAGTGTCCTCCCGTGTCAAGTTATGGCACTTGGGCTGTTCTTCTACCGGCATTTTACTGAACAAAGGTAGGATTTGGCCAGAGAACCGGCTCGAGGAAAAGTCGAGATTTGCTAACCAATGTATTTGGGATATGGATGCAGGGATCGACCCGGCAATTTGGTTCTCACTTATTATATTACGACAGTTCACCCATGATGGGGTGTGCTCAAGAAAGATCGCTTCATCCATGATGGGGCGTGCTTGAGAGGCGTTGCGAGCGGTTGTCTCTTGAGGGAAGTTATACTAGCTTCCTCATAATGCAACCTATATACATAAAAGAACATACAAAAAAAATATACAGTCTCCTCTCTATCAAAAAATAACACCCAAATCTATTACTACTTTAAAAAGACGATCAACATCGACGTTGTAGAATGAGAATACCTTCCTTGTGATTGTATTCGGATCATCATGAAGTCATAGATTCGTCCATTACTCACTAGTGATTTCATGTATTTTCCTGAGTAATTCGTTCGTTGTGCATTAAGAGATTAGTCTATTCTTTCCAGACCTTTATTTCTTACACTGCTCAAAAGGGCTTGGTTCAACATCCTCAGCATTCCAAAATCTAATGGCAATGGACTTGAGATCCCGTTATTACTCAAGTCAAGGTGCATCAAGCTCGACAAGCCCATTAGGGAGCTAGGGCTCCAACTCGTTATCATGTTATCCGCCACATTGAGTACCACTAGCTGCTTTAGCATCTCAATGTCCGTTGGTATCTCACCTGACAAGTGGTTCCTAATGTAATATCCTTGGATTAACTTACTCAAAATATTATTTGTTTTGGCCCATCCCTTAGCAAGCCTCACTATTTTATCATTTGACATACAAACAAATACTTTTTGCCCATCCTTGTAGTGTTCTAGGCCGAGCTTGCTTAACTTTGCAATTTCAAAGTAAAACTTGCCGTTAAGTCAAAGGGCGCCTTCATAAATTAATTCCAATTTTACATATATATCTTAGAATCACTCTCCTCCTATCTCATTCGCCATCCTAAAAGTTTGCCAAAAGCCAATCCTTGTTCAGGTCCTCTAGCCCAAACCGAATTGATACAAGCCCATCAACTTCTGTCTGATTCGTCCCTGAACCACACACCTATTGGAGAGGGTTCACTTTGATACCAAATAATGGCCGTCGAAGTTAGAGGGCCTGATACCACACTTATTGGAGCGACTTCTAGCAGGCTTCTATAATGACGAAGGGGGGAAGGAATGAACTAAACTATGCACCAAACAAGATGAGAGCGATTTTGAGATATAAATGTGAAAATTAGAATTAACTCACAGAAGCGCATTTTGACGTAACAACAAGCTTTACTTTGGAACTCTAAAGTTAAGTGAGCCAAGCTAGGACACTACCACGACGAGTGACCTCTTGGGAAAGTGCCTGTCTATATGCCGAAGGATAAAACCGTGAGGCCTAGTAATAAATACCTTGAATTAGTTAATCTATGGATATCACATATATACCTTAGAATTGCTCTTATAAAACTTGAGATTTGGACCGGGTCAAAAAGAAGTGGTGGGAGCCACCAAAAAAAAAAAAGGAAGAAGACAAAAGATATAAAGAAAAAGACAATGAGATGTATCCTTCTATTGGAAGTAGAAGACGATGATTCAAAAATAAATGATATCCGCTAAAAGTTGAAGCAATGTGTCAAGAGACAATAGGAGCTGTTGATCCATATTGGTTGTGGATATATCAAAGAACAAAAAGGTATGATGATCATCCATAGTGAATTGCTGGCAAAATGAGGTCTCTCATTTAAAAGAAATAAATTTCCAATTTACTTCTTTTAAAAATGGGGATATGTTAACAACCAAAAATACCCTTGCTATCACGTCCTGATCATAAGGGATTAAAGCACTTAAAATCATTCTCATAGTCACATGCGGGCTGTGATTTACATCAACCCAGCCCATGGTAGTCATGGAAACGGATGGCCAAGGATTTTTAGAGCCCCTAGGCTAGATTTTGATGGACCTACAAATAGAGATACATGATTCGACAATAAAGCAGTTGATCACCATGTGTCCAAGCCAAGAGATGGATAAGGCGAGAATAGTTGATGTTTAAAAGGGCACCAAACAAGCCATGTGAACATCATCAAAAGGTTAGAAGGCAATGAGATATGGATAAGGCGGTTCAACAAAGAACGTGGAGCGACTTTTAAGGAGGAAGCAACTGACCACTGACGATTATCAAATTAGCCTATAAATATTGTAGGTAATTCAATAGAGAAGTCCCCAAACAAAACACAAAATTCCTTTATCTTGCCCTTTTATCTTAGCTTAGTTTAGTTTAGCTATAGCTTCAAATTTCCATCGTATATTCAATTCCGACGAATGTTCATATTCTAGGTAGTGACGTTGATTAGATTTCAATGATGCCCTACAGTCCAGTGTCGTCGATTAAATTTTCACATTTTGTCCTCATACCTATCTAGAAGTAGTGCCCACTAGGTGTAGTATCGTCAATTAGATTCCGACGTTGTGTCCTCATACCTATACAAGAGTAATGTTTACTAAGCGTTGTTATCATAGTCTAACGTTGTTAATTAGATTCCGACATTGAGTCTTCATATCCATATAGGAACAATGTCTACTAGGTGTTGTCTCCATTATCCAACATTGTTGATTAGATTCCGACATTTCGTGCTCAAGTCTAACTAGGAGCGGTGCCTTCCCAGTATTGTCTTCAGTATTTTGTATTGTAGAATCAACTTCAAATTGTACAAACCACTTTGATTGTAATGGGCTTTCATTAAAATATTAAAGTGAGTATAGATCAAACTATTGATTAGAATTCAACATTTATATATATAGATTCTCATTAGCATTTGACTTGTTATGTCCAATATTAACACATGACCTAAGTCTCCTTTAGTAAAAATCAAAATACAACAGTTGCTGAAAGATATTTCATTGTAGGATTCAAAACTGGCGAAAAACTTAGAATTTTGATATTCATGAAAGGATCTGATTAAATTGTTTCGAAATTTTTTCGTGATAAATATTAACCTTTCAGACGAACATATCCTTGTGTTTGTTCACCATATGCATTGCTTTACCGTCCTCACATCAAAAAAAGCTGTTCCCTTCTCCGTGTGTCTACATCGGGAAAGTTTGATAGGGAAAGTTTCATTTAGTGAGCATTTATCGCCAAAGAGAAGTGATTCTCAATACATCTTAGCAAAATTATCCCATTTTTGCACTACTTTTTCGTCACACTTTATACATTTTTATGGTTTCAACAATCAATTTCTTGATCAGACGCAATTCTTGTGCATAATTTGCTCCTTGCCAGTTAAAAGAAACATAGGTTCCATTTCATTTGTCCACCCTCCCTAATTGTCTATTCGAAAATTATCGCATGCATAGAAGAAAATGCGAATTAAAAATCAAGGGCCATCAAAATATGAAGGAACCCTTTAAATCGAAAATCGGCTCCCCCCCAATTTTGAGCAACCGGTTTTCCTAAATTATAGTTTTCTTTTTTAGGAAAATAAAATCGTTTCCTAGATATTACTCCCCTGAATATATTCATAAATTCTCAAAAAGAAAAATTAAAAGGAATTGTTATATTCAAATAGCTATCTATAAGTTCATTTTCTCGCTCTTGTTTTAATCAAATTTTTCACTTTCTAAGTATGACTTTGTGTGGTGGTAGTCAATTAAAGTCGAAAGATATCTTCGTTTTGTGTTTAATTTTTCATTATTGATTTTTAATCCTGGAAAGTTGCCCTCCAACGGAATCTAGTAAAACAATTAAAATATAAAAATTATAACAAAAGAAAGAAAAAGGGGCGATCGCACGCTTGCCATTTTCTCTCCCTTCGCTCGGCTTTTTCCTCTGGCGGGCGTTTCTTCCTCCTTCAGAGAGAGAGAGAGAGAGAGAGTGGCGGAGGAAACCATCGGGCACGGCGGGTTTGACCCATCACCGAAAATGGTGTGAACCACCTTAAGTATCCCTCGCCACCGCCGCTTCTCCGATGATGGGTCCAAAAAGTTTCGGAGGAAGCGAAACGGCATGGCACAGCCATGTTCTGTTCCCAGTCAACAACCGCTGATTCCGGTTCTGTTTCTGCTTCTCTCTCCTCGCTGCGTGTAGAAAGTAGCTCCAAAGTCGCTGCAAATTTCATCGGTCAAACCCCACCCACCACCGGGGAAACCGACGAAGTATCCGTGATTCTCCCCTGTCCCCATCCTCCTCCCTACCACACTCTCTCTCTCTCTCTCTCTGATTCGGGATACGCTTAATGGACGTATATACCTCTTGTTAATATCCTCGCTTTCTGCTGATACCAATTTAATTATTATTATTGTCAGTACACCCGCTTCCCACCCCTACTATGTTTTGGCTTGTTTATTAAGTTAGGTAGGGGGTGTATTCAAGAAATAATTTTTCTATTGCAGATCTATTTATGAAATAGGAATCTGATTAACTTATTTTATTTTTTTATTTCTTGAATAGATTTAAAATAAAAAAAATTTCATCGTTCGTCAATCGGTTCTTCATCCATTACCACCAACCACCGTCCATCGGTCGCCTTTCGGCCCTCACCACCGCCATCAGTCACCACTATCCATCGGTCCACCGTCATTCGAAAGGGAGAAATTTTGTATCGTTATCAAACAGTTATTTTTCTTAGAAACTCTTCTAAAAATATAAATAGAAAAATCTATTTATGTTCCAGCAACTATTTCTGGAACATCATGCGCACCCTTACTAATTCAATGATTTCGCAAGGTGGTTTTGCTCATCTTTATTGCTTCAATTAAAGTCTTTCTCTCTTATGTGTCTCTTGATATATATAGAGCTTCCAGTGATATTCGTTCCACTGTTCTTGCTATTTCTGTAATTTTTGCTGCTTTGCTCAAGTCCACAGCAGAAAAGCGCGTCCATTCTGTTGCCTCTTTATCTAATTATATCCAAAGTTTCCCTCTTTTTGTGTTAAAGATTTCCCGTCCCTCTTTGATTTCTGCTAATAGAAATAAATCCCCTTCGGTGAAACATATCTTCTTCATATTGCCCAATGTTTAGCCTTTTCCATTCTAGGTAATTCCAGAATTTTAGGAGAAGCAACTAGAAATGCCTTAAATTGTATACGGAACTTACTTTAATGACTCAACATTTCGCGGACTCACTTAATTATTACAAAAAAAAATCATTTAGGTATCAATTCCGAGTTGAATTAACTTTTCATGGGCTCACCTAAATGTCACTTTTAAAACAAAAACAATAATTTAAGTATCAACTTTGATCTGAGTTGTTGGAAATCTAATGTGATAATATTTTATTAATTTCCTAATTTTACGTGGTTTGGCAATGTGTCTGGTCAACATATAATCTCTAAACGATGTCATGTAGTAAAGTTAAAAAGTAATTACTTCAATGTTAGTTGTTGTAAAAAAATGATCATTTCAATGGTTAAAAAGTGATCACTTCAATGTCAATCTTAATAAAAAATGATCACTTCAATGTCAAAAAAAGCCCCTAAATGATGTCATTTAAACAAGTTAAGAAGTGATTATTTCAGTGCTAGCCATTGTAAAAAAATAATCATTTCAATGTCAATTGTTGTTAAAAAGTGATTGTGTCAATCTTAACGAAAAAATGATTACTTTAGTGCCAAAAAATACCACCTCAAATAAATTTTTTAATTATAAAAATCACGTAATTTCTCTAAGTAATCATTTTTATCTGATTTTAGCATTTAAATGAGCCGGCGAAAAGTTGTGACACTAAAATAAGTGCCGTACATAAGTCAAGTCCAATGTACTTCTCCCCTAGACTTTTGTAAAGAAATTTGTACACTAATTCCAATTTAACTTTTTTTTTTTAATTGTGGGTAGTTTTGGATTTTTTTTTATTATCTAATTGTGCTTTAATCCCATTTTTGTTTCCAAAATCGTGGTTCTCATCTACCCTCATCTTTCACTACAAACGCTATATAAATTGCCAGATTGTCTGCTCTGTGTGGTTCTTCAGAGCTTAATTTTGCATAATACAATCCAGTGCAGTGCCAAAAGAATGAAGGCTTATTATTTGTTTTGGTTGTTAATCTTGCTTGTTTTGATTAATGTTGCTTTGGGAAAGGAGTGTACCAACTCTCCTACTCAGCTTTCATCACACACTCTTAGATACGAGCTCTTAGCATCAAACAATGAATCATGGAGAGAGGAGATGTTCTCACACTACCATTTGATTCCAACGGAAGAGGCGGCTTGGTCCAACTTGCAACCAAGAAAGATGTCAAAAGGAGAACAGGAATTTGAATGGATAATGACGTACCGGAAATTGAAGAATTCTGCTGGGTCCAATTCAGAAGGGGAGTTCCTTAAGGAAGTATCGTTGCATGGTGTGAGATTGGATCCAAGTTCAGTTCAATGGCGCGCAGCAGACAAACCTAGAATACTTACTGTTGTTGGATGTGGATAGTTTGGTGTGGAGCTTTAGGAAAACGGCAGGTTTGCCGACACCAGGAAAGGCATATGGTGGTTGGGAGGAGCCGACTTGCGAGCTCCGGGCTCACTTTGTAGGTTAGTTTGGTTCCTTATTACTTTAGTTCTTTTGATACTTATTGTTATTCCCATTTGTCGTTGAACTGGTTAATCGTTGAACTAATTAGTCATTGTGTCGCTATAGTCTATTGATGTGCTTGTTCTGGAACACATCATACGTCATGAACGGATGATCTCCTCTCTCCAGCATGAAGGGTTCCTGTTCCTTGGCTGAATTATGTTTTTGGCACGATTCCATCTCTGTCATGCAATTAGTAACAATTATGTTTTTTTTTTTCTTTTTGCTGATGATTTTCACGTCTGTCTCAAAAGGAGCAGGCTTTGTTTCAGTAGCAATAAGTGGAGAAGGTAGCATGATATTTGAATATCATTGGATCATTGAAATTTTGGTGTTTGCTCTGATTTGTCTCCCCTAATATAATCTAGAGAGCCCTATTCAGGCTGAGGATCTTACTTAGAATAACATATTCTCATGATGTGGCGTCATTTATTCATTAAGTGCAAAACTAGAGAAGTTCGTCGTTTTTAGGACCATCTGGTTGTCGAGCATTTACTGGACTGGACTTCTATATTGATTACTTAGGATCCAAATTGGACGATGAAGAAGTTGAATTTAGCTCGTGATCTTTCTGTCACTATGGTTTGAGTATCTTGCTTTCCTGTTTTGAAGGGCATTATTTGAGTGCGACTGCACAAATGTGGGCAAGCACTCACGATGATAGTATTGGAGAGAAAATGTCTGCATTAGTGACTGCTCTAGCCGCCTGTCAAGAGAAAATGGGCACAGGATATCTTTCAGCTTTCCCATCCGAGCAATTTGATCGTTTCGAAGCTATCAAACCAGTCTGGGCTCCATATTACACCATTCACAAGGTACAGTTCTTGAGTGTCTGGAAATTTTGAACGCACTCCCTGTTTTGATTGTAGTCTGGCAAGCTTGAAAGTAACGTCTTGGCTATCTACTTTGACAGATCATGGCAGGTCTTCTGAATCAATATACACTTGCTGGCAACAAGCAAGCTTTGAAAATGGTTACGTGGATGGCTGATTACTTCTACAATCGTGTGCAGAATGTGATCATAAATTACTCAATAGAAAAACACTGGCTGTCACTCAATGAGGAGACTGGTGGCATGAATGACGTCCTTTACCAGTTATTCAGCGTGACGGTACATGAACTACAAGTTATTGTGTGTAACTGCATGTGAACTTGATCCGGGCTGTTGTCTCTTGGTTGATTCGATACATAACTGTATTGAACAATTTATCTGGTGATACACTAGATAGTCATAGATCAATCCAATGCCCTTCTCAGAGCTTGCAATATTGGTTGCCTTTAGTTGTCTGAGAAAGTCATGCTCTTTCTTGCCCGATGATCTGAGTTTTCAAATACTCTTTGGGAGGAAATTTATTTTTTTGCAATGGCTAATGTGAGTGAGTAGAGAAATGTTCTTTCTCTGCATTTAAAGAGGAAATGGCCATCAAATATTAGCATCTATTGAGAGGTTCCCGCATATTTTTAAATCAGAAAGGTTTTGCTTGGTGAACCCTCTTCATTGTACTGTAGCGTGTCACCTATCTCAAAATTCCTGACTTTGTGCTTCTACTTTTTTGTTGCAGAACGATACCAAGCATTTGTTCTTGGCTCATCTCTTTGATAAACCTTGCTTTTTAGGATTGCTTGCTGTGCAGGTAAAAACCATTTTTGTTTCTTTAGTGTTCTCATCATGCTACTCTGAGTCTTCAGAGAATATGTGTAATTTTTTCAAGTGCTATAATGATTTTCGAGGTTCAGACAGCAATATTTAAAGTTGGACGAGTCCTCTAAGTCAGATTTTTAACCGATGGTGCAAACCTGCAAGGAATTGCTGTAAATGAGGACATATGTGTGTATTTCCAAGTTACCTTCTTTGCATGTGTCTGTTTGTTGCTTCTTAGTATCTCCTACGTTGATTCTCTCTTTTTTTATGCTTTTGACAATTTGGTTCCATGCTCAGTACAATATGTAAAAGCTTCACAAAAGTTATCCTGTTTGACCTGCAAGCCGACGACATAGCTGGTTTTCATGCGAACACTCATATCCCAGTTGTCGTTGGAGCCCAGATGCGTTATGAAGTTACTGGTGACCCGCTATACAAGGTAACATATTTTGATTTCCAAATTGTAGGATAGCATGAAACGGAATTTTTATTTATGAAAAGACTGCAAAGAACACTGTGTCTTCCACGTCTTAGCGGCCTTCTTGTTTTCTCAGAGAAGGCTGGCTTTCTACGAGATTTGGTTTGTGATATGACTACGTCTTTAACCTAGATGTATTTCCATGCTCTCAATGGCTATACATCTTATCTTTTGAGGTTTCCAATGTTTTGTCTAACGGCTTTTTGGCAACTTCTTACACCAGACTATAGGGACATTCTTCATGGACATTGTGAACTCCTCCCACAGCTATGCAACAGGTGGCGCATCGCTCGGGGAATTCTGGTATATACTGAATTCTGAAGGAGAATTATATTCAACTTTAACACACACACACACACACACACACACACACACACATCTGCGCGTGCGCATGTATGTGCGTGTGCGTATCATCATCATAATCCTCTTTATTTGTTGGTCCGACAGGAAGTACCCAAAGCGTTTAGCTACCACTCTTGAAGTGGAAAATGAGGAATCATGCACCACATATAACATGCTGAAGGTAATCTGAGTACTCCTTAACACCATACTTGGTCTCCTAAGGAAGTGATTTAGTCAGGATATATTTTCTTTCTCGACTACGCAATGGAAATTTGACACGGTATTTTACAAAATACTTCAGCCGTTGCAATGTGTCGAAGTCATGATCTAATTTCTACTATTGGTACAAAGCTAATTAACTAAGACTTAGATTACGTCTAATTTTTTGTCTTAAACCTTTTAATCCATACCAAGTGATGGCACCATTTGCTTAGTTATGCAAGTTTATTTGTTGACTGACTCTTTTGCATCTGCTGAGCTTGGTCTATAGGTTAGTCGCAACTTGTTTACTTGGACAAAAGAGGTTGCATCCGCAGATTATTATGAGCGAGCATTGACAAACGGCGTGCTTAGCATTCAGAGAGGGACTGAACCTGGTGTCATGATCTACATGCTTCCTTTGGGTCATGGGGTGTCCAAGGCCAGAAGCTTTCATAAATGGGGAACTCAGTTTGACTCCTTCTGGTGCTGCTATGGGACAGGTCTAAGATCGAGCACCCCTCGAGTGCTTATTTTCTCAGTAACATGGAGTCTGCGGATGTCATGATTTGTCGAATATCACTCTTTATTGAAGTTGTTTCCCAACTTTCTTTGGTTCTTTTTTCAGGAATTAGCCACATTTTGTTGTGCAGTTTTCCTACTGACGAGTATTATAGGCTTGACATGATGTGCTTTATTGCGGAGTTTGTCCATCACATGAGCCTTTTCTTTCTTTGTATTTGAAGGAATTGAGTCGTTTTCGAAATTGGGAGACTCTATATATTTTGAAGAGCAAGGAGAAGTTCCCGGTCTTTACATAATTCAATATGTATCGAGTTCACTCAACTGGAAAGCAGGGGGGACTGTGATCAATCGAAAAATCGGTCCTCTGTCATCGTGGGATCCTTATCTTCAAGCAGCATTTACTTTTTCGTCGAAGGTACTTCTTGCTGGCCAATGCATGATGGGCAGGCAGAATTTTACTGGCCTTTCCATTGTCTTTTCTTTTAGATATGATCAACTTAATTGCTGTGTCTTGTGCTTATGTTGCAACGACTTTAAATCTGTTGCGTCACTCTTCACTGCGAAGCATCCGCATTGGCTAATGGCCACAAGAAGCGACCTCCTCTTATTTTCCAATAAGCATATTGATGATGCCGAAAGTAGATAAATAAAAGAATGATTGCATTATGCTCACTAAGCGGTGTGAAGTTAATTGGTTGCATTCTCATTTCGGAAGCAAAGTAGCTTCAATCATTATTCCCATATAAAGCTATCGCATGACAATAAAATCAATTATCGATGCTGAAAATGCAAAATCGAAATCTTCCTTAAGTCATGTGTAGCATCTCCTAAAATTAGTTTGAAAACATCTAATTCTATTAACACGTGAGATTAGTCTGTTTTGGATTCTGGTGTTCTTTTTGGCAGTGTTTGGTATCTTATTGTTTCTCCTCTGCTTCTACTTATTTCAGGCAGCAGGGCAGTTGTCTACCCTGAATTTCCGAATACCGAGTTGGATGTCTTCAGCTGGCGCCAAAGCAGAATTAAATGGAAAAAGTTTGAATCCACCAGCTCCAGGTGCGTTTAGTGTTCTTCGTGTATGTGCAGCACCCATTTGATCGAAATTCGTTTCTTAGTTTTTGATTGCTCTACATGGCATTTTCCTTTTGAAATTGCAATTCGTCTTTTCTTTTATTAATCAGTGAATTGGGGGCTTCAACTCGAGAAATTAGTTGATGGAGATTAACAGTTCTGCAGAATTGATCCGATTTGTTGGTGCAGGTAATTTTCTCGTCACGAAGGGAAATGGAGCCCCAGTGACAAGCTGACCCTTCAGTTTCCCCTCAGTCTGCGGACAGAGGCTATCAAAGGTACCGTCACGGCTCCCACTGCTTGCGGGGCATATGCTTCTGCAGTCGGGAGCTTTTCCTTAGCAGTATCTTTACGTATTTTCATGTGAAGCTGAAAAGTTTGCATTAAACTAACGTCCAGATGACCGATCCGAGTATGCTTCCATACACGCGATACTCTATGGGCCTTATCTTCTTGCGGGGCTGACGAGCGGAGACTGGGAAATCAAAGCCAACCCAGATGCTCCTCTATCCGATTGGATAACTCCCATTCCGGATTCTTACAGTTCTCAGCTGCTCTCTGTTTCGCAAGAATCAGGTGACTTGTCTTATTTCCTGACCAACACGAACCAATCCATCACAATGGAGAAGTCTCCTGAGCAGGGCACTGATTCCGCAGTCCATGCCACCTTCAGACTTGTCTCCAAAGACCCCACCGCTTTAGGAATCAGGTCACGAGGGGACATGATCGGGAAATCGGTCATGCTCGAACCATTCGACCTTCCCGGGATGGTGGTAGTGGAAAAAGGGAAAGATAAGGACCTTGTAGTTGAGGGATCAAGCGAGGGCAGCTTGTCCCTCTTCCATGTGGTTGCAGGACTGGACGGGAAGGCCGAGACTGTGTCCTTGGAGTCGGAAAGCCATGAAGGTTGCTACATATATACGGGGTTGAATTACGACGAGGGTTCCAGCGTGAAGCTGGGTTGCGTCTCGGATTCCTCAGACAGTAAGTTCAACGAAGCGAGCAGCTTTACGGTGGGAAACGCCCTGGGCTTGTACCATCCTATGAGCTTCGTGGCGAAGGGCAAAAAGAGGAGCTTCCTTTTGGTGCCGTTGATGAGCTTGAGAGATGAATCGTACACCGTTTATTTCGACATCCAGTCTTGAAAGATTGGTTTGCATAGAAGTACCTCAGAATAAACAGAAGAATGCTTGGTTAGGATTTTCAGATCAGAATGATCAAAACTGCAGTTTATACAACCAACAAAAGCAAGGTTGATGTAATTGCACTCTGTTTGCTTCTCTGCAAATTTCTGGTCGGAAACTCCATAAGGCCACTCTGTTTGGCCTTCGCGTCTGCTTCTTTTCCTTTTTTGGATCCAAGCGTAAGCCACGAATATGCCAATGCGATTTGAGTTGGGTGCGCTCGTTAAAGGACCTGATAAAGAAAGAAAACTTTAGGTTTCATATTTCACAGATTTTCCTCGTATTGATTGTGCATCGAAAATTTAGTTGTTCCAAATAAGGTAAAGCCATTCCCAAATTTTCTGGTCCCTGATTTTTGCAACCACAATTGAAGCATGTAGCGATCTGAACGTGAAACTAACAAATCGGCGATACCCAACATCAAATTCGAAGCCGTCGCATCGGTAGGAAAGATGTCCATGTCCAAGTGACTTCACCATGTGTTGGCCATTGCGTTATTAAGCAATTGCAGGGGCTCCCACGGGTTACACGACAACCTCCGCTAAAAAGCATCATTGCTATTATTAATTTCATGCAGCATTACGTGCACGAAGATCTTCATATCCCCCAATTAACAACGTTATTTAATACGCAATCATACAAGCATCATCATATCATCTCGCCGACATCTTGTGCTCGCTCCACCTTCCCTGTTCCCACTAGACAGCGGCCCAGATTCTCATTATTGACCCAACAAGCTTTTAGTGGCTTCCCGCAGAGGCAGTGGTTGTCCTGGAACGACGAGGCTTCGAGGTCGTCGAAGGACGACCCCACGGTAATCCGCCTGCATAGGTGGCAGTGGCTCAAGTCCATGTGCCCGATGTACGTTGCGGCTGATATTGACTTTGAAATTGGCCCCCGCAGGTCGTTGTACGAAAGGTCCAGCACCCTGATGTATGACCTCGGCCCAAACCCGTCGGGTATCGGGCCTAGCACGAGTTCCTGCTAAAGTTCAAGTTGCTCACCACCAAGTTGATCAAGCTGGATCGCTTCCAAGATTTGGTTGTAATCCAGGTTCAGTGTGGCGAGGACCGGCATTTTACCGAGTGAAGGCGGGATTTGGCCAGAGAGCCGATTCGAGGAAAGGTCGAGATATGCTAACCGGTATATTTGGGATATGGTTGCGGGGATCAACCCAGCTATTTGGTTCCCACTTTTTATATTACAATAGTTCATCCATGATGGGGTGTGTTCAAGAAGAACCGATTCGTCCATGATGGGGTGTGTTTGAGAGGCACTGCAAGCAGTCTTCTCTTAAGGAAAGTTAAACTAACTTCCTCATAATGCAATATATATACAGATTAGAACATACAAAAAAATATATGTTCTCTTCTTCATCAAAAAAGAACATACAAAAGGTTTTCATTACTATTTTGAAAAGATGATCAGCATTAACACTGTTGAAAAAAGAATACCTCTCTTGTGATTGTATTCCAATTATTGTGAAGTTGTAGATTCTTCCATTTCTTACTGGCGATTCCACATATATTCCTAGGTGATTCGTTTGTTATGTATCAAGAGATTAATCCATTCTTCCCTAACCTTTATTTCTTACACCATTCAAAACGGCTCGGCTCAACATCCTCAACATTCCAAAATCTCTTGGCAATGGACCCAAGATCCCATCATTACTCAAGTCGAGGTGCATCAAGCTTGACAAGCCTGTCAAGGAGCTAGGGATCTGACCCGTTATCATGTTAGCTGCCACGTTGAGCACCATTAGCTGCTTTAGCCTCTCAATGTTTGCTAGTATCTCGCCTAACAAGCAGTTCCTAAGGTAACATCCCTGAATTAACTCGCTTGAGGTATTGTCTACTTTGGCCCATTCCATACCAAGTCTCACAATTTTATCATTTAGCGTATAGACGAGTACTTTCCCAAGAGGCCACCCATCCTTGCAATGCTCTAGGCTAGTTTGCTTAACTTTGGAGTTTCAAAGTAAAACCTACTGTCAAGTCAAAAGGCGCATCCATGAGTTAATTTCAGTTTTCATATATATAAGGATCGTTCTCCCGTTGTTCGGTGCATAGTTTGGTTCATTCATATCTCCTTCGCCATCCTAAAACCCTGTTAGGAGCCGCTCCCTATTCAAGTCCTCTAGTCTAGACTAGATCATTACATGTCCACCAACTTTTGTCCAATTCGGCCCTGAACCATGCACCTACTAGATGGGGTCCCACTCTGATACGATATAGTGGTTGCTAGGGCTAGAGGGCTTAAATAAAAAGTAGCTTCTAGTAGACTTTTAGGATAGTGAATGGGGGCGGGAATGAAGTGAACTATACATCGAATAGAGTGATAATGATTTTGAGATATATATGTATGTGAAAATTGGAATTAAATCACATAAGCATCTTTTGACATAATGGCAAGCTTTACTTTGAAACTACAACATTAAACGAGCCAAGCTAAGACACTACCAAGATGGGTGACCTCTTAAGAGATTGTTTATCTGTATGCAAATAATAAAACTATGAGTGTTGGTAAGGAATACATCAAGTTAGTTAATTTGGGGATATCACATATATACCTTAGAATTGCTCTTGTAATACTTGAGATTTTGGACTGAATCAAAAAGAAGTGGTGGGACCCACCCAAGAAAAGAACTCAAAGTGTTGAAAAGTCAAAGAGAAAACGGAAAAGGAGGGGACGCTTGGTTCTTAAATTGAGAGCTCGGGCAAAAAGATAAAAAGAGAGTAAAGAAAGAAAGAAGAAGAAAAAGGAAGGAAAGAAGGGGGGGTTTTTGCACAACACGCCACAAGGACCTCGACAAGCCAAGTCGACTATGTATCACAACGCCCAGTAAATACTTGCGCCCCTCATTCGTCCAATTGGGGTAGTTGTCAAATTTAAGGCATAAATTTGGAATTTTGGAAAATTTGAGCCATATAGTCCGATTTTTAAGTTGTGGAGTTGCGACATTTCATGGAAATAATGGATTATGGTGTGGTGAGCCCGGGAAGTTTGATAGGAGTTGTTTAAAAGCAATGGTTTAGTCGGTGTGAGAATTTTAGGGTTTCGCATTCAAATTTTACATTGTGAATGGCTTGAATAATTACTTCGAGGGAGTGATTTGTTAGCGTGTAAGAGTAATTTTATTAGCGTTTACGCATAATTAATCCATTTCATAGTTGAGGTTGTGTTTTCCTTGGTTTTAACGTTGATTCTCATTTAATTGTTAGGATAACTAGATTGTCGGTTCAAGTGAGCTTTGTTGTTTGGTCTTAGGCATTTCCAAGGTGAGTAGTGCTATTTCTTCTATAAATTTGAAAACTCATGTCTTATTAAAAGTGATATAGATTTGAGTATCGTATGAGTATGAAAGACATTGCACAACATTTTATTTATAAAAGTGGAAGAAGTAATGTTTAAAGCATAATTGCTGCATAAATATGGATCAAACATTTACTACCCGTTGATTTTGAAATGGCATGGTAAAACATTTCTAAAAATGGCTTATAAGTTAATTATTATGTAATGAATGGAGGAAAATCTTTATGAAAAAAATTATTTAGTTACATGTTATATGGTTTGGTTTGTGAGGAAATAAAAATGCATTATTTGAAATAACTTGAAATGATTAACGATAAACACCTTGATCAAATGCCTTGCAAAGAAATTGCCAAAAGTTATGGGTATGGATTAGTGAAATGCTTTAAAAAAAACACATTCTATTTGATAAATTGGGCTACAAAAGTTTATTCAATTCGATTTGTGAACTGGTTTATGAGAGGAATTATGGTTTGATTGTGAATTTGTTTTATAAAATGATATGGGAAATACTTTATGAAAAACTATTTCTATCGGATAGATCAAGTTATAGAAGATTATATGATCGGTTTGTGAAATGTATTGTGGATTATGAAATTGATTATGGATAAAATTTCTAGATATTGAAGGATGTGGGTTTAGTGTTCAATATCATTGTAAACCTATGGAAGGACCTGTGGATTTGCATAACAAGCTTATGATATACTTCTAGGCCGAACTATCGACTTTGTAGGTAGAGAGCTTGCCAATGAGAAATCCTGATCGCCTTATGACCAAGCGTTGTATCATGAATATAGTTTAATATTGAGCAAAAGATTGGTTGATGAATGAACCATTGACGTGTGCTTCAATACTAGATGAATTAATAAAATAGACCATTGATGTGTGATTTTGATGAGACTAATAAATGGATTTGATCATTGATGTTTGTGATGATTTGAATGAGTATTTTCTAGATTTGTATACAATTTGATGAAATGAAATGACTCGTCCATGATTTGACATGTATGTTAAAGTTTTGGATTATGAGTTTTTGGTATTGTTTTATCTATATGTATAATGACTACTCAATCGGCTTAGAAGAAATACATAATACTCACGAGTTATAGTCACTCACCCTTCTCTTTCCCAACATTTTCAAGTTCTTTGGTTAGGAACTAGTATCATGAGAGCGTTATTGATGGGAACTTTTGGAAGTAGACTTTGAGTTTAGTTTGAGGCTATGTCCTTTATGTGGAAGGACAACTATGTATTGGAGAAATCTTTCCAGAATATTTTGAAGCTGACAAAATGTTTCTATCAGTCTAGTCTGGATATTTGCAGACCGACAGTTTAAAATCTGAAGACTTTATGATCACTAGACTCAGAACTCAAGACTCAAGACTCAAGACTATTCTCACTGACAGTCTTTCTAATCCAGTGACAAAGGAAATCCAGAGCCGAAGTATATGGTTGATGATTCGATCCTATCCTCTGGAGAAGATCCCTTGGTTGGATAAATATTTCGGATTCTTTTATTCTTATCTAAGATCGATTAAAGATCCGATGGTCGACGAAATATTCTTGGAATGTTCTATTCTTGGAAACCAAGATTCTGATTGTATGGGCGAAGAGGATTGATGTGCTATCATCAGGTTCCTTAAATAGCTCGAATGATCTTCTTGATTGATTCTGTCCAATGGGTAGATTGGAAGAATTCCTTTGGTAAGTGCCAATGGCTATGATGGCATAAAGGAGTATAAAAGGAAGACGTTCTAGTTGTTTTAGTAATGTGAAAGATAGAGAAATTCCAAAGTCTGAAGCACCTTGATTATTAGTCGATACAGTTCGAGTGAAATTGTATACACAGAGAGTGTTTATACTTGGTGATACCTTGAGCGAGTGTGGTAGATCATCTACTCCTAGAAATCAAGGAAGATCAACATTGTAATATCTCTTTGTTCATAGTGGAATCTACCCAATAGGCTGTCAGTGCAGAAGAGTGGACGTAGGCTTGAATCAAGCCGAACCACTATAAACCGCGTGTTCAATTCTCTCTTTCCTTTACTCAGTTTTACGATTAATTTTTTAATTGTTGCAAATCTTTCAATTGTCTAAGTATTGTGCAATCATCAAGAAAAATTTTTATATACCTATTCACCCCCCTCTAGGTACTCGTACTAGCTATATCACTATGTCACCTCCATCCTTATAGATTTCGGGTTGTGACAGCTCTCCCCCTCTTTAGTGCATAGTTTTCTCTTGTCCCTTTCATCGTCCTAGAAATCTGTGAAAAGCCGTTCTTGACAACTAGTCCCTATCTTCATTGGATCAGTTTGTTACACCTCATGAGGTCCAGAATCCAAAGGTACGGCAGAGAGGCAAGATAGGCAGGTATCTTGCCGAAGATGCCCTTCCAATCGGCGATGGTGAAGCTCGAGAGGTGCTCAAGCCTGCATATTGCAAGAGATATCATGTCGATCATGTAGCCGGTCCACTTGGCCCTCTCGAAGATGGGGGCTTAGGACTTGCCCTAAAGGTTGATGTCAACGACGTGGTGGGACTTGGGTTCGTAGCTAATGCCACACCAATTATGGCAGTAGTCAAGGTCGATCAAGGAGTTGGAGATGCCAAGGTAAGGCTCGTGAAGTGTCACCCGATCCAACGACGAGCAGGCGACAGTGACTGCAAGAAGTAATGATGTAATGAAAATTTCTTGAAGAATTATCCTTTTCTACAACTAAGCTCTTTTTTTTTTCTAATTATCTATTGTGATGCTTCCTCTATTCTAAAGTACAAAGGAAAACTGAGGGAAGATCAACCGAGCACCAAATGAAGCGGTCAAAGCTGAAGATGGTTGCATGGGACATAAGGACTGAGCATAGATTACATATTGAAAAGTACTAGAATAATAAAGAACTGTTGAAATCACATACATCATAGCAGTGCATTGATATTTAAAATTGAACACTGAGCAAATTGAAAGATTAATGCAGTGCGGTGTGTGTAGTTCCAGGATGTCAACAGTTTGAGCAAGCTAGAGAGGCTGCTTGACGGCGTTGTAGACATGTTCATGGCCAAATTCATGAAACGTCTTGAGAGCGAGAACCAACATACAGTATGGACTTTGATTAAGTGGAAAAAAAAAGAAAAAGAAAAAGAAAAGTTGAACGTTCAAAAGAAGAATGAGGAGGAGAGATCGAGAGTCTTTAGGAGAGATGAAGAAAAAGAAGAAAAGAGAGAGAGAGAAAGAAAAGAAAGGTAAGGTTGAAAAGTCAAAGAAGAGAGAAGGGGGGGCGCTCGGCCATTAGGAGACAAAGCATGCCAGGAAGAAAGGAAGAAAGGAGAAGGAGAAAGAAAAAAGAAGAAGGAAAAGAGGAAAAGGGTTTTGTGCACTCTCATCATGGGAGCCTCACCAAGCTACTTCAATTATGTAATGCAACGCTAGTTAAGAGCTTATACCCATTGTTCATCCAATTGAAGTATTTTCTGGGTTTAGAGCTCAAATTTGGAATTTTGGGAAAATCAAGCGGCGACATATGATTTTTGGGTCATTGAGTTGTGTATTTCTATAGAAATGATAGTTTAGGGTGGTGTGAAGTCGTAGAATTTTGCAAATCGTGATTTTAGCTTACAATTTACTTGAAACAAAATTTCGAAATTTCTCGCGCGCAATGAAACAGTACACATCTAGCAGCTTCAAGCCCCTATTTTGTCATTTTTTGGCTTGATTTTGGAATAGTTAGGATCCTTGTAGCATGTTGAAAAATCTTTTTATTAAATGTATGAACGTTTGAAATGGGATTTGGTGGAAAAAGTTATGGTATGACTAAGTTTCGCACTCAAGCTCCGCATTGCAAACTGCTTAAATAATTGCTTTGGATATGCAATGTATTAATACTCATGTGTCATTTTATCGACATATAAGTATAGTTTAGTCGAGTCATTAGTTAAGATAATGTTTTAATTGGTTTTGATAATATTTATTGTTTATATAATAGACATGTGAGTTCGTTGATTTGAGTGAGTTTTGTTGTTTGGTTTGAGGCATATCCAAGTGAGTGATGCTATCTTTTTTAAGAATTTGTAAACTCATGTTTTCAAAATCATAAAGATTTGATATGTTATGAAATATGAATAAGCGTATTTGTTATAAAAAATTTAGATTGGCATTTGCTACATTTTGGTATTTGTGAATGGTATAAGAAATGGTTAATACAAAAAAATATTATATTTGAGGAATGAAGTTGAGAAATATTTTGGATTTACGAGACCTTTTTACAAAAAGCTCTTTGAGCATGGATTATGGAATGTTATGTATATTGATTTGTGGAATTCTTTATGACATCCATTTGATTTGATTCAATTTGTAATACCGATTTATAAGATGAATTTTGAAATGATTTGAAAAATATTTTACAAAAAGTATTCTCAGCAAATGAGTTAAGTTCAAAAAATTATTGATTCATGAAATATATTATAATATATGAAATGATTTTTAGATTTGGCTTTGTGTATTATGAAGGATGTTGTTTTGAATTGGTATTAATGCTCAATATCACTATGAGCCCAGTGAAGGGCTTGTAGGTATGTGCATACTAGTCTACTTGTGGGCTGAGTCACTAGCTAATAATAAGTGGAGACCTTGCCAATGAAGAATTTTAGTGGTTTTGTCACTAGGTATTATGTCACGGCCATGATTTGATATTAAGCAACAGATTAGTCAATGGAGTGAATCATTGACATGTGATGTAAGTTTGGTCAATGGGTCAATGGAGTGAACCATTGATAAGTAATTTCAATTTAGTCGATGAAGTAAGCTATCAACATGTGATTTGAGATTACTCATTGAAATAGACAATTGACGTGTGATTTCATTAGATTATTAATATGTGGCATGAGATTAGCTAATATAATGAACCATTAACGTGTGAATTGATTATACTAATCAAGGAATTGGACTACTAGTATCTATTTTGATATTATTGTGAAATGATTATTTCTGCTAAAAATATAGCTATGTTGAAGCATATGTAACTTATTATATATTTGTTATATTTTGGATTTGGGTTAAAAGACTTGTGATTTGGTTTGAAAATATGCATAGGATGCTTGATCCACTTTGAAGAGATGCACTACTCACTAAGTTATAGTTGCTCATCCCTCTATTTTCTAATCTTTTTCAAGTTCCTCAGCTAGTGATGAGTAGTACAAGAGCGATATTAACAATGGGACTTTTGAGAATTAGATTTTGACGATTTGAGATTGCATCTTCGGGTCAAAGGACGTTCATGTCATCCCCACTCTTGATAGTTTTGGAGTGTGACAACCTAAAAATGAAACAAGAGCAAAGTAGGACGTATTTGAGATGGGGGAGATAGAGAGGTGTGGGGTCTAATGGAATGAAATAGGCTAACGGCGACTCCTCATTAGAAAACTCTCCTAGCGTTAATTTGACGAAACCCGCACTTAATTGAGGTCCATAGGCTCATCTTTGTGCAATACTCTGAAACATCTATGTCTTTTTCCTTTGGACGGAAAAAGTTAGGTCATTGACATCCCTCTACTTCCTTCGGTCTTTGTTTTTGGTTACGACTATTGTACGTATATACCTCTGGTAAATATCATCGCTTTCCATTTATACCGGTTGAATTATTATTGTTAGTACATTAGCTTCCTGCCCTGCCATTTTGAGCTTATTTAGTTTGTCGCTAACTTTTTTTTTTGGCCAAAATATAGTAATTTCCATTGCTAGCCCACTAAAGGGGCATCATTAGTTGGAGAGTCTAAACATAGAATTAAAATTAAAGGTTGAGGAGGATTTGAAAACCAGTTACTAGGAAGAGATTTGGCTTCGTGGGCTTTAGCAACCCAATCCGCGGCCTTGTTTGTTTCCCTCGGCTCGTAGATGACCGAAACTCCACATAATTAGGCCATGAGTCCTTTGCAATTAGCAACAATGGACTGGGCCAGCTAAGGGAGTTCTTCCTAGCCCGATGAGCACCGCACGAGTGATAATTGGTCTGAAGATAAGAGCACTTGCAGATCAGTTCATGCATCCCTGTTCAGCTTTACCTATAGTAGTGCTTCTCTCACAGCTAGGGTTTTGACCACCTAGGCAGACAGAGCATGGATCTTCTTGGAAAAGCCAGCAACAAGGAGCCCGGCAGCATTCCTCCACACCCCGCAATTGATCCCGCCATCGTTGAGCTACACCAGGAGCAATCAACGTTCAACTTCAGCTCATTTACCAAGTGGGCTCCATTTCAGCATGCCATTTGGGGCTGCTTTTGGTCCTCTGTTTCTACTTATTTCCCTGGTGTGCTAGTTCATGTACAAAGCTGCAGCATTTCGTGCTTCTTGGGCGGTGGTAGGATCGGGCTTCCTTCCTTGGAAGACCGCTGAGTTGCGGGTATTCCAAATCTACCACAGTAGGCCAACGAAGAGGGTCTTCAAGTTTGGTTCGGCTCTTGAGGTGAGATGTTCGAAAATCCATCTATGGATTTGAGTAATATGTGCTAGAGAAGCGTCGGCTTGAAAATCAAGGGCTGACCATAATGTTTTTGTTTAGTCGCATAAGAGGAAGATATGCTTTGCTGTCTCTGGTGCTTGACCACAAAGATGACAGGTTGGATCAAGTAGCATTTGCCTTTTGTACAAGTTTTCTTTTGTTGGAAAAGCATCACTGCATATATTCCAGAGTAAGAATTGGATTTTGGGTAAAGTCGGGATTTTCCATATCTCATTCCATAGTGATTTTGGAACTTGATAGAAAGAGAATAGATTATGTTTGGTGGGGAATGCTACTCTATTATGTATGTGGTTGTAGCCGCTCTTAACGGTATAGGAACCTGAGTTGTTGGCTGTCCACACAAACTTATCTGAGTGGGGATGTAGGCTAAGAAGGTTTGCTAGAATCTCTTGAACTATACTTTCCGAAAAAAGTTCATTTACTTTTTGAGTATCCCATTCCTTTGCTTCATGGTCGATTAATTTAGCCATCACTCTTGGCTCATCTCGATTTGCTGGGCCTATGAGTCTTCCAGAAGGAAGCCATACATCTTCTCTAATATGGATTCTCCGTCCATCTCTAACCTCCCATCTAGTGGCAGGTTCGATTGCATCTCTTCCCACCAATAAACTTTGCCATCCCCACGAAGGACAGGGACCTTTGGTTGCTGCCCAAAAATCACCTCGAGGAAAATAAATGCTTTTAAGAACTTGACACCATAGGGCATCCGATTGTTGGACAATTCTCCAAGCCCGCTTCCCGAACATTGCTTTGTTAAAATCCACTAAATCCTTAAAACCTAGACCATCATAATTCTTCTTGGTTTTCAGATCTTCCCATTTTTCCCAATGAATACCTCGTCTAGCTATATTCTGTTTCCACCAAAATGAGGCTATTCACTTCTCAATAGTGCGGCAAACGGAAGTTGGAATTTTAAAAATGGACATAGCATCTTGGGGTAGGGTCTGAATAACTGTCTTAATGAGAACTTCTTTTCCAGCCTTTGAGATCAACCTCTCTTTTCACCCTTCAAGTTTCCTCTCGACTTTAGTAAGGATCAAAGCAAACACTTGCTTTTTTGTGTGACCCCAGTTAGATGGAATTCTGAGGTATTTCCCTATTTTTTTTTTTTTCGAGATGGGAAACTCTCAATTCAGCAGCTAAATTCTATTTCAGCATTTATGGGCAATCTCTCCCAAAGAAAAGGCTTGATTTATTGAGGTTTATAGTTTGTCCTGACACGTAACAATATTAGTTCAGTACATTGGCTACATTCTAAGCTTTTCTTATTGTTCCATCTAAGAAAAGGATGTCATCATCAGTGAATAAAAGATGCGAAAGCGTTGGGCATGTAGGATTTAAGCTAATACCGTTTATGCTTCCATCTTGTATAGCTTTACTCATAAGGGTTGAGAGGACATTGGCCATGATAATGAATAGATAGGGTGAGAGAGGGTCTCATTGCCGAATTCCTCTAGTAGGCCTAAAGATAGCTGAAGGCTCACCATTAACTAAAATGCTGAAAGATAACGATGAGATGCATTGCTTTATCCATTTAACCCATTTCTCATGGAACCCCAGCCTCAGCATATAATCACATAGAAAATCTCATTCAACTCTGTCATACGCTTTTTGTATATCTAGTTTTAAAATGACTTGAAATTTACGCTTTCTTTTTCTCACCCTTAGTTGATGAATCACCTCTTAGACTATAAAAATATTATCTTGGATCCGGCGGTTAATTATAAAAGCAATTTGCTCCACAGAGATTATCTTTGGCAGCCAAGGCTTCAGCCTATTAGCCAGCACCTTCGCTATAATCTTATAATTGAAATTGCAAAGGCTTATAGGTCTGAATTGGGTGATATTTTCTGGGTTTATTACTTTAGGGATGAGAGTAATATGCGTTCTATTGAGCTCTTGTTCAAACATATCTTGGATGAAAAAAGATTGCACCATACTGAAGATGTCGTCATTGATGATAAGCCAATGACTTTGATAAAATAAATCATTTAGCCCGTCCAATCCCGGAGCCTTTGTAGCCCCTAGCTGAGACACAGCAGCTTTAACTTCCTCTTTTGTGACTGGTTTGATGAGGTCTTCATTCATCTCTTCATTGACCACCACTGTACATTAATTTAAAATAGGTTGGTAATTTCGATCACCCACTGAAGTAAATAAAAATTGATAGAAGCTTCGGATGTGATGTTTGAGAGCCTGGGGGTCTCTGCACCAGGTTTGATCATCAATTCGAAGCATAGATATTTTATTATGTTGTCTTCTTTGGACTGTTGTAGCATGGAAAAACTTGGTGTTTTGATCCCCCTCCCCCATTTTAACCAGTTAATTCTAGACCTCATGCACCAATACATCTCTTATTCCCTCCGCAAATCTTCAATTTTTCCAACAATGTTACTTATCTCCTCTCTGTTTTGCTCCCCATTCGTTTTATTAGTCAGCTCCGTAAGCTGAAATTCAAGGGGGATGACCTGTTTTTGAGCACTTTTAATTTTCTCCTACTCCATTTGTTTAATTTGGCAGCAACCAACCTTGTTTTATGTGCAATACTGATTTCAATTGTTTTATTTGCATTCCAAACTCGCTTAATCACCTCCTCACACTCAGGGTTTTCTAGCCAAAACAATTCAAATCCGAACATTCTCTTGCTTTTCTTCTCCATTTGATCTAGAGATAGTATAATTAGGTTACCGGTAGTGCAAAAGCCATCGCGTTTGGGTATAGTATTCTCCATTCCAAATTACAAAGTGCCATGTCTAATCTCTTCTTTATTAATGCGTTGCCTTCTTTGTTATTGGACCAGGTATAAGCGCAGCCCTTGCTTTCGATATCCAACAAAGAGCAATCATCTAAAAACCCCCGGAAAACTACCATTCGATGGCGATCCACCTCTATACTCTCGACCTTTTCCCAATGGTAAATAATTTCATTGAAATCTCCTATGCATAACCATGGGAGTGGATTATTATAGTCGTTGTCTTTCATAGAATTGTTGGAGAAATCTTTCCAGAATATTTTGAAGCTGACAAAACGTTTCTTTCAGTCTAAAGTCTGGATGTTCGGAGACCGTCAGTTTAAAGTCGAAGACTTTGTTCTCTCAAGACTCAAGACTCAAGACCCAAGTCTCAAGACTCAAAGACTTAAGACTCAGGACTTAAGACTTAAGTCTATTCTCACTATCAGTCTTTCTGATCCAGTGACGAAGGAAATCCAAAACCGAGGTTTATGGTTGAGGATTCGATCCTATCTTCTGGAATAGATTCTTTGGTTGGATAATCATTTCGGATTCTTTAATTCTTATCTAAGATCGATTGAAGATCCGATGGTCGACGAAACAATCTTGGAATATTCTATTCTTGGAAACCGAGATCCTGATTGTATGGGCGAACAGGATTGATGGGCTATCATCAGATTCCTTAAATAGCTCGGATGATCTTCTTGATTGATTCCGTCCAACGGGTAGATTGGAGGAATTCCTTTGGTAAGTGCCAACGGCTATGATGGCATGAAGGAGTATAAAAGGAAGACGTCTAGCTGTTTTAAGTGTGTGATCGATAGAAAAATTCCGCAGTCGAAGACCCTTGATTGTTAGTTGAGACGAGCGAAATTGTATACGAGAGTGTTTATACTTGGTGACACCTTGAGTGAGTGTGGTAGATCATCTACACCTAGAAATCAAGGAAGATCAACTTTGTAACATCTCTTTGATCATAGTGGAATCCAGCCAATCGGTATCGGTGCGAAGAGTGGACGTAGGCTTGAATCAAGCCGAACCACTATAAACCGAGCGTTCAATTCTCTCTTTCCCTTACTCGCCTTGCGATTAAATTTTTAATTGTTGCAAATCCTCTAATTGCTTAAATATCGTACAAGTTTCGAGAAAATTTTTTTTTGTACACCTATTCACCCCCTCTAGGTACTCGCACTAGCTATTTCAATTGGTATCGAGCTCGTGTTCTTACTTTGTTTGAAGTGTTTTACTTCAGAGTAAAAGATCCATGGCTAGTATGCTAGCACCGGGCTGATGGAGGGGCAAAGCAATACCGAGACCTCCCTACTTCGATGGAAAGGATTACAACATCCGGAAGAACAAGATGAAAGCTTTCCTACGATCAAAGGATCCTCCGGAATGGGACGTTGTGGAAAGAGGAATCACTCCTGCTGCTGCATCAATCTCTCGAAAGAGGGAAAGAAAGCTGTTGAAGCCAGCGGAATGTCTCAAGAAGAATTAAACAAGAGACAAGCACTCGATGCAAAAGCGATTTATTCTTTATATTGTGCTTTATCACCAACTGAATATAACGAATATCTTCTTGTGTTACAGCAAAAAAGAAGTCTGGGACAGGTTACATATCACTTATGAAGGGACAGATCGAGTGAAGGAGACCAGAATTAACATTCTTCTTGGTCAATATGAATCCTTCAAAATGAAATCGGAGAATCTATAACGACATGTTTAGTCGTTTTACGAGATATTGTCAATGGTCTTGAGAATCAAGGACAAAAATTTCTGATCCCATGAAGGTGAACAAGCTTCTGCGTGGACTCTCCAAGGATTGGAATCATATAAAGACTTCAATAAGAGAGACGCAAAGAATCATGCCATTATCTCGTAGACGAACCGATTGGAACTCTTCGGTCTTACGAAGTGGAACGAATTAATGAAGACGAAGATCCAAGAGGTAAGAAATCAATTGCACTAAAATCAAATGATGATTCGATGATGCAGATTCTGAAGATGATATGGATGATGAGGAGCTCGCCCTCATGATAAGAAGATTCGAAAACTGAATAGAAAAGGCGAAGGTTCATTCCAAAGAAACGAGTTTACGAGACAGCAGACCAAGTCTCGTTGATGATGTGGAACCAAACAAAGATGTAGTCTCGCCGAGTGTAAAAAGAAGGGACACATCGTACCCAACTGTCCTCTTCTCGAAAAGAAAAAGAGGAAAAGTTGAGAAGTCTCGAAAAGCTCTCAAAGCCGAGACACGGAGCGATCGAGTGTGAAGAGAGTGATGAGGAATATGCCAACCTGTGTCTAATGGCACAATCGGACTCGACTGGATCGACTGGATCGGACTCGATGTGAATTTGAGGTAAGTGATTATAAAATCCCTGTCAAAGTCTCTAAATATATTGATGAGTTATGTTTCGGTCTTAAGACTTCTCTTAAAAAGATTTCCGAACTTAAAAAGGAAAACTCAATTTTAAAACAAAAGGAAAATACTTTAGAAGAAAAGGTAAAAAATTTAGATTTGGAAGTTTCTACTCTTAAAGAAAGTGAAGACAATCTTTCAAAAGAAAATGCTTTCTTAAAAACTGATTTATCAAATATTTCAAAGAAATTTTCAATAGGGTCTGAAAAACTTGAAAAAGTTCTTTCAATCCAAAGACCTTACTTCAATAAGTCGGGTCTAGGTATGACAGCTGAAACAATTCCTTTGATTGATTTTCCGAAAGTAAAAGAAAGAATTAAGAAAAGACCATCGAGAGAGGCTTATAGAAATCATTTTAAAAGAGTTTTTGTAAAACCCGTAGGTCGAAATGCCTTAAGGTGTTCTAAGTGTAATAGTCGGGATCATTTTGAAAAAGAGTGTCCTATGGTTTGGAAGCTCGTTAAGAGAGTATGGCCTAATAATGCTCATCCTACTAACACCAAAGGACCCAAGAAAATTTGGGTACCAAAGAAAGCTTGAGACTCTCTTTTGAATGCGTGTCTCTGTCAAAAAAGAAGGTAAAGTGGTATCTTGACAGCGGATGCTCAAGACACATGACGGGAGACTCAAATTGTTTCGTAAAGCTTATTCAAGTAAATGGTGGAAAAGTTTCATTCGGAGGAAATAGCAAAGGAAGCATTGTGGGATTCGGAACTGTGAAAATTGGAAATCTCACAATAAGCAATGTCTCTCTAGTGGAAGGACTCAACTATAATCTACTCAGCATTAGCCAATTGTGTGATACTGGTTACAAGATCTCCTTTCAAGAAGGCATATGTTCTGGAATTAGCAAAGATACGACTCGGTCTTTCATGGGTCGAAGGCATGGAAACATCTATCTCCTTGATGTAAAGCCAAATGAAGATCAATGCTTAATCTCAATTCAAGATGAAGCAGTTCTATGGCACAGAAAACTTGGCCATATCAACAAGAAGCAATTAGCCAAAATCTCTTCAAAGCGGCTTGTTCGAGGTCTACCTAAATTGCCTTACCAAAAGTCGACTTATGTACTCCATGCATTCGGGAAAGGTAAGAAATTCATTTAAGCAAATAAATCATGTATCTACTAATCATGCACTTTGCAGTTGCTTCATATGGATCTCTTCGGACCAACAAGAACCCGAGCATTGGAGGTAAGAAATATTGTCTAGTAATTGTAGACGATTACTCTCGTTTTACTTGGGTATATTTTCTTGCAAATAAATCAGAAACCTTTTCGTACTTTGAGAAGTTTGCTAAAAAGGTTCAAAATGAAAAAGGATGTGCTATTTCTAGCATAAGAACAGATCATGGAAGTGAATTTGAAAATCAAGATTTTACGAGATTCGTGATAAATCGGTGTTAATCACATGTTTTCCTCTCCATATACTCCAGAGCAAAATGGAGTTGTGGAAAGAAAGAATAGATCTCTTCAAGAAATGGCTAGAACACTTTTAATTGAAAGTAAAATTTCTTCACGATTTTGGGCTGAAGTGTTTCAACTGCTTGCTATATTATAAATAGAGTCTTTCTAAGACCTATTCTTGAGAAAACCCCCTATGAATTGTTCAAAGGTAAGAAGCCTATTGTTTCATACTTTCATGTATTTGGTTGCAAATGCTTTATTTTGAAAAATGCAAATGATCGAGTTGGTAAGTTCGAAGAAAGATCGATGAAGGTGTCTTCCTTGGATATTCTACATCAAGCAAAGCCTACGAGTCTACAACAAGAAAAGCCAGTATGTGGAAGAATCAATGAATGTAAAATTCCAAGACTCGGTGCAAGATGAATCCAGCAAGACTCGCACGAAGAGACTGAACCCGCTCTAGACCTTCAAATGTCTACATCTCAAGAATCATCTCGAGTTTGGAAGTCCATCATCAAGACGCTCATGGAGAATCAAATAAAGAAAGAGATCATCAACCTGGAAAATCAACTAGCAACCGGAAGCACAAATCCGGTCATCCTAAAGATCTTATTATTGGTGAACTTGATGAAGGAATCCGTACCAGATCAAAAAGGCATGAAGAATCTAGTGCTTTGTGGCTCTCATCTCGAAATTGAACCAAAAAGCATAGAAGAAGCTTTATCCGATGAAAGCTGGATCGAAGCTATGCAAGAAGAGCTCGACAGTTCAACATCAATGATGTCTCGGGAATTGACATCTAAACCAAAAGGCAAAACCGTTGTTGGAACCAAATGGGTTTTCGGGAACAAGATGGACGAAAAAGGAAAAGTCGTACGAAACAAAGCAAGACTCGTGGCCAAAGGCTATACGCAAGAAGAAGGAATAGACTATGACGAGACATATGCACCAGGTTGCAAGGTTAGAAGCTATTCGACTATTACTTGCATTTGCTTGTTACAAAAATTTCAGGTTATTCCAAATGGACGTGAAAAGTGCTTTCCTAAATGGATTTATCCATGAGGAAGTTTATGTGGAACAACCGCTGGATTTGAAGACCCAAAGAAGCCAGACTCAGTCTTCAGACTGAAAAAGGCTCTGTATGGTCTAAAGCAAGCACCTCGGGCTTGGTACGACAGACTAATCTCTGTAAGAAATTCTCTAAGTCTATGCAGGATGAATTTGAAATGAGTATGATGGGAGAGTTAACATTCTTCCTTGGACTTCAAGTGAAACAAATGAAGGAAGGAATTTTTATTCATCAAGAAAAATATGCGAATGATCTTGTTAAAAGGTTTGGATTGGAAAAGTGCAAAAAGATCGACATACCAATGTCATGTTCTCAGAAGATAGACAAGGATGAAGAAGGGAAGAAAGTAGATCAAAAGCATGCGGGAGCATGATCGGTTCACTTCTTTATCTTACGCTTCTAGACCTGATATTTTGTTTAGTGTTTGTATCTCGTGCTAGGTTTCAATCGGATCCTAGAGAATCACATCTCATTGCTTTGTGAAGCGTATTATCAAATACGTTGCTTCATCTTCAAGCATCGGTCTTTGGTATCCAAAGAGGGAGACTTTAATCTTCTAGGATACTCGGATGCAGATCTGGCCGGTTGCGGGTCGATAGAAAGAGCACTTCGGAACTTGTCGGCTACTTGGAAACAGACAGTGTCTTGGTTTTCAAGGAAGCAAAGCACTTGTAGCTCTCTCAACGACGAAGCGAGTATGTAGCTCTTGGAAGCTGCTGTTCGCAAATTCTATGGATAAAACAACAACTACAAGACTTTGGCATTGAAGACTCATGCACGAAATCGAGATGTGACAACACCAGCGCGATCAATCTCACCAAAAATCCAATCCTTCATTCAAGAGCAAAGCATATTGAGATTCGTCATCACTTCATTAGAGATCACATTCAAAACGGAGAAATCTCAATTCAATTTGTTGATTCAAAAAGTCAACTAGCGGACATATTCACAAAGCCTTTGGAGAAGAATCAATTCGACTTCATCCGCTCATGACTCAACATTTTGAAGCTTGAAGAAGTTAAAGTCTAGAGACTCACCAACTCTAAAGACTCGATCTCTTAGACTCTAAATCCCGAGACTCAATCATTCATTGCTAAAGACGTAAGTTGCTATCTAAAAGGTACGAATTCTCGCTTATTCTATCTCAAAAAGGTACGTTCTTTTATAATTCGTGTGAAATTTGAAAACTTGTCTTTTTAGAGGAAGTTATTTTTGGCAGTTATTGATTTTGAAAAAGAAGTGTTCGTACACTTTCCTTGTGCCGTTTAATCTTCTCTTTTCAAATCCGAGGCACATATAAATTCACGTCATTCTTCCCCCAATTTTCAAAACCCTAAAAAGACACTCTCCTCCCGATCTTTTTTTCTACTCTCTGTTCATCGTCGAGAAAGTTGTCATTTTTCTTGGGAAAAGCAAGTGAAGGAATCCTCCAATAGACAAAGAAAGATGTCGTCTTCGAGGAAATCATCAAGAATCGCAAACAGGGGACCACAAAGAATGGAGAAGGGACCGACTCACTTCGATCTTACTGAGGAAGAAGACTTTCCAAGTCAGCGACAAAGTCCGATTCGCTCTCCTCCACGTCATTCAGCATCTCCTGACCCACAAGGTGCAAGTCAAAATCTAGAAGAAGACATAATCGAGGATGCCGACCCGCAAGAGTCCAAAAACCCTCTGTTATCTATAAGCTTTATCGTGCGTTGAAAAGCACCGGTTCTTCATTAAAGTATATAGATGACTTTCTTAAGGACAAAAATTATGGGAATGAGTATCTTTTTCTGCGGAAAATGGAAGAGTTGGGAATTGCTCCGAAAGGAAGAGCGAGGAGGCTCTTGCGAACACTCCTAGTGATCCTCGTATGCCGGGACGTAATCGATTGACGGGAACGATGATGACAAAATGTTCCTTGAATTTAAACCTAGAATGGGTGTGGCTGCAAAGGTGAAAGGAAATCGGATGGATTTGTTTAAATCCAAGGATCGGGAAAAAGTGTATCTAAGGCTGTTGAAAAGAGGGGTAATCAACCCTAGAAGTGTCGACTTTGACTTCTGGATTCCATCAACTTGAACTTAAGGGAGAAGTTGAATTTGCTTCAACTTGAGACTTTTTGCTCGACTCTAGACGGGTATGATCATCGACCGCTTACTTCTATTCAAATCTTAGCTTTTTGGATGCGAATAGAATTTCATTCGATGTCCGAGACCAAGTCTATGTAGTAGATGTGAATATGTTGGCGGACATAATTGGAGTTGAAAGGGGACGCTATCTCCCAATCAAAGTCTCACCTGCTCGCACTACTCGGATCTTGTCAAAGATAGGGATGTAGATAAGAAAATTATCTATTCCGGGATGAATGCAATCAACATTGTGCTTCACAAGATTGTGATCAATTGTCTCGGACCGAAGTCTACGTCAAAGACTTCGTGTCTTTCTCGAAGCAAAGTTGATGTATGCGATCAACTCGGGACGGAAATTTTCTCTCACGCACACTATCCTTTTCCACATGTACGGAAAGCGTGTCAAAAGACAAAGGACAATTGCCTTATCCTGGTCTCGTGACCAAGATCTTCGACATCTGAATATTGAACTGCCACATACTTTTTGTGTTCGACCGTGTGACAAGATGGTGGTAGGGTTGAAAATGTTAATGAAGATGCGTCGAAAGAACTCTCTAAGGCAATGGAGAAATTCAAGGTGAAATCTCCAGTCCGATCTGCTTCAAAAAGGAAAGGGAAGGAGGCCATTGGTGTCTCATCGAAAAGGAGAAAAAGAACTCTTATCCTGGAGGATGAGGATGAAGATGAAGATGATGAAGATCCCACTATTCCCGCACCGACAAGAACAAGACGTTACGTGTCTTATCCGACGAACTTCAGCGGAAAGCGAGAAAGAAGAAGAACGAAAGAGAAGGAGAAAGAAGTTGAGGAAGAAGGAGAAGAAGAAAAAGAACAACAAATGACAAATGCGGAGAGAAGGGAACTCAAAAGCATGATCATCACTCTTCCCCTCTCGATGTCCTAGTGACGGGGAGTTAGTGAGCAAGAGAGGTCTACACCTCATGCTGCTGAAGATCTACGACAATCTCCGAAGACCCGGAAGAAGTTCAGGTCTCTCCATTGCCCGAAGAAGGTGGTACGTCGATTCGAAATCTGCCGATCGTACGAAAGCGCCATCGTCTCGAGAAAGTCAATGCCGGTACACGTACGGATAATTCTGCGGATCTTCGCGGTATCATGAATATTCTTACGGAAATGCGTAACCGATATATGTTCGGACTATGAAATCCAAGCTTTAAAGCATGCTGGACAAGAATCTTCAGTCTCTCTGGAAGATAAATTCAAAGACCTCGCTCGGCAACTCCAAGCCAATGCCAAGGGAGAAGAGGTAGCTCGTGCGAGAAGACTGAAGAAGCTTGAAGGAGTAGTCCAGTCCATTGGGGATTTCCGGATCGTGCGCATTCCCAAGCGAGACATGACTCCTTTCTCACCCTTTTCAATGCGACAAAAAGGGGAGAATCAATTTGAACTTTCATTTTTTTAATCTTTGACCTTTGTGGTTATGTTTATGACTTGAGAACTTGAACTTGGGTGTGAATTTGACTGAATTGATTGCGGATTTGATTATGAACTTGACTGGTTGCATTTATTCAAGTGTTGTTATGTTGTTATGTGGTGTTTCTCATGAAAGACTAACCAATTTTCTGTGGATGCGAGTCTGGTTGTTTTATTAATCTTTATGAGTTAGCCATATTACTTGAGAAATGTTTTGCGGTCAAAGTTGTTCAAATCTTCAAGAAAGTTTTGTCACCATCAAAAAGGGGGAGATTGTTGGAGAAATCTTTCCGAATATTTTGAAGCGACAAAACGTTTCTTTCGATCTAAAGTCTGGATGTTCGGAGACCGTCGGTTTAAAGTCTCGAAGACTTTGTTCTCTCAAGACTCAAGACTCAAGACCCAAGTCTCAAGACTCAAAGACTTAAGACTCGGGACTTAAGACTTAAGTCTATTCTCACTATCGATCTTTCGATCCAAGTGTGATTTAAGGAAATCCAAAACCGAGGTTTATGGTTGAGGATTCGATCCTATCTTCTCGAATAGATTCTTTGGTTGGATAATCATTTCGGATTCTTTAATTCTTATCTAAGATCGATTGAAGATCCGATGGTCGACGAAACAATCTTGGAATATTCTATTCTTGGAAACCGAGATCCCGATTGTATGGGCGAACAGGGATTGATGGGCTATCATCGATTCCTTAAATAGCTCGGATGATCTTCTTGATTGATTCCGTCCAACGGGTAGATTGGAGGAATTCCTTTGGTAAGTGCCAACGGCTATGATGGCATGAAGGAGTATAAAAGGAAGACGTCTAGCTGTTTTAAGTGTGTGATCGATAGAAAAATTCCGGAGTCCAAGACCCTTGATTGTTAGTTGAGATCGAGCGAAATTGTATACGAGAGTGTTTATACTTGGTGACACCTTGAGTGAGTGTGGTAGATCATCTACACCTAGAAATCAAGGAAGATCAACTTTGTAACATCTCTTTGATCATAGTGGAATCCAGCCAATCGGCTGTCGGTGCGAAGAGTGGACGTAGGCTTGAATCAAGCCGAACCACTATAAACCGAGCGTTCAATTCTCTCTTTCCCTTACTCGGTCTTGCGATTAAATTTTTAATTGTTGCAAATCCTCTAATTGCTTAAATATCGTACAAGTTTCGAGAAAATTTTTTTTTGTACACCTATTCACCCCCCCTCTAGGTACTCGCACTAGCTATTTCAAGAATGCCATAGTCTCAATCTATCTTGAAAATTTGTTGGTGCATGTAGAAAGGATATCTACATTAGGTCGCCTCTAGTGAGATCCTTGCATTATATATTGATAAGCTCCCCGGAGCTTCCCTCCACTTCCACTTCTACCTTCTCATCCCACATTAGTGTCAAACCTCCTACTATACCAATTGGCTCGATAATAAAAGAAAATTTGAAATAAGTCATTTTCCTCACTCTCTCTACAGTAGTATTCTTGGTTTTTGTTTCCATGAGGAAAATCAGGTTGGGCCGCTCTTGAGCCACTAAGGCTCTTAGGTGCTAGACTGTCAAGGGAGTGCCCAACCCTTGATAGTTCCAGCTCAATAATTTAATCTATTCTTTGGTGGCTTATTAGGGCCAGCCACCAAAGCCCATGCACTAGCCCCTTCCCAAGACTAAATTGGGGCATCCAAGAGTTGTTTTTCATCCACCGAGAGATCCTGTGAGGTTTTCTTTTCATAGGGACTGACCTGCTTCTGTTGCCATAGGAGCTTTATACACGGCATTTCCTTTCTTAGAGATTAGTGTCGCGACCAAATTTTCGAGTATACCACCTAGGGTTTGGCTAATGGATTACTAGCCTTAGACTTAGCTCAGGCTCTCTCAAGCCCATACCAATTCGCAACTTAGTTTCAAATTTTTTAACATGCAAATGGATTTTATCTAGGAGTTGGCACTAATCAGTTTATGATAGATCGATTAGACACTTAAGTAAAATAATGAAAGAATTAATTTACTCCTACGGACTAAAAACTTTAGATACGGGGACTTGGTTACACTAGACTTCTCTAATGCCATTTCGGTACTATTTCTTTTCAAAAAATATTTTTTGCAAGCAGTTTGGATTGATTTTAAATCTATTTCCCTAGCATGTAAAGCGATCATACGGGTGTATAAACCATCAATTTAACACCAAAAAAAGTAATGAATAAATTACAAGACTTACCTTGTAACAACAAAAGAATCCGCATTGTTAGATCATAATTCACATCATCAACCCTGCATATGATTTCTAATTAACACGCAATTTTAATTAATGAGAATCATGCTTTGTGCAATGCAATATAACTAAATGACCTAATTCTAATGACAGAAATTTCTAATTAAATGGATCTAGCAACAATCACTAAATGACATGCATTTCACAAATCTAATTCTACATGACATGTAATGACATTTTTTTATTTTTTTTTAAAAGAATGCAATCTATCCTAGGAATTGAAACTAATTTATCTGAAGACATTTTTTGTTTTTTTTTTTATGAAATTCGAAATTAGAAAAATGTGAAAATTATCTAGCTAGATTAAGATTCTATTCAATTTGTATTAGGAATTAGGTTAAGCCAAATGCTAATTTAAAATAAGATATTATCTTAACTTAGCAATTTCTAACCTAAGATGTAATCTATCTAAAAAATCAATCTAAACTTAAAATGAAATATGCAATGACATACAAATGATGCCCTAATTCTACATGATATATGCATGATGATTTTTGTTGTTTCTTTTTAATTAATTTCGAAATTTGAAAAAAAAAATCAAATAGTTAAACATGCAATTTAAGCTAATGAAACAAAAATCTAACATCCTAAATTTATTTTTTTATTTTTTTTATTTCAAAATTCATAATAAATAAAATGCTTAGTCTAAATATGCAAATAACCCTAAAGCATGCAATATTCTAACTCAAATATATTTCAAGATAAATAAAGTAATTAAGACAAGACAAACCATTCAAAATCATCAAAGATATCATACATCATTCATATCAAGGGATAATATCTTACTAAAAAAATCGATAAATTGATCTTAAGCCTTAAAGATCAAAATATCAATTTTATTCCTGATTGATTAATTATTTCATCTAAAGTCTTATAGATGAAATAACAAACCCAGACGCAATTGCGAATCAAATGGTATGTTAGAATTTCCACTTAGACATAGGGAAGTATTTCAAATAAGAAAACAAGAAATAAAATAAAAAATAAGATAAACTTGCCTAATAAAATAAAGCAAATATACCTAATTTGCTTTTTTTTCTCTTTTTTTTTCAAAAAAAAGGAAATCTTGGCTGCCAGTTCGGAGCTTTGGCGAGGGGAATCGATGGCAAGGAGCTCTCGCGAAGGGATCAACGGCGAACAGCACATCCGGCACAGGCAGCAAGGGTAGACATTGGCGAGGGACTCCAGCAAGGCAGGGCACCGGCGAGGGGGAAGTAGCAGCATCGGAGCAGAGGCGAAATCGCAGGTAAGGGGGATTCCAGCTCGGTGGCAAGCAATGCCGAGTGGAGCTTGCAGGCAGCGACTGCAGGGCACGATAGGCAAGTGAGGGCGTCGAGGCATCAGGCTGGTGGAGTGGCTCGATAGCAACGGCAGCTTTATGGGTGGAGCAGAGGCAAAGGCGGATCTATTGGGCATCAAGGTAGAGGAGGGTCACGGCAGCAAGGATCGACGCGACGAGGCAGCAAAAGCGTCAGGTCGTTATTGGTCAACACGGCTATAGGCAAAGCGGAGGCATAAGCAGAGGCGCTGGATCTGGAAGTTACAGGCGACAGAGACGTTACAAGGTTGATGGGTGGCGGGCGAGACCAGCGGAGCGGCGGTGGAGCAGAGAGGGCTCGTGGGTTGCTGGCGCGGGTGGTGCTGGTGCAGTCGAGGGCTGTTGGCACAGTGGCTGGTGCGAGCACAGCACCGACGCAGGCAAGGCTGCCTCCACAAAGAAGATGGATAGTACCCACTATGGTTTTTTTTTTTTTTGAGAAAGTGATTTTCTCTTTGGACCAAGACGGATGAAGACTCTCTTACACAAATTTTCTCTCAATTCTTTCAATTTTTTTCGTCCTCAGTCTCCGTACACGCACCACACCTTTTATAGGGGAAAAATTTAAATCTTTGTGGCATATTTTGTTTCCAATTTCGCTTGTGCATAATACCCCTGAATATATCATTGCACCCCGTGCAATATTCTCTTTTGTATTTTTCAAATATTCCTTCCGAAAATTTCCTTTCTACCAAAGAATATACCCATCGGTGTATATTACTTGAATATGTGAAAAATCCTAGCTGAATATGCTCACCATTAGTCAAATGCAAAAAAAAAAAAAAATGAATAAAATAAAAATAGAACAAAAAATAAAATGTTTCTAAACTATATGTCATGCAATTTATTTTTAGTATTATTTTTTGGGGTAAAAACTAACCCATTTTTTATGCAAAAAATTTAGGTGTCAATAGCCGCCCCTCTTTGAAAGTGAGCTCGTAGAGGTTACCTTCAAGGACAAATTGAGATCTAAATTTTGACTATGCATATGTAATTAATGTTTTTTTTTTTTTTTGGTTGGAAAATGCAATTTATATGATGCATGCAAATGAACCTACCTGGAATAACTTATCTTTAGAGAAGATAGAGTAATTCAAAATAGTTGGCATTACATGTCCAAAACCCGTACCTTTCTAGGTCGCCTAGAATAGCAACGAAGCTTTACAGGGAGACTACTTTCTTAGGACCCGTACCTTTCTACAGTCGCCCAGTATGGCAGTATTTGGTTGTATCTAGGACCCGTACATTTCTACAGTCGCCTTGATGAATAAATGGATTCTCCAAGACCCGTACCGATCTACGGTTGCCTAAATAGAGAAATAGATATCGTTTAGGATCCATACCATTCTACGGTTGCCTAAACGAGGATTCACTTTCTAAGGTTCGTACCTTTCTACGGTTGCTTGAATAGGAAATCACTTTCCAAGACCTGTACTTTTCTACGATCGCTTGTTAGAGTAATAAATATTATCTAAGACCCGTACCTTTCTACAGTCACCTAAACGAGAAACGGCTTTTCCAAGACCTGTACATTTTTATGATCGCCTATAAGAGCCATAAACATTATCTAAGACTCATACCATTCTACGGTCGCCTAACATGAGGTTGCAAAATGGATCATCTAACCAAGACCCGAACCTTTCTTCGGTCACCTTAATCGAACTGAAGAAAAATCTTTGGGGGATAGCTCAATCGAGTGTCGGTATACTCAAGTGACAAGTATTTAAGGTGTGAATAGAGATATACTTACTCGGTAACATCTCCGTTCCTTGGGGATATGCCTCCTGTAAAATACAGTTGTAGGAGAGGCAATATGCATTCACAGACATGCATTAAATCAAGTGAGGTTCATGCGTGATGATTTATATCAATCTTGCATCGCCTAATTTCCATTGAGAAAGATTTCAAAAAAGAATATTCCAATATGAACACATGAGTGTCATGAATGTCTCAAATGAGGGACCTCTCGGTTTGAAATGACTTTTCTCTCATCCTCATTAAAATGCCATCTCATCTTGACCTTTGATGTGGGATCTCGACGATCACTCTATCTTACCATCGTCATGCCAAACAGGGGTCCAAGCAACTCGCAAGTGATACGACCTTACCAATCTAAGAGATCTTTAACAAGGACCGTAATGTCGGCTTGGTCAATGGCTTAACAAAACAGACTCTTTTGAGTCAAAGCAATTGAAAAATGAAATTTCGCAATTGTCTTGGAATTTACAAGTTAAGAAACATGCGAAATAAGTCTTACTCGCACTTCTTCAAGCGATGCTTTTGAACATATGAACTTTTACGTTAATTCAAGTGCCATAATCTAAAGAGACTTTGCAAGAGATGTAACATAGGCTTGGTTCATTGGTGAGAAACAAAAGGATCGTTAGGCTCAACAAGTGATTGGGGGTCAAAGGTGGTGATCATCTTGATATCTATACCAATTTTCCTCTCCAATGTCAAAGATTTTCTTCACATCCATTAATTGCAACAGCATTTGAGTTTTTCAGTACCACCTTGTTGGGGATACGACTTCAACCAATGTTTAATTCTTTCTTTTTGGGCATTAGCCTTACTTTTACTAGACACACTACTTTTTCATGCCCCATTTTTGCACTTATTTTGTTTGGACAAAGTCTCTATTTTTGTCAGCATTATAGTTCATGCCACTTGAATGTTTTTGTCTTGCCCCAGTGTGGAGGATGATCACCAACTGGGTGTAATATAAAATGAATTCATAAGCTCAAGTGGGCTATGCAAAGGATAAAAGTATATAAGATAGAGAAATAACCACTCTTCATCATCCTAGGGCACTTCAAATTATCGTACGAGTTATGCTGCGAAAGCAATTCTCAAAAATTAATGCAAGTGTGAGTAAGATACCTACCATTCATTTCAAATCTGTCCCAATGTGGGATGATCCTTGACAGGGATAATTTAAAAAAAAAAAAAAAAATCTTCACGTGTGTGGGCTCAAAGGGCTAAACGATGGGTATACCTGTAGTGTTTCGGGTAGAAGAAAAACCACCTCTCATTACCTCGATTTACGTACACTTTGCGAGATCACCCTTTTAACTTGTGGGCATGAAATTTTTCACACAATTCACTAGGGATTAGTGTATGAAATAGTGTATGGAATAAGGCTTGCCTTTCATCATTCCAAGGTATCCCATTTGACACATTCAATTTATCTCACACAATTCATCCAGGAATATATGCAAATTTTGTAGCAAATTTGAATAATTGAATCCGCCACTTATTGAGGCAATTTATTCATCATAAAATGCTTGCAGTTTAAAACATGACATAGCAAATTCTATCATGGGTAATACTTCTTGACAGCATTAAAATTAACTGGAGTAGAAAACTCACGATTGTCCATTTCTACCAGGACCAAGGCACCTCCAGGAAGTAGCTTCTTCACCACATATGGGCCGCTATAATTTAGAACGAACTTGCCCCGGGATGTGAAAAAATCAGCAACAGCTTCCTTAAGACTAGGTTATTTACCTCAAAATGTCTCGGCCGCACCTTCTAGTTGAAAGATCTAGCTATTCTCTGTTGATCAGTTTGGCCATGACAGAAAGCCTTCAACCTCTTCTCATCAAACAAGTTCAACTGCTTAAGTCTTTGTTGTGACCATTCCGCCTCTGACAACTCCACTTGGGATAAAACTCTCAGAGAAGGGATTTCCACTTCCACAGGCAAAATTGTCTCCATGTTGTACACCAGTGCAAAAGGGGTTGCCCTAGTAGAAGTGTGGATCGATGTCCCATATGCCATTAGTGTGAAGGGTAACCTGTCATGCCAATCTCGATAATTCTCAGCTGTTTTGGCCAAAATCTTCTTAATGTTCTTATTGGCCACTTCAACAGCCTCGTTCATTTGAGGGCGGTAAGAGGACGAATTCCGATGCTTGATCTTGAACTCGTTGAACAGATCATCAACAAGTTTGTTGTTCAAATTTATCCCATTGTCGGTGACAATTGCTTCAGGAACGCCATAGCGAGCAATTATGTCACGTTTGATTAACTTCGTAACATTGCAGGTGGTCACGCTTGCAAAGGACGTAGCTTCGAACCATATAGAGAAATAGTATATCGCCACCAAGATGAACCGATGCCCATTTGAAGCCTTATAATTTATAGAGCCAATCACATCAATGCCCCACATTGAGAAGGGTCATGGCTCGGAAAACTGGTGCAGTTCAGTTGGAGGAACATTTATCTTATCACCATGAATCTAATATCAATGACAACTTCGTACGTGCTTGATGTAGTCACTTTCTAGTGTGAGCTAGTAGTAGCCTAATCTCATAATCTTCTTGACCATCATGTGCCCATTCATATGAGGGCCACATGCTCTTTCATGCACTTCCTGCATGATTTGAGTGGCTTCGGTTACATCCACACACCGCAATAGCATTGGATCATAAGATCTCTTGTACAAATTCTCGCGCTAAGGAAGAATTTCGAGGCCATCTTCGTGATGTATTTCCTATCAGCCAAAGTGCTTCCTTCGGGAAATTCCTGCCTTTTAATGTAGTTTATGATGTTGTAATACCATGGTTTTCCATCAGGTTCTTCAATCACAATCATACAATAAGCCGGCTTTGCCAAAACCTCTATTTTTAATGGCTCGACTTCTAACCCGCTGGTGACTTGCAACGTAAATGACAAGGTCGTGAGTGCATCTATGAATTGATTGTGAGACCTTGGCAAATGTTCAAACGAAATTTGCTCGAACTCCTTTACCAGCTCTTCTAAATACTCGTGATATGGGAGAAATTTGGCATCTTTAGTCTTCCATTCACCTACGGTCTGTAGTATGATTAGTGCCTAATCTCCAAACACTTTTAACTTGGCCACACCCATCTCGATTGCGGCTAGAAGTCCAAGGATGCAAGCTTCATACTCGGCCACATTATTAGTGCATGGGAATATCAATTTTGCAGCTACCAGATGGTGTTGTCCGTCTGGGGATATCAGAACTACCCTAGTACCAGAACCGCCCTAGTACCAAAACCAGACAAGTTCATAGCTCCATCAAAGAACATTGTCTATGAGTCTTCATTTACACTCAAGACATGGTCATCTAGAAAACTGTCATCATCATTTTAAACTCCTGAATTCTTGGTCAATAGATCAACGATCAACCTTTAATCGACTTTTGTGACATGAATTGCACATCAAACTTTGAGATCAAAATTTGCCACTTTGCCAACTTACCCACCAAAGCTAGCCATTCAAGTAAATACTTGATAGGGTTGTTCTCAGTCATAAGGAACGTTTGGTAATGCAGTGTGAGCTGTCGCAATCTATGCAATACCCATACTAATGCAGCACGAGTCTTTTCAATATTAGAATATTTCAGTTCTGATACAGTGAACTTTTTACTCAAGTAATAAATGGCTCGTTCTCTTCCATCGATAGGACTTTCCTAAGCCAACATTGCATTCAGTGATTCACTATGAATGGTGGGATAGAAAATCAAATGATGCCCTGACAAAGGCGAGACAAGAACTAGTGGATTCATTAGGTACTGCTTCAGTTTGTCGAATGCTTCTTAACACTCATCATCCCAGTTGACTCATGCATTCTTCTTTAGGAGCTTGAAGAACAGCTTGGCAGTTTCAGAAAGTTGGGAAATTAATTGAGCAATGTAATTCAATCTCCCCAAAAGGCTCCAGACTTCCTTCACCGTCACAATGAATTTGAGCAATTTATCGGATGTTGCTCTAAACACACATTTAGCGGGATTTAGTCGAAACTTGAACTTACAGAGTCTATCAAACAACTTCTTTAGAGTTTCGACGTGGCTTCTTTTAGGCCGAGTCTTTGCAATCATATCATCAACATAGACCTCAATCTCTTGATGCATCATATCATGAAATAGTGCTACCATGGTTCACTGGTAAGTTGCCCCTACATTCTTGAATCCAAAGGGCATGACCTTATAATGAAAGGTTCCCCACGAGGTGATAAATGTAGTCTTCTCCTTGTCTTCCTCCTTCATACTTATTTGGTTGTACCCGGAAAAACCATCCATAAATGAGAATAGTTCAAATCCGACAGTACTATTCACAAGGACATCTATGTGAAGTAACGAAAAATCATCTTTCGAGCTAACCTTGTTCAAATCCCAATAGTCAACACAAACTCGAACTCGACTGTCTTTCTTCATCACCGGCACGATATTAGCCACCCATCCAGGGTAGTGTGAAACTTCAATGAATCCCACTTTCAACAACTTCATCACTTCTTCCTCTATCTTCTTTGAGAGATCGGGTTTAGTCCTTCGCAGCCTTTGCTTCTTAGGTGGCACGTCCGGATTAGTAGGCAAGCAATACTCAATGATTGACAGGTCTAAACCAAGCATGTCAACATAGGTCTATGCAAAGACATCCCGATATTCCTTCAATAGCTGAATTAGGCGCTCGGCCTCGTCTTCAGGGAGATTTGCCTCAATTTTCACCTCCTTGGCTTCTTCAGTGTAACCTAAATAAGTAGTGATGGTCTGCTCGGATGTAAGGGCCTTGGCTTTTTCATGTTGTTTCTAGCTACGATGCACCTCATGGAATCTTCAAGATTGTTAATATCAGTATTTGTTGTATTGGATTGGACCATTTCCACACTTTTGCATGTCATAAGACTATTCCTGAAACATGAAGTAGATAAATCAAAAAGACAAACAGAGTAAGTTACATCTTTTGTTTTTGTTTTTGTTTTTGTTTGATGAAATACTTTTGAAGGATTTTTTAAAAGCACTTGCAAAAGCATGTTTTTGAAACATTTTGACATGAGGAAGTATGATGAAGCCCAGGCCTCAGAATTCTCTTTAGATTTTTCTTCTTTTTTTTATCGATTGAATATCATCATCGGGCTGGTTTGGTGTACCTCATCATGCCCTCAAAATAAAACTTATAATTTTATTGAAATTTATCAATCAATTACATTTATTGAATGGAAAATGCGATTCTCAAACCCTAAAAAGAAAGCAAAAAAGGAGAAATCAAAAACAATTCCTAAAAAGCAATAAAGATTCCCACGCAGGGAAATGTGGAAAAGCAATAAACGAGTTACTCTTGTGGGCCAAGGCCCATTTCTTCTAGAGGTCCTTCATCAGAAGACATCATCGAACAGGCTTGTGATTCCTTCCAATGTATCATCGGGGTTCTCTGTCTCCGGAGGTGTCGGGTCATCCATGCCACCCCATCCATCTGGGACTATGTCGCGAGGGTCAATGTAAAAACTGGGAAGAGTCGAATACTTCACCAGATAGTTAAATTTGCCGCTTGGCTACCCTGAGGTGTCCATTACTTCTGCCTCATCTTGCATCATTATCGAAGGACCAGGGAATGTCTCGCGAATGTTTGGGGGTAGTGAGTTTTGCCTCACTCGCCCTTGGTTAGGTAGCAGGTTCTACCTTTCCTGTCTTCATCCTCCAAGACTTTGTCCACCTCTTCAATGGTACCCTAATCTAGTAGAACGGAACCTCTGAGAGGCTTCAACGGGGTTTCGGATGCCTTGACCATTTCTTCCAAGACCACTACCAGGAACAAAACCATTCCCAACCATCACTCTTCCCACCATGAGGGTAGCATTTGAAACTTCAGGAGTGGGCGATGATGAGTCTCGAGAAGCATGAATGGTGAACACCAACTCAAACTAGTGGTAACTCAATTCAAACTCAAAGTCTAGCTCCACATAGGGGATAGCTGTCTCATGATAAATTCGGTGATCTTCGCCATAGACAGTGACCAGCTTCCTTTCAATCACGAACTTCATAGCTTGATGTAAACTTGAAGGCACCGCCCCAGCAGTATGTATCCAGAGACGACCTAGCAGGAAATTAAATGCGGTAAGGATGTTCAACACTTGAACAGACGACCAATCTTATTTGTACATTGAAGTGGATTTCCCCAATCACCTCTTTTTTTGTCCCATCAAAAGCTTGCACTGAAGTCTTCGCAGCATGTATCCTCATTAGGTCTATCTTGAGGTAATGAAGGGTAGCCAATGGACATTTGTTTAGGGTGAACCCATTATCAATGAGTACTCATGACACATGAGAAGACTTGTGCTTAACAGATATGTAGAGTGCATTATTATGCCTCCTACCCTTAAGAGGGAATTCCTCATCAGAAAAAGCAATTAAGTCCTTGAAAAGGATTGATCCCATAAATTCCTCCAGCTTGTTTGCCTCGACCATCTTTGGCACACAAATTTCACTCAGCACCTTCATCAGCGACTTTTGATGCACGGGGGATGTTAGCAAGAGTTCAAGTAAGGAGATCTGAGCACGCATCTTCCACAACTGGTTAACCACACTATACTCACTTGCTTTAATTGCATCCAAAAATTTCTTAGCCTCTTCATCAATGACAGGCTTTGCAGGTTGAACGTTAGCTTGAGTATAAGTCCAACCAAACCTTGTAACAAGGTCAACATCTTCATCATAGGACTAAGGCATTGCCTTATTGTTGACATACTCATACAGCTGAAGCATTTCAATCACTATCTCCTCGTTGAATGTATCTTCTAGCTGGGGCATGTCCATGAGCGAAGGATCAACTTCTTCCTTATCAGTATTAAGTGCAGCCTACTTCTCCTCCCAATTGATAATGATATGGGAAATAATGGAAACTATGCATTTATGATCAACATACACAATGATGCCGTCATTCACCATTCTAGCAACTCTTTTCCTCATCAATGATAGAGGAATATTCTCATGATTTGGATAATACCCAGCTCTCACTAGGCCATTGTAAACATCTACCACATGCACCTTCGAGTTCTTGATTCGACCGACTTCAAGTTCCAAGAAAGCATTGACCGTACCCTCATGCTCCAGTAGCAGATTTTTCTGAATATTCGACCGAGCAGTTTGAAACAAAAATGCCTTCGTGTCCAAGAGGTTTTGGATCCGATGCTTGAGGGTGAAACATTCATCAGTTAAATGCCCCAATTCACCGCTATGGTAGTCACACTTTTTCGTCAAGTCGTAACCACGAATGCTTTTGTGGTTAGGGCGCTTTGGTTTGCAAGTAAGCAAAACCTTTCTTCCTTAGGATTGCCAACACTTGGGATGGAGATCCAGGGAGAGGAGAGAGCTGCCTTCTTGCTTGGGCAAATTATTGATGGCCGACAATTTGTTGTTGCTTTGGATTCATCTGGATAGCCGGGGCACGATTGACACTTTCCTGGCTATCCTGGCTATAAGCCACATTCACATCTACAGTAGCTTCTTTCTCCTTCTTGGCAAAGAATCTTTTACTTGATGGCTCAGTAAACCATCATTCCCTTATCCCCATCTCGATTTGTTCTCCCATAGGAATAAGCTGATTGAAGCTCTCGACGTACGTGCTGACCATTCGGTTACGGAATTCAAACAGGAGAGTCTTGACAAAAAACTTCATCAACTCCTTGTCAATAGGTTCAAGAGTGGTTTGAGTTGCCAAATTTCGCCATCTCACAACAAACTCCTTGAACGATTCACTCATCTTCTTCTCCATCCTCTCAAGATCCTCTCGGGAAGGTACAATGTCCATGTTGAACTTGTACTGCTTGAGAAACGCGTCGGCCACTTCATTCCAGGTGTCGAGAAGGTTCACATCCTTCATGACATACAAGTTCAGGGCAGGCTTGGTCAAACTCCCATGGAATGATTGGATCATGAGGGGCTCGTTCTTGACATATTGGGCTATGCATACGTGGTACATCTGTAAATGAGTTTTTAGGCAGGAAGTACCATCGTATTTCTCAAAGTCTGGCATTTTAAACTTCTTTGGCATCTTGACCTTCTCATAGACTAACAAGTCAAATGGGAGTGAACTTTGTGACTCTTGCAGTTGCTTCACTTTCTCTACAAGCTTTACGAAGCGTTCATCCTGCTCCGCCTTAAGGACGTTGTCAAGCTTAGCCTTTCGCATATTGATTGGCAATGGGTCTTCTTCCAGCTCAGGTATGTCGTCATCACCCATTTATGCCTCATTTGCCTGCCTCGGGACAATTATCTAGGGGAGAGTAGGTGCGGGAGCCGAATTCGCTCGGAGGGATTAGATTTGAGTTGTTAGTAGCTACATAGAGGTGACTAACTGTTAGAGTGTTCTTCCATAGTGGAGATACAATCACGCACCGATTTGGTCAGCCATTTTAGCTCTTGATCGAGGATGATGGGCGAACATGGCGAATACGTTATCACCTAATTTGAAGAAATGAATACACATAAGTACTTCATATAAAACATGCTGATCCATGATGAAAGTCTATCGTTTTTATTCATTAATGGAATTGTTTGACATCAACAATGTAAAAAGCTTGAAAGGCCTTAAACAAATAAACTAATCAAGTAAATGACTCAACTTCCTAAACATTAAACTAAAGTAAAAACCAAATTGATTCAAGCCACTTTATTTGGCCCAATCTATAAACAAATGGGAAGCCAACGCTCGGCATAGTTGCCTATTCTCCTTCGCGTCCTTCTTGGCTTGCTTCTCAAGTTCTTCAATCTTCTTCTTGTGACGATTAAGCTCTGCTTGCCAAGTGGGCTTTTAGTCACATCTGGCACCTTTGGGAGATACTCAGTCGGAATCTTGTGCTGATGGATGTATTGAGCCGTGACATAGTAAGTCTTTGCCTTCCCTTCAAGCTCATCTTCAGGCAAACTCAAATTTTGTTCGTGACATGCGAGCCAAGCTTGTTCGATACAACGAAGCTCCTTTTTGTGATCACCATCCTTGGCAGCGAATCGGACTTGGAACAAGCCCAGCTTGAGAGAGGGCGGTAGATCCCACACAACTCGATATTGACGAGCTACTCGGAGTGGGTATTAGGAAGTGGCTCTGATGATCCCCAATAGCAGGATCGGCTCATTATTACCATGAGAGAGACGTTCCTTGGAGACTTGGAACCATTTAGCATGCCATAGGAAAATCTTGGTATTTGGATTTTTCAACAATTTGACCCATTTTTAAGTAAGAAAGATTTGGAATTCGATCATGATGATTTTTGAATACCTCAATGGGATGATGGGAATCAGTGACATTAATAATGTTCATGCGAATATCGCTCCTACTCATATGAGAAAAGAACCAGATTTATAAAAGCTCGATTGGTGCACGAAAGATTTTATCTTGATCTTCCTTAAATCGGGTGAGTGACAAGAATGTTCCAGCTAAGATGGTGTTGACAAAACTAATTTTAGCACACACTTGTTTGACCACCCATGTGACCGAAGCATTAATGGCGCCTTTACGAAGAGGAAAAATAATAAATCCGAAGAAGGCTAGAAGGAAGATCTTACTTTTTGAAAGAGTGTTTGCATCAGCAAAACTTTGATCTAGGAATGAGAAAGGACATGCATGACAATTATTCTTCAATACTCTTTTAATCTGATTCTTATCCATCCTAAGAAAGTCAGACAAAATCGATTCAGGTTCTAATCCAAGGGGTGGGTTTATTAATTCCAATTCCAAAGGTTTTCCTATGGCAATGTTGTATTCTTTTTGAGTCGGAGTCAACTCATGCTTATCAAATATGAACATGGATGTTTGGGGACACTAGAAATGAGCGAGTGCTTGCATGACGCCGCTTGGACTTTGATGTCAAGGAGGGGAACAAGGCGACCAATTTTGCTTTCCACATAGCTTTGACCATTGTGGCCTAGACGGTCCCACCATGATTTGAGTTTAGCCTTCGGTGCAAGCACAAATTGAATGTCAGATCTTCCCATTGTTTATGAACCAAAACTCGACCAACCTATTATCATGGACCGACCAAAGTAAGTAAATTGCAAGAGTAAAGGGTAGAGAGCTTACTTTACTAGACGATTAAGGCAACCACATAAACAAGCACATGAAATGTGGGGTTCGATTTCTAACTAGGAAGGCTAAGCAAGGTGGAGTTAAAATGGTGGGATGACTTAGTTACAACCTCGCATACTAAATCAAGTCCTCCTAACTTCAGCTTAGTCAAGGATGATACCCCAATGTGGCGAGCAAGGTGGAGTTAAAAGGGTGGGATGACTTAATTGCAGCCTCGCATACTAGGTCAAGTCCTCCTAACTCCGGCTTTAGTCAAGGATGATACCCCCAATGCGGTGCAACCTCATGGGCAGAGGTAAGCATTCTTGACACCAAGAAAAAGCTTTTAGGATTGAGTTGGATAACCTTTATTGCGCGGCCTCGCGATCGAAGCTGTATCCAACTCAATACCATCCTAAGTGTCCTAGTGCGGCCTAGGTCCGTCAGCAGGTTGTGCATGCAAGAGTGTAGTGTAAATACAAAGCATGCAAACAGTTTATATCAAGTAACACTTCAACATGAAAATAACCATACATTCTCAACTCCAACCTACAAGACAAGGGTTAACAATCACTACTCCCCTTATACCTTCCAATCTGCAAGAATATTTAACACCTTAAAAAGTTAGGGACGTACCTGGAATCCTTGCTACTGAACAAAAACATTTATCAAAAGAAAAGAAAAATTGGCCTAAGTCCACTATGAGTTTTAACTCAAGTCCCCGGTAGAGTCGCTAAGCTATCGTGACCAAATTTTCGGGTGTACCATCTAGAGTTTGGCTAATGGATTATTAAGTCTAGACTTAGCTCAGGCTCTCCCAAACCCATACGAATTCGCGACTTAGTTTCAAATTTTTTAACATGCAAATGAATTTTATCTGGGAGTCGTCACTAATCAGTTTATGGTAGATCGATTAGACACCTAAATAAAATAATAGGAGAATTATTTTACTCTTATGAACCAAAGACTTTTGGTACAAAGACTTGGTTATACTAGATTTCTCTAATGCCATTTCGGTACCATTTCTTTTCAAAAAAAATGTTTTTGCAAGTAGTTTGGATTAATTTTAAATCAATTTTCCTAATATGTGAAATGATCATGCGGGTGCGCAAACCACCAATTTAACACCTAAAAAATTAATTAATAAATTATGAGACTTACCTTGTAGCAACGAAAGCATCTGCGTTGTTAGATCAGAATTTACATCATCAACCTTATATACGATTTCTAATTAACACACAATTTCTTTTTATTTTCATTTAATTAATGAGAATCATGCTTTATGCAATGCAATATAACTAAATGACCTAGTTCTAATGATAGGCAATTTCTAATTAAATGGACCTAGCAACAATCATTAAATGACATGCATTTCATGAATCTAATTCTATATGACATGCAATGAATTTTTTTTATTTTTTTTAAAAAAAAGAATGCAATCTATCTTAGGAATGGAAATTAATTTATCCTAAGACATTTTTTGTATTTTTTTTTATGAAATTCGAAACTAGAAAAATTTGAAAATTATCTAACTAGATTAAGATTTTATTCAATTTGTATTAGGAATTAGGTTAAGTCAAATCCTAATTTAAACTAAGATATTATCTTAACTTAGCAATTTCTAACCTAAGATGCAATCGATCTAAAAACTCAATCTAAACTTAAAATGAAATATGCAATTTTATCATAATATGCAATGACGTACAAATGATGCCTTCATTTTACATGACATACGCATGATGATTTTTGTTATTTTTTTATTAATTTAGAAATTTAAAAAATTTCAAATAATTAAACATGCAATTTAAGCTAATGAAACAAAAATCTAACATCCTAAATTTATGTTTTTTTATTTTTTTTATTTCAAAAATAATGATAAATAAAATGCTTAGTCTAAATATGCAAATAACCCTAAAGCGTGCAATATTCTAACTCAAACATATTTCAAGATAAATAAAGCAATCAAGACAAGATAGACCATTCAAAATAATCAAAAATATCATACATTATTCAGATCAAGGGATAATATCTCGCTAATAAAATTGATAAATTGATCTTAAGCCTTAAAAATCAAAATATCAATTTTATTCCCGCTTAATTAATTATTTCATCTAAAGCCTTATAGATGGAATAAAAAATCCAAGCGTGGTTGTGAATCAGATGGTATGTTAGAATTTCCAATTAAGCATAGGGAAGTATTTCAAATAAGAAAACAAGAAAAAAAAAAAGATAAACTTGCCTAAAAAGGAAATCTTGGCCGCCAGTTCGAAGCTCCGACGAGGGGAATCGCCGACAGGGAGCTCCCGAGAAGGGATCAACGGCGAGCAGCACATCCAACGTAGGCAACGAGGGTAGACGCAAGCGAGGCAAGGCACTGATGAGGGGTGTCAAGGGGAAGCAGCAACGTCGGAGCAGAGGCGGAGCGGACGTCAGGCGTTGGTGTAGTCGTAAGTGAGGGGGATTCTGGCGCGGTGGCGAGCAGCGCCGAGTGGAGCTCGTGGGTGGCAACAGCAAGGTACAACAAGCGAGCGAGGGTGTCGGGGCGTCAGGCTGATGGAGCGACTCGGCAGCAACGGTGGCTTCGTAGGCAGAGCAGAGGCAGAGGCAATTCTACTGGGCGTCAGAGCATATCTACTGGGCGTCGAGGCAGAGGAGGGTCGTGGCGGCAAAGATCGGTGCGACAAGGCAGCAAAAGCGTTAGGTCGTCGTTGGTTGACGCGGCTACAAGCGAAGCGGAGGTGCAGGCAGAGGCGCTAGATCTAGAATTTGCGGGCAATGGAGGTGTTCAAGGTCGACAAGCAGCGGGCAAGACTGGCAGAGTGGCGATGGAGTAGAGAAGGCTCGTGGGTTGCTGGCACAGGTGGTGCTAGCGCAGTCGAGGGCTGCTGGCGCAGTGGCCAATGCGGGCATGGCGCCAATGTGGGCAAGGCTGCCTCCGCGAAGAAGATGAACAATACCCGCTAGGGTTTTTTTTTTTTTTTTGAGAAAGTGATTTTCTCTTTGGATCAAGACGGACGAAGACTCTTTTACATAAATTTTCTCTCAATTCTTTCAATTTTTTTTCGTCCTCAATCTCCGTACATGCACCACACCTTTTATAGGGGAAAAATTTAAATCTTTGTGGCATATTTTGTTTCCAATTTCGCTTATGCATAATACCCCAGAATATATCGTTGCACCCCACGCGATATTCTCTTTTGTATTTTTCGAATATTCCATCCGAAAATTTCCTTTCTACCCAACAATATACCCCTCAATGTATATTACCTGAATATGTGAAAAATCCTACTTGAATATGCTCGCCATCAGTCCAATGTAAAAAAAATGGAATAAAATAATAATAGAACAAAAAATAAAATGTTTCTAAACTATATGTCGTGCAATTTATTTTTAGTATTATTTTTTGGAGTAAAAACTAACCAATTTTTTATGCAAAAAATTTAGGTGTCAATAATTAGTGAAAGTATCTCATTACCTACTAGAGAAGGGAGTAGCAATATATTCTGTTTTGTATTTTGCCCACTGATTATATTAGTTTGCTCTGACTTTCTTGACTCTTCCATAACCTTCTGTGCATTATGTTGGACAGGAACAATTGCTAGTTCATTTGGTTCATCTGCTTCTGATCTCAAGGGTATTTCGATCGCCACTTTAGGAGTTTCCAGTACAACCTTTTCATTTATAGCAAAGATTTCTAGTTTGCCATAAAATGTCTTTCAATAGGTGTTGACTTCTCAAACTTCTGCCTTTAGCCACGAGCCATACTGACCTGGTTAATCCTGAGCAAGTCCAATTTCTTCATAGGGTATTTCAATACAAAAGTTTGCATAATGTCCAATGCGACCACAAGAATAGCAAAAGTGAGGGAACCTTTCATACTTGAAATCCATCCATCATTTCTTTTCCCCACAATTATTCAATAGCATTCTGGCCTTTCCATTTTTGTGTGAATTGTTGTTTCTAGCCTTGATTTTAACCTCCTCAACTTCCCCTAAACGAGAAACTAACAAGTGTATGGCATCACCAGTGACTCTAGCACGAGGAAGGCCTATAAAATGCACCCAAAACGCATAATGTGTGAACTCGTAACAATGCTCAGGTATGTTTGGGTCTCCTTCTCTAAGGACTAATAGGTTACTCGCAAAAGACTATGGTCTCGATTCTAACACCCGTCATTTTTTCTTCATTTGATTGGAATAGAAACAACAAATAACCCGGTTTAATTAGCTCACATATGATTGAATCCGTTTTCCATGCTCTTTTTATAGTGTTGATAAAAGCCTGGAAATTAACATTTGGCTTCGAAAATAGCTTGCGTTAACTCACTTTCTTGCTTCTATTCCTTTGGAATGTCATCCCCTAGGTCCGTGATATCCTCGTCAGACCACAAGTCTCCCATTCTCTAACACAGTGCTGCCAATCGGAGATGATTGTCATCTCCTATGTAACAACGACGCGGACACGTAACACGCGATATGACACGACACGACACGACACGCCGACACGTCATTTCTAAAAAAAAATAGAGAATTCCAACATGTTCCGACATATTATATATTAAATATATATTTTTTATATATAAAAGCAAAAATAAATAATAATAAAAAGATCATAGAATTAATTTATACTAAAAATATTAATCAAACATTTATTAATATCATTTATTGTTTTAACTTGACAGAGATTGAACAAGAAATTCAAAAATTGCAAACATGAAAGAGTAAACTTGAAAGAACATGCCCTGTTTTCTTATACTTGTCGGAGATTAGTGAGATTTTTTATAATCCTAGATAAAGTTTAGAGTTCATGATATAGACTAGCTTGGAGCTCTTCTACAAAACAAGGTTCGAGAAAAATGAAAATTCAGAACAAGAACTCTCGAAATATGACCAAAAGAAAAGGAAATCATTAAATTCGCCATGGAAACTGTGACCAATAACTCACAAGCCAATAACATAAACCAAAAGAGATAACTCGCAAATGATGCTTGAAAGAGGTGGAAAGAAGAAAAAAAAGTTAACTTTAAGTATGTGGGGCAACAAAACGACGCCGATGAGAAGAAGCGCATTTCATCGTCACTCATGAAAAGATCATAACTTTTAAGTGAGAAACTTGAAGGTAAGAATTTTCTTATTTTTCTCTTTATTTTTGTTATTTCGATTATTTTTTTTATATATTTATATTTTGATCGCTCAAATATTAAAAAATTTTAAAATTTGATCATGTATGTGTTGAAATCGTAAGTCGAAATTTCAGTTTTGCATATCGAAACGTGTTGGAAAGCGGGCACTTATTGACTGTGTGTCGTAACGTGTCGGGACAAATGTTGGTTTGTCAGACATGACACGAAGAATTTTCAGAGTGTGTCGATGCTTCGTAGGTCCTCTCTGCCTTTCATTCCCTGTCCCTTTATCGATAGGGCTGAGAAGCTATGGCTGGTTTGTTATGGAGTGAAGGGAGCTCTAGAGATGATAGCGCTCAAAGGAGGTTTTATTGAGAACAGAAAAGAGGGAATTCTCTTCAAGAAGCTAGAGCAAACAATCAGAGGCGCAAAACCCAGGGACCCAATATCTTCCAGCCGCTTGAAGCTTATAGGCAGAAAAGACAATGAGGCGCGATGATTTTACCATGGATCGCCTGGAAGGAGGATTTGCGAGCATTCTGCCATGGGACCCAGTGGACCTGCAAGCATTCTGCCATGGGACGCCGTGAAGAATGAAGATCTGGATTTGGAAAGCTTAATCGGGGGGAGGATGCCTGAAATCTGTCTTTAGGGTTTGGTGATTTGGGGATTTGTTGAAAAAAGAGCAGTTATCACCTGGAGGGATAGAGAGAAACTCAAACCAAGTTGAGAGAAAGGGCCTGCAGCAGTTAGTCACTAACTTCGATGATGTCGCGAGGTGGGTTTTGCCCATCTTAGTTGCTCCAGTTAAAGTCTCTCCTCGCTTTCCTTTTTGGAATCTCCTGACATACGTAGAGCTTCCAATGATGTTCATTCCTGTCATATATTGAGCTTTGCTCAAGTCCAGGTCAGAAAAGCGCGTCCTTTCTATTGCCTTATCCAATTCTACCCAGAGTTTCCCTCTTTTTTTCTTATTTTGGTCAATGATGTTCATTCCTGTCGTGTATTGAGCTTTGCTCAAGTCCAGCTCACAAAAACGCGTCCTTTCTATTGCCTCTTTATCCAATTCTACCCAGAGTTTCCCTCTTTTTTCTTATTTTGGTCGATGAAATCTATCCACTTCGGACTGTCCAATGTTTATCCTGTTTCAATCCGGGTAATGCCAGACTTTGATGCAGAAATTGCACCCCAGATAACATTTTGGCCTTTTCTATTTGGATTTTTATAACCAATTGTGCTTTAACCCTATTTTTGTTGCCAAAACCTCCGTTCTTATCTGTCCTTATTTTTCACTGCCAATGCTATATGACTACCATTTTGGCCTTTTCTATCGCGGGTAGTTTTGGGTTTTTATAACCAATTGTGCTTTAACCCTATTTTTGTCGCCAAAACCTCCGTTCTTATCTGTCCTGTCTTTCACTGCCAATGCTATATGACTACCAGATTTATCTGCTCTGTGAGGTTCTTCAGAGCTTAACTTTGCACATTACAATCCCGTGCAGTGCTTAAAGAATGAAGGCTTTTTGTTTGTTTCGGTTGTCAATCTTGCTTGGTTTAATTAATGGTGCTTTGTGTAAGGAGTGTACCAACACTCCTACTGAGCTTTCGTCACACACTCTTAGATACGAGCTCTTAGCATCAAACAACGAGTCATGGAGAGAGGAGATGTTCTCACACTACCATTTGACTCCAACGGACGAGACGGCTTGGTCCAACTTGTCACCAAGAAAGATATTGAAAGAAGAAGAGGAATTTGACTGGATCATGATGTACCGGAAACTGAAGAACTCTGCTGGGTCCAACTCACCGGGGGAGTTCCTTAAGGAAGTATCATTGCATGATGTGAGATTGGATCCGAGTTCAGTTCAATGGCGGGCACAGCAGACAAACCTAGAATACTTACTGTTGTTGGATGTGGATAGTTTGGTGTGGAGCTTTAGGAAAACAGCAGGTTTGACGACACCGGGAAAGCCATATGGTGGTTGGGAGCGCCCGGCTTGCGAGCTCCGGGGTCACTTTGTGGGTTAGTTTGGTCCCTTATTACTTGAGCTCTTCTGATATTTATTTTCATTCCCATTTGTCTTCGAACTGGTTAGTCATTGTCTCACCATAGTCCCGTGATGCGCTTGATCCGGAACACATCATACAACATGAACGGATGATCTCTTCCCTCTCCAGCATGAAGGGTTCCTGTTCCTTGCTGAATTATGTTTTGGCGGGATGCCATCTCTATGTCGTAACTTAGCAAAAATTACTGCTTTTTTTTTTTCTTTGTGATGATTTTCATGTTAGTCTCAAAAGGAACAGGGTTTGTTTCAGTAAGAATAGGTGGAGAAGGCAGCATAATAGATGAATGTTTTATTGGATCACTGAAATTTTGGTGTTTGCTCTGGTTTGTGCCCCTCATATGATCTAGAGAGCCCTACTTAGGCCGAGGATCTTGCTTGGAATAAGATATTCTCATGATGTGGTGTCGTTTATTCATGAAGTGCAAGGTTAGAGAAGTTTGCCGTTTTTAGGACCATCTGGTCGTCGAGCATTTACTGGACTGGACTTCTATATTAATTACAAGGATCCAAGCAGGATGATGATGAAATTGAATTTCCCTTGCTCTCTTTCTGTCACTATTGTTGAGCATCTTGCTTTCCTGTTTTGAAGGGCATTATTTGAGTGCGACGGCACAGATGTGGGCAAGCACTCACAATCATAGTATTGGAGAGAAAATGTCTGCATTAGTGACTGCTCTTGCGGCCTGTCAAGAGAAAATGGGCACGGGATATCTTTCAGCTTTCCCATCCGAGCAATTTGATCGTTTCGAAGCTATCAAACCAGTCTGGGCTCCATATTACACCATTCACAAGGTACAGTTCTCAAGTTTTTGGAGGGTTTGAATGCAGCACTCCCTGTTTCAATTGTAGTTTGGTAAGCTTGAAAGTAACGTCTTGGCTATCTACTTGGACAGATCATGGCGGGTCTTCTGGATCAATATAAACTTGCTGGCAACAAGCAAGCTTTGAAAATGGTTACATGGATGGCTGATTACTTCTACAATCGTGTGCAGAATGTGATCAGAACACACTCTTTAGAAAGACACTGGCTGTCACTCAATGAAGAGACTGGTGGCATGAATGATGTCCTTTACCAGTTATTCACCGTAACAGTATGTGAACTACAAGTTATTCTGTGAAACTGCATGTGAACTTGATCCGGGCTATTGTCTCTTGCTTGATTTGAGACATAGCTGCATCAAACAATTTCTCTGGTGATACACTAGATGTCATAGATCGATCCAATGCCCTTCTCAGAGTTTGCAATATCGGTTGCCTTTAGTTGTCAGAGAAAGTCATGCTCTTTCTTGCCGAATTACCTGAGTTTTCAATAAGTCTTTGGGAGGAAATTTATTTTTTTGCAATAGCTAAGGTGAGTGAGTAGAGAAGTGTTCTTTTTCTGCATTTAAAGAGGAAATGGATATCAAATGGTAACATTTATCATGAGGTTCCCACATGTTTTTAAATCAGAAAGGTTTTGCGCAGTGAACCCTTTTCATTGTACTGTAGAACGTCACCTATCTCGAATTGTAGATTCTGAACCTGACTTTGTGCTTGTTCTTTTTTGTTGCAGAACGATCCCAAGCATTTGTTGTTGGCTCATCTTTTTGACAAACCCTGCTTTCTAGGATTGCTTGCTGTGCAGGTAAAACCCAATTTGGTTTCTTTAGTGTTCTCCTCATGTTGCTCGAGTCTTCAGAGAACATGTGTTGTTTTGTCGAGTGCTTCAATGATTTTTGAGGTTCAGAGAGGAACATTTAGAGTTGGATGAGTCCTCTAAGTCAGATTTGTAAAGATGGTGCAAGCCTGCAAGGAATTGCTATATTACATAAGTCATTTTGAGGACATTTCTTTTTCTATGCTCTTGACAATTTGGTTCCATGCTCAGTACAATATGTAAAAGCTTCAGAGAAGTTATCTTGTTTGACCTGCAGGCTGACGACATAGCTGGTTTTCATGCGAATACTCATATCCCAGTTGTTGTCGGAGCCCAGATGCGTTATGAAGTTACTGGTGACCTGCTATACAAGGTAACATATTTTGCTTTTCAAATCGGAGGATAGCATGAAATGGAATATTTATTTATGAGAAGAACAGTAAAAGAACATCGTGGCTTCCAGATCTCAGCGGCCTTCTTGTTTTCTCAGATAAGGCTGGCTTTCTTCGAGATTTACTTTGTGATATAACTACATGTTTAACCTGGATATCTTTCCAAGCTTTCAATGGTTATACGTTTCATTCTTTGAGGTTTCCAATGTTCGTCTAATGGCTTTTTGGTGACTCTTTGCACCAGACCATAGGGGCATTCTTCATGGACATTGTGAACTCCTCTTACATCTATGCAACAGGTGGCACAACAGTCAGGGAATTCTGGTATAGATTGAATTCTGAAGGAGAATTATATTTAAGTTACACACACACACACAGAGGTATATCTGCACGCGTGCGTATGTGTGTGCCTGTCATCATTGATTGTAATCCTCTTTATCTGTTGGTCTGACAGGGAGGACCCAAAGCGTTTAGCAACAACTCTTGAAACAGAAAATGAGGAATCATGCGCCACCTATAACATGCTGAAGGTAAGACTTAGATTACATCTATCTGTTTATCTTAAACCTTTAGTCCATCCCGAGTGATGGTACCATTCGCTTAGTCATGCAACTTTATGTGTTGACCAACCCTTTTGCATCTGCTGAGCTTGGTCTACAGGTGAGCCGCAACTTGTTTAGATGGACCAAAGAAGTTGCATATGCAGATTATTATGAGCGAGCATTGACGAACGGCGTGCTAGGTATTCAGAGAGGGACAGAGCCAGGCATTATGATCTACATGCTTCCTTTGGGACGTGGGGTGTCCAAGGCCAGAAGCTTTCATCAATGGGGAACTCAGTTCGACTCCTTCTGGTGCTGCTATGGGACAGGTCTAAGATTGAATACCCCTCGAATGCTCATTTTCTCAGTAATATGGAGTCTGCAGATATCATAATGATTTGTTGAATATCACATTTTACTGCGTGGTTTTCCCACTAACGACTATTATAGGCTCGACACAATGTGTTGTATTGTGGAATTTGTCCATGACATGATCCTTTTCTTCCTTTGTGTTTGTAGGAATTGAGTCGTTTTCGAAATTAGGAGATTCTATATATTTTGAAGAACAAGGAGAAGTTCCTGGTCTTTACATGACTCAATATGTATCGAGTTCCCTCAACTGGAAAGCAGGGGGGACTGTGATCAGTCAGCACATCGGTCCTCTGTCGTCATGGGATCCTTATCTTCAAGCAACAATTACTTTCTCGTCAGAGGTACTTCTCTCTGGCCAATGCACAACAAGCAGGCAGAATTTTACTGGCCTTTCCATTGTCTTTCTCCTTCAGATATAATCAACTCAGTTGCTGTGTCTTGTGCTTATGCTGCAATGGCTTTAAATCTGTTGCGTCACTCTTCACTGAGAAGATCCGCATTGGCTAATGGCCACATAGATGTGACCTCCTCTTATTTTCCCATATACATATTGATGATGCCGAAAGTAGACAAATAAAAGAGTGATTGCATCATGCTTACCTAGCTGGATGAAGTCCTGATATCGGAATCTTCCTCAAATCATGTATGCATCTCCGGAAATTAGTGTGCATACATTATTTTGGATTCTGGTGTTCTTTCGGCAGTGTTTGGTGTCTTTTTTTTTTTTTTTTTTTTTTGGGGTAAGGTGTGTCTTATTTTTTCTCTTCCACTTCTACTCATTTCAGGCAGCAGCACAGTTCTCTACCCTGAATTTCCGAATACCAAGTTGGGTCTCTTCAGCCAGTGCCAGAGCAGAACTAAATGGACAACGTTTAAATCTACCAACTCCAGGTGCATTTAGCGTTCTTCGTGCATGTGCAGCACCCATTTGATCCAAAATTCGTTTCTTAGTTTTTGATCGCTCTACATGGCATTTTCCTTTTGAAATTGCGATCAGTCAAGTGAAAGCTTTTCAACTCAAGAGATTCTGGTAAATGGAGATGAAGAGTTCCGCAAAATCAATCTGATTTGTCCACTGCTGCTACAGCCTAAAATTTGACACAATCTTGTTTAACATATAGTTTGTTGGTGCAGGTAAATTTCTCGTCTTGGAGGGGAAATGGAGCCCCAGCGACAAGCTGACCCTTCAGTTTCCCCTTGGCTTGCGGACAGAGGTTATCAAAGGTACTGTCACAGCTCCCCATTGCCCCCAGGGCATATGCTTCTGCATTCAGGAGCGTTCCCTTAGCAATAGTTTCCTGTGAAGCTGAACAGTTTGCATTGAACTAATGTCCAGATGACCGACCCAAGTATGCTTCCCTTCACGCAATACTTTACGGGCCTTATCTTCTCGCGGGGCTGACCAGCAGAGACTGGGAACTCAAAGCCGACCCAGATGCTCCTCTATCCAATTGGATCACTCCCATTCCGGCTTCTTACGGTTCTCAGTTGCTCTCTCTTTCGCAAGCATCGGGCAAGTCGTCATATTTCCTGACCAACACGAACCACTCCATTACAATGGAGAAATCCCGTGAGCCGGGCACTGATTCGGCTGTCCACGCCACCTTCAGACTTGTCTCCAAAGATCCCACCACTTTAGAAATCAGGTCACGAGAGGGTGTGATTGGGAAATCGTTCATGCTCGAACCATTCGACCTTCCCGGAATGGTGGTAGTGGAAAAAGGGAAAGAAAAGCACCTCGTAGTCGAGGGATCAAGCAAGGCAGCTCGTCCCTCTTCCGTGTGGTCGCAGGACTGGACGGGGAGGCCAAGACCGTGTCCTTGGAGTCAGGAAGCCACAAAGGTTGCTACATATACACGGGGTTGAATCACGACGTGGGTTCCAGCGTGAAGCTGGGGTGCGTCTCGGATCACTCAAACAGTAAGTTCAAAAAAGCGAGCAGCTTTGCATGGGAAGACGCCGCAAGCCATTATCATCCCATCAGCTTCGTGGCGAAGGGTGCAAGCAGGAACTTCCTCTTGGTGCCGTTGATGAGCTTGAGAGATGAATCGTACACTGTTTATTTCGACATCCAGTCTTGAAAGATTGGTTTGTATAGAAGTACATCGATGTCGAAATAAGAATGCTTGGTTAGGTCGATGGAGTTGCAGTCAGTCCCCGCAAATTTCCAGTCGGAAACTCAAAAGGCCGCTCTCTTCGGCATTCGAGTCTGCTTCTTTTCCTTTTCGATCCGAGCCTAAGCCGTGACTATGCCAGTGCGATTCGAGTCGAGTGCACTTGTTGAAGGACCCGATTAAGAAAACTTTAGGTTTATGATTCATCGATATTCCTCATATTGATCACAATAAGTGCGTCGAAATCGAATTATTCCAAATGAGGTAGAGCCTTTCTCGAGTTCTCTGGTCCTACAACGATCGAACCGATCCGAACACGAGACTAACGAACCGGCAACACCCGAGATTGAATTTAAAACCGACACATGCCGTCCCATCGGTACGAAACATGTCCCTGTCAAAGTGACTACGCCGTGAGTTGTCCATTGCATTATCAAGCAATTGCAGCGGCGCCCACGAGTTTCACGACAACCTCCACTAAAAGCATCGTCGCTATTATAAGTTTCACGCAGCATTTACGGGCATGAAGATCTTCATTTCCCAATTAATAGCGTAATTTAACATGAATTCATACAAGCATCATCATATCATCTCACCGACATATTCTGCTCGCTCCATCTTCTTCCCTGTTCCCACCAGATAGCAGCCCAGATTCTATGGATATATATATATATATATTGGATAAAACTGACATATTGGACTGGGTCGAAAAGAAGTGGTGGGAGCCCAAAAAAAAAAACTCAAGTGTTAAAAAGTCAAAGACAAAAAGGAAAAAGGAGGGGACGCTTGATTCTTCTTAAACCGAGAGTTCTAGGAGAAAGAAAAAGAGAGAAAAGAAAGAAGAAGAAAAAGAAAGGAAAGAATGGGGTTTTTTCTCACGCACGCCACAAATCTCGTCAAGCCAAGTCGACTATGCATCGCAACGCTTGGTAAGTACTCGCACTCCTCTTTTGTCCAATTGGAGTAGTTGTTGAATTTAGGGCTTAAAATCAGAACTTTGGAAAATTTGAGCTATGTAGTTTGTTTTTTGAGTTGTGAAGCTACGGGATTTCATGGAAATGGTGGATTATGGTGTTGTGGGCCCATGGAGTTTGACAGGAGTCGTTTAAAAGCAATGATTTAGTCGGTGTGAGAACTTTAGGATTTCCCGTTCAAGTTTCGCATTGCAAATGACTTTAATAATCGCTTTGGGAGAATTGTTAGACAATTCATATAATTCTTAATGCAGAAATTCATAATAAAATAGTGATCTTTGATCTTCATGATTTTCACAAATAAATGAAGACGTACCTTTATCCATAGCGTTACCCTTTGATGATAATCGTTGTGAAAAACCGAAGAACTTGAACCGAATGAAGAAATCCGATTGCTCTCCCTTAACCCACTATTTTTTAATGTATTATATCGATGGAGGAGAGAATACCAAGTTCTTTTTTGTTATTGTTGTTCATGTAGGCTAGAGAGGACCGGACTCTATTTATACGTTCTTTCAATAGGTGCCTTCCATCAAAGCGCCTTTTCAACTTCCATACAAGCCATACCTCTTCGTTTTATTAGAGTAGGAACTTCTCATAACCAATACATTATTTGTTTTATAGCATTTCAACTATTATTAAACCATATTAAATCATATCATGTGAGTCACAATAATTCTTACATTCTCCCACTTGGCCCATATGATTTTTCTTTCATGGTTTAATAAAAATTGTAATGTGCATAATAACATTATGCTATAAAATGTTCATTAAATTGACAAATACATAATAATCACAATTAAGTAAAGAAAACTAATGCGAGTCATAGCGGTTATATGTCATTAATCAACATAGTCCCTTCTATGCACTATAACTATAACACTTTACTTAACGTGATCCATAAATGAGAAGTACAGTAATAGTTCAACTATAATGTCTCTTTAGAAACTATCATGTTTAACATTCATCTATTTCTATAATGTATACTAAATAGAAAACAAGAAATATCAGAAACACATAAATAAGCTCAAGATGTCAAATACATAAACTTAATACAATCATAATACAAATATTAATGATGTACAATAATGCCCATCTTTTTAACATGCTTATTAAATGTTTTGAGCGGCAATCTTTTTGTTAAGGGATCTACTATCATAAGATTTGTGCTAATGTACTCAATTGACACTCTTCGTTTCTGAACTTCTTCTTTAATAGACAAGTATTTGATCTCTATATATTTAGTACCCTTAGAATACTTGTCGTTCTTAGAGAAGAAAGCTGCTGCAGAGTTATCACAATAAATTTTCAGTGGCTTGGCAATACTATTGACAATCACAAGTCCTGAAATAAAATTCCGCAGCTATAATCCATGAATAGTGGCCTCAAAGTATGCCATAAATTCAGCTTTCATAGTGGATGCAGTAATAACTAACTGCTTCGTACTCTTCCATGAAATTGCCCCTCCAGTCAAAAGAAACAAGTAATCAAACGTTGATTTTCTTATATCGACACATCCAGCTAAATCTGAATCTGAATATCCAATAACCTCTTTTATAAGTGAGCATATGATTCTTCATTCCTTGTAAGTATCTAAAAACTTTCTTTGCAACTTTCCAATGATCAATTCCAGAATTACTTTGATACCTGCCCAGCATTTCGACAGCAAAACTGATGTCTGGTCTAGTGTAAGTTTATGCATACATTAAGCTCTCCATAACAAATGTGTAAATAATATTTTTCATTTGTTCTCATTCCAATTCACTTTTCAAACATTGCATAAGGCTAAATTTGTCACATTTCTGAATTTGAACTATTCCTGTTGAACATTTACTCATATTAAATCTCTCTAAAATTTTCTTAATGTAGGCTTTCTGAAACAATCCTAATAATCCTCGTGATCTATCACGGAATATTTTTATTCCTATCACATATGTTGCCTCTCCCATATCATTCATTTCAAAATTCTTAGAGAGAAACTTTTTGGTTTCATGTAACAAACCAAGATGATTAACAGCAAGCAAAATATCATCAACATACAGAACTAGAAAAATAAACTTGCTCTTACTAATCTTCATACATATACACCGATCAACGGTATTTTCCTTAAATCCAAATGAAATTATGGTATCGTTAAACTTAAAATACCATTGTCGGGAAGCTTGTTTAAGTCCATATATTGACTTCTTTATTTTACATACCATATGTTCCTTTCCTTTAACTAAAAAGCCTTCGGGTTGGTCCATATAAACCTCTTCTTCTAAATTCCCATTAAAAAATGCGGTTTTTACATCCATTTAGTGTAACTCCAAGTCATAATTAGCCACCAAAATCATAATGATTCTAAGACAGTCTTTCTTAGAGACTGGTGAAAATGTCTCTTCATAGTCAATGCATTTTTTCTGCGTAAAACCCTTTGCAACAAGTCTGGCTTTATATCGTTCAATATTGTCTTTGAGCCGTGCTTGGTCTTAAAAATCATTTCTTTCAAAAATCAATGTCACTTTTATATATGAAACTTTTGAAATAGAGTGGACATTCGATTGATAGTCATCGACCGATCTTCTAATGATGCCCCTTCTATTATGACTAATCTTGGTGAAATACTAAAACCTCGTAATAAAGACTATGGAGCATGTACCGTCGCCTCAATTTTGTTGTAAGAAGCGACCTCATTAAGAGATCATTTTCTCATTCACATACTTACATCTTCGTCTTTTTACAGGTTATGCGTGATGCTCCTTGACATTCTAGTATTCGACCACATAGAGCCAGGACAAAAGTTGATTTTTACTCTTAACTATGCAAGAGTTTCTTATATTTTATCATTGTTTTTATTCTTGTGAAGAATCACATTTTCCATTTTGGGTTTTGATTGTGAATCCAATTGATGCTTTTGTAAATCATGCGACTCACATTTTTTTAATAATGGAATTCAATTTCATGAAAATCATCCTTTTAAAAACAAACTCAAAAGTGTAGGCTCATGGAACTCAAGGAACAAGCATGCATCAAGGCTTCGTTGGCACCAATCTTCCACTAGAGGCAAAACGAAGCTGAATTCCGTTTAAGGAAGTTCCTTTATTTGGAAATTGGGCATCGCCATCACCAGATTGTTTTTCCTACAAGTTTTATCAAGAGCCGCATCATGTGTTACTAATAGGCTAGCATTTAGGCTCTTGCACATTTTGGCAATTAAAGCATTTGAACATTTGGCTGCAAGAACTTTCTGCAATCAATATTAGAGATTCGTGTCGCAAAATACTACTTTGTTATATGCTTTTTTGCAAGGAAATGACGCAAATGCCTTAGGTGCCAAAATAGCCCATTGATCTCATTCACTTTGCATGATGAGACAAATGAAGGGAGTTGCCAAGCATCCAAAAAAACAAATTCGAAAACATGTGAAGGGTAAATTGTGTCGATTCCAATTGCTCATTTTGATAGAGTCTCTAACACGATTCTTTTTTCCTTTGATAGGAAAACATCAAACACTTAAAGGCAAATGCAAGTGAAGGGTAATGTTGACTTACTAAATATCCACAAGGGTGAATTCAAGAAATGTTAGCACCCAAAGGATAAAAGCGAGCGGCTGGTAATAATGTATCGTTTCCAACATTTCAATTCCTAAAGATCTTTACACTAACATATTCTTTCACATTCCTTATAGGGTTATCGGGTCACCATGCTGCAAGTAAATACCCTTTTTCTCAAATAAAAAAAAATGGAGAATTTCCATTACAAAAGAAAAAAAAAAAAAAAACCTTTGGCGCTTTCCTAGAGACAAGCACAAAAATAAATAATTAAGAAAAAAATTCTACAAACTTTTTTAACATCATTTTTATCTCGAAACTATTTTCTCGTTTTGTGGCCTATTCATTTTAAATCAAAATTCCCTATGGAGATTAATCTACTCAGATGATCTCAACAGAGTGAAATGAAGATGTTAATCATGCCAAGCAGATGATACTTAGGATGAAGAAAGGCAAGTCATTTCCAAACACATCCTTCAAACACTTTTGAGAGTTGAGTGAAAGGTGACATTCTCTTAGGACGAAGGATTCATTCGCATTGAGCGCAAAAGTCAAAATGATAAAGGCATTTTCTTCATCAATCCCAACCACCAAACCGACATCTTGCTACCCTTTTGAGTCGAATAAAGATAATACTTCAAAGTATCCCTGTCAAGAACAACCTTACTTTGGGGCAGCATAGAAGGTTACGGTCGTATTGTAAAGCGAAAGATTGAGAAAGATTCTATTACTTTCACTTGCATCAATCTTATGGTGATAACTTCAGAAGAATTCTCATTAAAGCTTGACTCATCCCAAGGTGAAGAAGAGCATTTCCTTCTCTACCCAAACACCGATACCCATTGCTTTAACCAATTTAGGCCTGATTATTCATTTTTGAACCCCAAGCGATGATCATCTCCCTTCACTGGGGCAAGGCATAAGAATTGACCAAATACAATTGATAGTTACGAGAAAATGTGAAAGGCATCTCAAAAGTCATGAGAGGTACAAAAGTTCAAAGAGCAAAAAGTTCGACAAATTAGGGGGCATGAAAAAGCAGTGTGCCCAATAAAAGCAAGATTGATGCCCGTCAAGAAAAAGAGTCAAAAGGCTACATCTTATGTGAAAGAAAAATTATCAAAATCCAAGTGCTTGCGGAAAAAAAAAAAAATCAACGCAAAGGGGCAGAGGAAATTAGAGAAAAGAGCAAAGCGCTCATGCAAAAATGATTAGTCAAGAGACTTTCGAGATGTGCTGTGTTTCAAAAGCCAAATGCTTTTGAAAGGTCAATTGACTTGGTCACGATGCCATGGTGATCACCGACTCTTAAAAACCCTCTTGAAAATTTTAAGCTTTTCGAGCCTCTCCCGAGCCAACATTACAACCATCTTCCGAAGTCTCTTCTAATTGGAATGATTTGAGTAAAAATGAGAATACCATCAAGAAGCTACTACTTGAAGGAGTGGAAGTAATTTTATCTTATCTTATCTTCCAACTTATCGACATATCGACTTGTAAACCCGATGAAGATAACGAGAAATGTTCATTTATTAGCCTCAAAGCAATAATCCCATTGTGTAAGCCCTAACCGAGCCTATATTGCAATCCTTTCAATAAGACCTTTTTGATCGATCAGATTGAGCTCATCATGAATGTTTTTGAAAGCCTTCGACATGGGTTATGTGAGATACCCTCAACAATCAGTTACTTCCCACTCGAATGAATGGGATCAAACAGCCATTTTATCGAGAGTGTGTAAGAAACCCATTTTGACTAAGAAGCTCTAGTTTGGCATACTTCATGAGCCTTTTTCACGAGATATAATCGTTCTGATAAGAATTGACTCCTAAAGAATTTGATGATTAATGATACATCCCCAAGCGAGATGACAATTTTGCTCTACATGATGCTAATTGACATCGAATGTTTTTTAAAGCAGTCGAACTTAGCTTGATTAGCTTGTTCAATTAATGCTACAGTATTGCTAATACGTCTCTTGATGACGTCTCTAATGACATTTGTTCAAGTTGAGTTTGACAAAATTCCTCAATGAAGCCATGCAATTCCAAGGAGTTAGCGGGTGCTTCCCCAAACCATGTTATCTCCAAAGGTTCATGGTCAACCCTAAACCATGCCGTCTCCAAAGGTTCATGATCAGCCTTAAATCACGTCATCTCCAAAGGTTCATGATCAGTCTTAAACCATGCCATCTACAAAAGTTCATGGGTTTTCCTCAAACCATGTATTTTCAACCTGATTGAAACTCATTATTACACTATGAGACTTCATGTCCTTCTTCCTATGACACGGAGAGCTTTTGTAATCTTGAGTCTTTTTTCCTATGACACGGAGAGTTTTTGTATCCCGAAGAGCTTTTGTAGCCCGGAGTCCTTCTTTCTATGACACGGAAAGTTTTTGTTTTACAGAGAGCTTTTGTAGCTAAGAGAGCTTTTGTAGTCTAGAGTCCTTCCTATGACACGGAGAGCTTTTGTAACCTGGAGAGCTTCTGTAGCCCGGGGTCCTTCTTCCTATGACACGGAGAGCTTTTGTAACCCGAAGAGTTTCTGTAGCCCAGAGTCCTTCCTATGACACAGAGAGCTTTTGTAGCCCAGAGAGCTTGTGTAGCCCGAAGTCCTTCTTCCTATGATATGGAGAGGTTTTGTAGCCTGGAGAGCTTCTGTAGCTTGGAGTGCTTCTTCTTATGACACGGAGAGCTTTTGTAGCCTGAAGAGCTTGTGTAGTCCGAAGTCCTTCTTCCTATGACGTGGAGAGCTTTTGCAGCCTGAAGAGCTTTTGTATCCCGGAGAGCTTCTATAGCCCAGAGTCCTTCTTCCTATGACACAGAGAGCTTTTGTAGCCCAGAAAGCTTCTGTAGCCCAAAGTCTTTCTTCTTATGACACAAAGAGCTTCTGTAGCCCGAAGTCCTTCTTCCTATAGCACGAAAAGCTTTTGTAGCCCAGAGAGCTTTTGTAGCCTAAAGAGCTTATGTAACCTGGAGCCCTTCTTCCTATGACACGAAGAGCTTTTGTAGTCCGGAGAGCTCTTGTAACCCGGAGAGCTTTTGTAATCCGAAGTCCTTCTTCCTATGACATGAAAAGCTTTTGTAGCCCGGAGAGCTTCTAGCCCGGAGAGCTTCTATAGCCCGGAGTCCTTCTTCCTATGACACAGAGAACTTTTGTAGTCTAAAGTCCTTCTTCCTATGACACGGAGAGCTTTTGTAGCCTAAAGTCCTTCTTCCTATGACGTGAAGAGCTTCTTTAGCCCGAAGTAATTCCCCTTCTTCCTATGACACGGAGTGCTTTTATAACCCCGGGTCTCTTCTTCTTGTTATACACGGCTTGCTTTTATAGCCTGGGGTTTTTTCCTTTCTTCTTGTGACACGGTGTGCTTCTATAGCCGAGGTTTTTTTTTACCTCTTATGATAGACGTGCTTCTGTAGTCTGGAGTCTTTCTTTCCTCTTATGACATGGCGTGCTTATGTAGCCCGGGTTTTTTCCTTCTCCTTATGACACTGCGGGCTTCTATAGCCTAGGGTCTCTTTTTCTTCTTATGACACGACGTGCTTCTATAGCCCGAGATCTTTTATTTTCTTTTATGACACGGTGCGCTTCTGCAACCCGAGGTATTTCCTTCTTTTTATGACACGGCGTGCTTCTGTAATCCAAGATCTTTTTCTTTCTTCTTATGACACGGCGTGCTTCTGTAGCCCGGGATCTTTCTTCCTCTTATTGACAAGACGCGCTTCCATAGTTATGAGTCCTTTTTGTCGACCTGACGCGTGCCTATGCACTTAGGGTCTCTCTACCGCCGAAATAATTTGTGTCTTCTATCTTTGAATTTAACCTCTTCGAGCTCCCATTCAAAAAGAGGCAGCTGTTGACACCTAAATTTTACTATTTTATTTATAACTCAATCGCATACAAAATTAAGAATTAGTCACTAAAAAAAAAGAAAAAAAAAACTCCTAAAGGTCAAGTCAGGCCGGATCTAGCATTGGCCCGGCCCGCCGCCCGCCTCTTTCTCAGGCACACCCGGCCTGTTTCCCCTTTAGTCTGGCCCACACTAGCCTGCCTTCTCCCTCCTCCATCTTTGCGCAGGAAACCCTAGAAAGAAAGCGGAGAGAACCTGCAGCAAAGGAGAGGGTGAGACACAAAGGAAGAGCTCAAGCAACGAGAGAGAGGGAGAGAGAGAGAGAGAGAGAGAGAGAGAGAGAGAGAGAGAGAGAGAGCTACAAAGAGGAAAAGCATAAGGAGAAGAACAACGGAGGGGTTCGGGCGGGGAGAAACTGAGGGAGCAACTCGCCACCAAAGCCGCCTGCAAGTCTGCCCGACCATCGGCGACGTCAAGAAGCCCCACCGCCCGGCCACACCTCTCCAACAACCGCCCGTCTTGACGTCGTCGCTACCCATTCTCCCCGACGTCGAGCCGCCGCTCTTTGCCCCTCAAGCGACGCTCGCACCTTCGCACCATTATTGCTAAAGTGCCGAACGTCTGCGAGCACCGCCAATAAAAGCCCAAGCCACCACCGCGCCCCGCCTCAACGCCAGAAGCCGTGCGCACCTCGACATCGTTGACGGCACAAAAACTTGCCACTTTGCGCCCGAGTGTTGCCCACCTCCACCTGCGATGGCCTACCGCGCTCGCCCGTAACCGCGAGCACCGCCATGCCAGCCGCCGAAGCTACTGTGCTCCCCTCCACCCGAATTCGTGACACCAGCAGTCCTCCACTAAGCCACTCCACATCGCTGCGTGCCACCCACCGCCACCGTCAAGCTCGTCGCCGCCAAGAAACCCTAGGGTTTCGACCAAAAAACTAGGTCGGGCGCTGGTCACAAACTGAATAGGGTTTTGATCTTCGAGCAAGCCGCATCTCGGGCTGAAGCAAGGCCTTTGGGCCTGTTTAATATTGGTTTTTCCTATTATGTTGGGCCGGGCTTAGTCTACTTAGGTTTCTTTTAGGTGGGCTCACTTTTGAGCTGGACTAGGCTTGTTGTTCGGCCCAATCCTATTGAGGCCTGCCAAATTTGGCCCTCCCCCCCCCCGAGCTGAACCCAGGTCAGGTCGACTGGACCCAACCCGATTCGCCCATTTTTAATTAAAAATTAATTATTTTAAAAATTAAAAATAATAAAAATAATAACTTCGAAAATTAAAAAAGTGTAGGGCTTGGTTAGGAATTGCCATGTCTTGCCTTTTTAGCGTAATTAGGCCTTTATTTTCTTGCACCTTGATTATATTGAATGTTTAATTCGCATATTTGATTATGTTTGTGGGTATTTAATTGCACGTGCTCAATTTTACTACAATTAGGATCTTGGTAACTGTGGTTCTTACTTTAATGATTACGCACCCATATAATGACCTCACATGTTAGTGAATATGTATAAAATCAATCCAAACTGCCTGCCAAAAAATCATTTTGTTAAAATGAACAAAATTAGATACCGAAAGGACACTCAATTAGTGTAATCAAGTCCCCGATCCTAGATTCTCTATTTGCGTAGGAAATGAGGTACACTCCCATGCCTTACTTGGTTTTTAGCCGACCCCAATAGGCTAGTGGCGACTCCTTTTGTGCAAAATTCCTAAAAAATATCCCAATGTCACGCGAGGTATGGGTTTGGCAGAGCCCGCCTAATCATGGTCCTTAAGCCCGTCCTTGAGGCAATACCCTTAAACTGCAGAAATTACACCCCAGATACCATTTTGGCCTTTTCTATAACGGGTAGTTTTGGATTTTTATAACCAATTGTGCTTTATCCCTATTTTTGTTGCCAAAACCTCCGTTCTTATCTGTCCTTATCTTTCACTGCCAATGCTATATGACTACCATTTTGGCCTTTTCTATCACGGGTAGTTTTGGATTTTTATAACCAATTGTGCTTTAACCCTATTTTTGTTGCCAAAACCTCCGTTCTTATCTGCCCTTGTCTTTCACTGCCAATGCTATATGACTGCCAGATTTATCTGCTCTGTGTGGTTCTTCAGAGCTTAACTTTGCACATTACAATCCCGTGCGGTGCTTAAAGAATGAAGGCTTTTCGTTTGTTTCGGTTGTCGATCTTGCTTGCTTTAATTAATGGTGCTTTGTGTAAGGAGTGTACCAACATTCCTACTGAGCTTTCGTCACACACTCTTAGATACGAGCTCTTAGCATCAAACAACCAGTCATGGAGAGAGGAGATGTTCTCACACTACCATTTGACTCCAACGGACGAGACGGCTTGGTCCAACTTGTCACCAAGAAAGATGTTGAAAGAAGAAGAGGAATTTCACTGGATCATGATGTACCGGAAACTGAAGAACTCTGCTGGGTCCAACTCACCGGGGGAATTCCTTAAGGAAGTATCGTTGCATGATGTGAGATTGGATGCGAGTTCAGTTCAATGGCGGGCACAGCAGACGAACCTAGAATACTTACTGTTGTTGGATGTGGATAGTTTGGTGTGGAGCTTTAGGAAAACAGCAGGTTTGCCGACACTGGGAAAGCCATATGGTGGTTGGGAGCGCCCGGCTTGCGAGCTCCGGGGTCACTTTGTGGGTTAGTTTGGTTCCTTATTACTTGAGCTGAGCTCCTGATATTTATTTTCATTCCCATCTGTCTTCGAACTGGTTAGTCATTGTCTCACCATAGTCCAGTGATGCGCTTGATCCGGAACACATCATACAACATGAACGGATGATCTCTTCCCTCTCCAGCATGAAGGGTTCCTGTTCCTTGCTGAATTATGTTTTGGCGGGATGCCATCTCTATGTCGTAACTTAGCAAAAATTACTGCTTTTTTCTTTTTCTTTGTGATGATTTTCATGTTAGTCTCAAAAGGAACAGGGTTTGTTTCAGTAAGAATAGGTGGAGAAGGCAGCATAATAGATGAATGTTTTATTGGATCACTGAAATTTTGGTGTTTGCTCTGGTTTGTGCCCCTCATATGATCTAGAGAGCCCTACTTAGGCCGAGGATCTTGCTTGGAATAAGATATTCTCATGATGTGGTGTCGTTTATTCATGAAGTGCAAGGTTAGAGAAGTTTGCCGTTTTTAGGACCATCTGGTCGTCGAGCATTTACTGGACTGGACTTCTATATTAATTACAAGGATCCAAGCAGGATGATGATGAAATTGAATTTCCCTTGCTCTCTTTCTGTCACTATTGTTGAGCATCTTGCTTTCCTGTTTTGAAGGGCATTATTTGAGTGCGACGGCACAGATGTGGGCAAGCACTCACAATCATAGTATTGGAGAGAAAATGTCTGCATTAGTGACTGCTCTTGCGGCCTGTCAAGAGAAAATGGGCACGGGATATCTTTCAGCTTTCCCATCCGAGCAATTTGATCGTTTCGAAGCTATCAAACCAGTCTGGGCTCCATATTACACCATTCACAAGGTACAGTTCTCAAGTGTTTGGAGGGTTTGAATGCAGCACTCCCTGCTTCGATTGTAGTTTGGTAAGCTTGAAAGTAACGTCTTGGCTATCTACTTGGACAGATCATGGCAGGTCTTCTGGATCAATATAAACTTGCTGGCAACAAGCAAGCTTTGAAAATGGTTACATGGATGGCTGATTACTTCTACAATCGTGTGCAGAATGTGATCAAAACATACTCTTTAGAAAGACACTGGCTGTCACTCAATGAAGAGACTGGTGGCATGAATGATGTCCTTTACCAGTTATTCACCGTAACGGTATATGAACTACAAGTTATTCTGTGAAACTGCATGTGAACTTGATCCGGGCTATTGTCTCTTGCTTGATTCGAGACATAGCTGCATCAAACAATTTCTCTGGGGATACACTAGATGTCATAGATCGATCCAATGCCCTTCTCAGAGTTTGCAATATCGGTTGCCTTTAGTTGTCAGAGAAAGTCATGCTCTTTCTTGCCGAATTACCTGAGTTTTCAATAAGTCTTTGGGAGGAAATTTATTTTTTTGCAATAGCTAAGGTGAGTGAGTAGAGAAGTGTTCTTTCTCTGCATTTAAAGAGGAAATGGATATCAAATGGTAACATTTATCGTGAGGTTTCCGCATGTTTTTAAATCAGAAAGGTTTTGCTCAGTGAACCCTTTCCATTGTAATGTAGAACGTCACCTATCTCGAATTGTAGATTCTGAACCTGACTTTGTGCTTGTTCTTTTTTGTTGCAGAACGATCCCAAGCATTTGTTGTTGGCTCATCTCTTTGACAAACCTTGCTTTCTAGGATTGCTTGCTGTGCAGGTAAAACCCAATTTTGGTTCTTTAGTGTTCTCCTCATGTTGCTCGAGTCTTCAGAGAACATGTGTTGTTTTGTCGATTGCTTCAATGTTTTTTGAGGTTCAGAGAGGAACATTTAAAGTTGGATGAGTCCTCTAAGTCAGATTTGTAAAGATAGTGCAAGCCTGCAAGGAATTGCTATATTACATAAGTCAGATTTGTAAAGTTGGATGAGAGTCAGATTTGTAAAGTTGGATGAGTCCTCTAAGTCAGATTTGTAAAGTTGGATGAGTCCTCCAAGTCAGATTTGTAAAGATAGTGCAAGCCTGCAAGTAATTGCTATATTACATAAGTCATTTTGAGGACATTTCTTTTTCTATGCTCTTGACAATATGTAAAAGCTTCAGAGAAGTCATCTTGTTTGACCTGCAGGCTGACGACATAGCTGGTTTTCATGCGAATACTCATATCCCAGTTGTTGTTGGAGCCCAGATGCGTTATGAAGTTACTGGTGACCTGCTATACAAGGTAACATATTTTGCTTTTAAAATCGGAGGATAGCATGAAATGGAATATTTATTTATGAGAAGAACAGTAAAAGAACATCGTGTCTTCCAGATCTCAGCGGCCTTCTTGTTTTCTCAGATAAGGCTGGCTTTCTTCGAGATTTACTTTGTGATATAACTACATGTTTAACCTGGATATCTTTCCAAGCTTTCAACGGATATACGTTTCATTCTGAGGTTTCCAATGTTTGTCTAATGGCTTTTTGGTGACTCTTTGCACCAGACCATAGGGACATTCTTCATGGACATTGTGAACTCCTCTTACATCTATGCAACAGGTGGCACAACAGTCGGGGAATTCTGGTATAGATTGAATTCTGAAGGAGAATTATATTTAAGTTACACGCACACAGAGGTATATCTGCACGCGTGCATATGTGTGTGCCTGTCATCATTGATTGTAATCCTCTTTATCTGTTGTTCTGACAGGGAGGACCCAAAGCGTTTAGCAACGACTCTTGAAACAGAAAATGAGGAATCATGCGCCACCTATAACATGCTGAAGGTAAGACTTAGATTACGTCTATCTGTTTGTCTTAAACCTTTAGTCCATCCCTAGTGATGGTACCATTCGCTTAGTCATGCAACTTTATGTTTTGACCAACTCTTTTGCATCTGCTGAGCTTGGTCTACAGGTGAGCCTCAACTTGTTTAGATGGACCAAAGAAGTTGCATATGCAGATTATTATGAGCGAGCATTGATGAACGGCGTGCTAGGTATTCAGAGAGGGACAGAGCCAGGCATCATGATCTACATGCTTCCTTTGGGACGTGGGGTGTCCAAGGCCAGAAGCTTTCATCAATGGGGAACTCAGTTCGACTCCTTCTGGTGCTGCTATGGGACAGGTCTAAGATTGAATACCCCTCGAGTGCTCATTTTCTCAGTAATATGGAGTCTGCTGATATCATAATGATTTGTTGAATATCACACTTTACTGTGTGGTTTTCCCACTAACGAGTATTATAGGCTCGACACAATGTGTTGTATCGTGGAATTTGTCCATGACATGATCCTTTTCTTCCTTTGTGTTTGTAGGAATTGAGTCGTTTTCGAAATTGGGAGATTCTATATATTTTGAAGAACAAGGAGAAGTTCCCGGTCTTTACGTAATTCAATATGTATCGAGTTCCTTCAACTGGAAAGCAGGGGGGACTGTGATCAGTCAGCACATCGGTCGTCTGTCGTCATGGGATCCTTATCTTCGAGCAACAATTACTTTCTCGTCAGAGGTACTTCTCTCTGGCCAATGCACGACGAGCAGGCAGAGTTTTACTGGCCTTTCCGTTGTCTTTCTCCTTCAGATATAATCAACTCAGTTGCTGTGTCTTGTGCTTATGCTGCAATGGCTTTAAATCTGTCGCATCACTCTTCACTGTGAAGATCCGCATTGGCTAAAGGCCACATAGATGTGACCTCCTCTCATTTTCCCATATACATATTGATGATGCCGAAAGTAGACAAGTAAAAGAGTGGTTGCATCATGCTCACCTAGCTGGGTGAAGTCCTGATATCGAAATCTTCCTCAAATCATGTATAGCATCTCCCGAAATTAGTGTGCATACATTATTTTGGATTCTGGTGTTCTTTCGGCAGTGTTTGGTGTCTTATTTTTTCTCCTCCACTTCTACTCATTTCAGGCAGCGGCACAGTTCTCTACCCTGAACTTCCGAATACCGAGTTGGGTCTCTTCAGCCGGTGCCAAAGCAGAACTAAATGGACGACGTTTAAATCTACCAACTCCAGGTGCGTTTAGCATTCTTCGTGCTTGTGCAGCACCCATTTGATCCAAAATTCGTTTCTTAGTTTTTGATCACTCTACATGGCATTTTCCTTTTGAAATTGTGATCGGTCGAGTGAAAGCTTCAACTCAAGAGATTCTGGTAAATGGAGATGAAGAGTTCCGCAAAATCGATCCGATTTGTCCACTGCTGCTACAGCCTAAAATTTTACACAATCTTGTTTAACATATAGTTTGTTGGTGCAGGTAAATTTCTTGTCTTGGAGGGGAAATGGAGCCCCAGCGACAAGCTGACCCTTCAGTTTCCCCTTGGCTTGCGGACAGAGGCTATCAAAGGTACCGTCACAGCTCCCCATTGCCCCCAGGGCATATGCTTCTGCATTCAGGAGCGTTTCCTGTGAAGCTGAACAGTTTGCATTGAACTAATGTCCAGATGACCGACCCAAGTATGCTTCCCTTCACGCAATACTTTACGGGCCTTATCTTCTCGCGGGGCTGACCAGCAGAGAATGGGAACTCAAAGCCTACCCAGATGCTCCTCTATCCAATTGGATCACTCCCGTTCCGGCCTCTTACGGTTCTCAGTTGCTCTATCTTTCGCAAGCATCGGGCAAGTCGTCATATTTCCTGACCAACACGAACCAATCCATTACAATGGAGAAGTCCCCTAAGCCGGGCACTGATTCGGCTGTCCACGCCACCTTCAGACTTGTCTCCAAAGATCCCACCACTTTAGAAATCAGGTCACGAGAGGGCGTGATCGGGAAATCGGTCATGCTCGAACCATTCGACCTTCCCGGAATGGTGGTAGTGGAAAAAGGGAAAGAAAAGCACCTCGTAGTCGAGGGATCAAGCAAGGGCAGCTCGTCCCTCTTCCGTGTGGTCGCAGGACTGGACGGGAAGGCCAAGGCCGTGTCCTTCGAGTCGGAAAGCCACAAAGGTTGCTACATATACACGGGGTTGAATCACGACGAGGGTTCCGGCGTGAAGCTGGGGTGCGTCTCGTATCACTCGAACAGTAAGTTCAAAAAAGCGAGCAGCTTTGCATGGGAAGACGCCACAAGCCATTATCATCCTATCAGCTTCGTGGCGAAGGGCGCAAGCAGGAACTTCCTCTTGGTGCCGTTGATGAGCTTGAGAGATGAATCGTACACTGTTTATTTCGACATCCAGTCTTGAAAGATTGGTTTGTATAGAAGTACATCGATATCAAAATAAGAATGCTTGGTTAGGTCGATGTAGTTGCACTCAGTCACTGCAAATTTCCAGTCGGAAACTCGAAAAGGCCGCTCTCTTCGGCATTCGAGTCTGCTTCTTTTCCTTTTCGATCCGAGCCTAAGCCGTGACTATGCCAGTGCGATTCGAGTCGAGTGCACTTGTTGAAGGACCCGATTAAGAAAACTTTAGGTTTATGATTCATCGATATTCCTCATATTGATCACAATAAGTGCGTCGAAATCGAATTATTCCAAATGAGGTAAAGCCTTTCTCGAGTTCTCTGGTCCTACAACGATCGAACCGATCCGAACACGAGACTAACGAACCGGCAACACCCGAGATTGAATTTAAAACCGACACATGCCGTCCCATCGGTACGAAACATGTCCCTGTCAAAGTGACTACGCCGTGAGTTGTCCATTGCATTATTACACGACAACCTCCGCTAAAAGCATCGTTGCTATTATTAGTTTCATGCAGCATTTACGTGCATGAAGATCTTCATTTCCCCATTAACAACGTAATTTAACACGAAATCATACAAGCATCATCATATCATCTCACCGACATCTTCTGCTCGCTCCATCTTCTCCCCTGTTCACACCAGAGAGCAGCCCAGCTTCTCATTACTGACCTAACAAGCTTTCAGTGGCTTCCCGCAGAGGCAGTCGTTGTACCGGAAAGACGAGGCTTCAAGGTGGTCGAACGGCGAGCCCGCCGGGATCCGCCCGCACAGGTGGTTGTGGCTCAAGTCCATGTGCCCGATGTACGTCGCGGCCAATATCGACTTTGGGATCGGCCCCCGCAGGTTGTTGTACGAGAGGTCCAGCACCGTGAAGTACGACCTCGGCCCGAACACGTCGGGTATGGTGCCCTGGATGGAGTTCCTGCTCAAGTTCAAGTTGCTCACCGCCGAGTTGATCAGGTTCGCCGGGATCGCCCCCGAGATTTGGTTGAAATCCAGGTTCAGCGTGGCGAGGACCGGCATTTTACCGAGCGAAGGCGGGATTTGGCCGGAGAGACGGTTCGAGGAAAGGTCGAGATCCGCTAGCCGGTATATTTGGGATATCGACGCCGGGATCGACCCGGTTATTTGGTTCCCGCTCAAAAGGGCCCGGCTCAACATCCTCAGCATTCCGAAATCCTGGGGCAGCGGACCCGAGATCCGGTTATTCCTCAAGTCGAGGTGCATCAAGCTCGACAGGCCCGTCAGGGAGCTGGGGATCCGACCCGTTATCATGTTGTCCGCCACGTTGAGCACCGTCAGCCGCTTCAGCCTCCCGATGTCCGCCGGTATCTCGCCCGACAGGCGGTTCCCAATGAGGTCCAGGATCCGAAGGTACGGCAGGGAGGCAAGGCAGGCGGATATCTCGCCGGAGATGCCCTTCCAGTCGGCGACGGTGAGGCTGGAGAGGCGCTCGAGCCTGCATATCGCGGAAGATATCGTGCCTGTCATGTAGCCGGTCCGCTTGGCCCTCTGGAAGATGGGGTCCTCGGACTCCCCCCGGAGGTTGATGTCGGCGACGCGGCGGGATTCGGGGTCGCAGCTGACGCCGTACCAGTTGCGGCAGCAGTCGGCGCCGGTCCAGGAGTTGAAGATGCCTAGGTATGGCTCGTGGAGCGCCGCCCGGAAGGAGAGCAGCGCCGCCCGGTCCGACGGCGGGCAGGCGGCCGCGAGTCCAAGAAGTAACGACGTAACGAAAATCACTCGAAGGCTCATCCTTTCCTGCAACAGGATTCTTTCGTTTCTCTAGCTATCTATGCGACGCTTCTTCTGTTCTAGAGTACAGAGGAAAATGGAGGGAAGATAATATAGGCTTAATGAGGCTTAATATATATATAGAGAGAGAGAGATATATATATCATGTCTTTCCTGACGGTTTTGCCCCCGGACGGAGGTCGTGTGGTAGGATTATGTGCTTTAGAGTACCAGGGTAATAAAGAACTATTGGCAAGTTATGGCTCAGTACTCGAGGATCTATCTTTACAGAGATCGATATGCAGAAGTGGATACAGTAAATTATGTGATTTAACGTTTCATCAAGGGGGGGTCTGTCGTATCACGTGTACGATTCCAGTTGCCGATCTTGTGGTCCAGAACTGTGTTCAATGCAAGAGCTTGTAGGTCCGATGGAACATGCACGTTCTGCAATTTTCAGACAGGAAAACCCGTGGGTTGTACATGAATGTCTGTTCAGCAGCTGGAATATTAAGGGTGCAAAATGAATTGCCCGAACCAAAATTGATCTGTTCAATACGATCCTCAGGAGTATCCGTTCGATTTTTGGTTCTTACTAATATTTGGACAGTCCAATTAGATTGGACCAATTACATATATTATTTTAAAAAATATATTTCTTCAAATAGTGGGAAAAAAAAGTGATTGGTTCTATTAGACCAATCTAGTCCTTAATTCCTAATTTTGAGAACCGGTCTAATCCTTGGTTCAAGTGTGGAATCGGTAAGAACCGGAAGTCAATCACTTCCAAGAGAATACAGAGTCTTTGCCATATCACTTTTCCATTGCCGGTGTAATAATTGTCCCTGCCCATATGCAAAAGTGTCGGTGCAAAGGGAGCTGATTTTAATGGGAGATTCGAAACTGGTACTTTGTTTCTACGCTCGACACTGTTTGGCAAGCTAAAGATGGACCCCTAGAGAGAGAGAGAGAGAGAGAGAGAGAGAGATTTGTGGATTGCCTTTCCTTCAAGGACACTCATCTTCTCTTATGTCAGGTAATGAGAAAAAAAATCCAACAAGTAGCAGAGAAAAATGAGACATGCTGAATTTGGAACCCATCTATTTGCCATGGTCTGAGGCGCGGTTGTTTTCTTGGAATGATTTCCTCATCTTCCTCCTGAAACCCCTCCATGAAAATTGTTAAAGAAACAGGAAAGACCCGCCGGGTGCGAGCAAGCTGACAAGGTTCCGTTTTCCTCGAATTTCGCATAGAAATCTGATTGACCCAGCTGGTGCCAGAGATAATTAATGGTTCCTCCGTCGCTCTGGACATATAAAAACTGTAGTTGCAGTAATCTCGCTGTCGCTTGGGAATCGGGATTTTCTTCTTTATCAGCATTAATTTTCATTTTCTGGCATCCACCGATAATAAATGGTACCCGTATGAATTGGACTTTTAGCAGCATTTCTCTGCTTTCCATTGAGGATGCCGGGTAGCAGGAATTTCGATTGCCTGGTCCTGAGAAAATCACACCGAAGAATGACAATGTTTACAATTTCCTAGGAGGAGATATTGCATTTTGTTGAATTCGCCATTCGCGTATTCTTCCATGCAACTAGAGTTACAATTCCACCATTGGCATGTTCTGTGTGACAGGATGAAACGGCAATTATCCATGAAGAACTTAACCGGGACAAATAGGATTAATCATAGATCGTGAACTAGAATGAAACAAGGATATGAACATCCTTCTTCCCTAGAGTGAGTGAAGGCAAGACCGACACTCAAGAACGGAGTAGAAAGGCCAAGTCCCCTTTCCAATACTGAGTTGCTAGATCACTGGATCAAGTGACAGCTTTTACTCACTGAAGCAGAGGAACTAAAATGCCGATGGCGAAATCCGGACCACGGAAGCGGCTGTATTAACTCCCACGCGTCTTTCACTTGGTCGGTCATGAAGATCGTGACCAATTTGTTGTATATGATTGTATATTTACTTATTGGAAGATTAGCTAAGCTGCTACCCATTCAGCTCAGCAATCAGCAACATTTTCTTCTTAACAATGATTTATGACTAGCTTAAGTAGGCATTTTTGTTCCTGTCAAAACATCCATGCGCCCACTCCATCCCTCAATAGCCCTCTGTTCTAAGTAACGAGTTAGCTCCAATTTCTGCGGTGCGATGCCGCCAATTTCCCCTGCACAAATATCATTTGATCTCTCTCTCTCTCTCTCTCTAGATTGAAGGGTTTTGCAGCTCCGTCTAGTTCAGGTGCTTACTGGTTGAGTCAACAACCGAAACTCTGGACTTCAACAATTTCAGCAGAAAATGTTGTGGGGGAGTTCACGTGGCTGTCCACAAATCTAACGTGACCAGTCATCATGTGGCCAAAACAAAGCCATGGCCATTAAGGAACCTATGCCTCGTTCTTGTTTAAGGTATGATGAGGTCGGACGCCGAACCATGTTAACCCGTCTAACAAAATCGTGGGCATAATCAATGGAAGATTTTAAGGTGTTATGTGATCTCTTTTACTGTAATTACAGGAAAATGGTATGCTGATGATTTCATATAAACTATTCGAGTGCCGGATTATAATAGATGTTCTTTTAAGTAGAGAAGCTTAACACCTTATGTTGATTAGTTTCATCTCATTTGGAGTACATCTGACAGTTAATTACAAATTTACGACCTCCACCTAACCCCCCGCTATGAGCTATCCCCGTAACACAGGTGAAATGCAGAAGCAGAAGACTGAGAAAGAAAGAAACACAAATATATGAAGGCAACAAAGAATCAATTATTTAACTCATCTGAACAGATTACAAGGAGGCAAAGGAAAAAAGAAAAAGGGCCCTTTCCTATATTTCCAAAAATTTACAGAGCACAGTAAAACATTAACCTGTCAAGGCAAATGATTGTCGTGCAATTGCATTGAAGCTACGTTTTGGAATGGAGTAGGTGGAACATTATGAAACATTGTTGGCACCAAATTATGCAGTTGCATCGGCACCATGCCGTGTAGGTGCGCGGTTCTCACCTGGGGAACTTCCTGCAACCCAGATAAGAAAAAAAATTAATCATGCATGTATAGATTGATAGGAGGTGCATACCTCCTGGTTATCCAAGCAGGCTACCGCTTGACATCAGCCTTATCAAACAAATGCACTCGTAGCAATATCTAGCAACCAAGGACAACACAATTGCACAGCACTGCAGCCCTAAAATACCAGCCTATCAACTTGATTGGCCCATTATCTGACCTAGAATCAGCATAGCATCTTAACATTGATCACAGTCGAGAACTTTTTCAATATTAAAGCTCGCATGTCTTTGTAAAAGGAATTAAACTGCCAGCAGAAATCTCACAATGTGAGCACACTAGACTCGAGCTACATTCCTGTTCAAAGTAACTTAACAAGGGCAAGCCCACAATAGTTAGTGATAGCCTAAAAGGATGAGCGACTAACCATTTGATGAAGACCGTCTTGCGCCATTGCTCCGAGAAGATCAGGCTCCGTTAACTGTTACATCAGAAAGCCATTTCTGAAATCACAAATGGTTGAAGAATCCAGTGGCGATGTGATTTGCAGTTAGACATACGAATAAGCATGGGCACTTTTTATTGAATGAATGCTTACACACATGCTCGTCGCACAAATGACTTCTAAATAATTGTACAGAAATTGAATCACTAACCTTTCCTTTTCTGCTTGTATTCTTACTTCTGTTGCTGACTTTAGGATCAGGTACCTGCTCTTTGGATGTACTGCATTGGTTCTCTTCTTCCGCATTGCAGGTTGCATGGACTGTTGAGTTATTAGGACGTGCTTCATTCTCTGCTGGAGTATTTACACTTGAGCATTGCTTAAGAGCTGCCATGATGGCACATAATGCAATATCATAACTCTCTTGAGAAAGAGATCCTTCTTCACCCAATATTATAGCTCGTCGACACAAATCGTTGTAACGACGCACTTTGGACTGCATATCCTCGGATTTTTCACCAATGGGATGCCTGCTTAGAGCAGCATTAGTCCAGCGCTGCAGAATATATCTGGACGGAATGCTAAAAACACCAGACATTTGGAGAACAATCATAGCATGCCTGCACAGGTACCCTTTGTATTCAAACAAATGACATGAACAATATATACTTGATTTCGACTCATTCCATTCCACAACGTAATTCCGATCATCTTCAAATTCTTTAACAGTGTATATTGTCGCTCTCTCATCTTCACTTTCTTTCTTCAGATGACAAGCAGCTGCTCCCAAGACCTCGATCTGAAATTTTCTAAAGATTTCATGAGTATAAACTAATGACATTTGCTTCTCAAAAGGTGAAGGAGACTTCAACTCAGGCGCCTCATGCCATGCGTCAAAATCTGCTTTTGCTTCCTCCTCATACCTATCTTCAAGAATAACCTTGTATTTTTCAATGAATTCTCGTAATGAAGTTTCCCCATTCACATATTTGTCAAACCAGGAGTTCAGACTTTCAGCACGCGAAAATGCAGACAACCCAGCAAAAGATATATCTCTCATGAAAGTAGGAGCCCATTGCATGCGGTCCTGATACAACAGTTGGACCCATTCAACCTCCCTAAGGTTAAACCTGTCAAGTAACTTCCACCATCTCTTATCAAATTCTGCTTCACTCCATGATCCAAAAATACATTTGTTAAATTTTGCCACAATTGTGTCTTGCCAAACACTTAAGTACTCAAGCTCTCTAGGAATTCTGTCTAATATATGCCACAAACAAAAACAGTGACGAGTATGCGGAAAGATAGCTGCAGTAGCCAATTTTATGGCATTGTTTTGATCAGTAAGTATCACTTGCGGCGCCTGTTCTCCCATTGCCACTAACCATGTTTGCATCAACCAAGCAAATGTATAAACAGTATCATCCGCAATCAATGCAGAACCAAACAACGTGGGTTGACCATGATGGTTCACTCCAGTAAAAAGTACCAGGGGCATTTTATACTTATTCGCAAAATAGGTAGTATCAAAAGAAACCACGTCCCCAAACTTGGAATAATCTTCTATGCCTTTGGCATCAACCCAAAAAACATTTCTCAGTCTATGCTCTTCATTCAGATCAATTGCATAGAAAAATTTTGGGTTCTGTTCCTGCATATGCATAAAAAATTCAAGCAGCAGTTGAGCATCACCAGCCTCTAAAACCAAGCTCCTCCCTTTATCGTGTGGGTTTCTCAAGTAGTTATCTAAGTTATCCAAATTTTGGTATGAACTGAACATTTTGGACATTGAAGATAGATTTTTCCGCTTTCGCAGGCGGACATCATTCTTCACTAGATCAGCATCTCTATGGCTCCGGAAAAAATGCACTTGGGCAGGTAAAAGCTCATGATTATGCTCCTTCACAAAACTATAAACAAACCATTTGCCATCCTGCCTTCTCTTCACATGCATGCTTGCCTTACAACCTATTTTAGGAGAAGGTCTTGGGTTAATGGCATCATCTGACTGCTGCTTATTCCCATACCGTATGCATGAAAACTTGGCATCGATAAATTCTTTTGATGCTCTAGACCGGCGACTACTCAATTTGGCAGTACCAAAACCTGCTGCTCGTGCATACTCTTTATAGAATGCATATGCATCTTCATGTGACTCGAATTCCATGTCATCACGAGGTTCTGCAATTGCATTGGCTGTGACCTTATCAGGTTCCATTTCCACATCCCCTATACTATAAATCCTCTTCACACATTCAATTCTACCATACTCTACTCAATGATCACATTCAGTCTCTAACTTCTCAGACAATCTCCAGAAACTGTTGGATCTTCCAAGAGAGAGAATTTGTTGTGCAATGCTCTTTCTCAACACTTGTATTTGTCCACTTTGGAGCTTTTTCCATCTAACACTCTGGCCACGCAAAAAAAAGAATAAACAATTCTTCCTTCAACACAATTGAGATTATGCACAAAGCACGATGTACAATTGTTAAAATGAGGAAATGACTGCTGCAAGCTATCTATGGTTGCATAGCATGCTGACTTTATTTCTTCTTGTCTAAGAAAATCTATTGTTGACCCAAAAAAATCCTCAGATGGATTTTATACATCAAACATATCAACTACCTTTGAGAAAGTAAGTAGTTCGTTTGGTAGAGCATATTCATTGATAGCTATCAAAAATAAATAAATGACAGTCCTTGCCACTCCCCCATTATCCGCAAGCTGCACTTTTCTCTATCCGTTCGTGCACAACCCAACACCCTTTCTCTCCATTCACACAGAAACCAACAAATTCTCTCTTCCCTCTCACTTGCATGCATGTAGCCGTGTGCTTCAAGACTAGTATTTGACAATAAAAATGTTGCACATGCTCAATCATCAAGATATCCAGCTTCAATCATTAGGCATTAAGTTGGGAGAATAAACCTAACACATGTTAAACAACTGGCAAACCAAATCAATCTTCTAATCAACAATAGGATTTGAAAATTAATAACCAGTTATATGAATGCAATAACAAGAAAATACATAATGCTTTTAAGCTGTAGACAAAAGAACCACAACCTTCTTCCTAGTAATTCATTAGGATATCTCAGTCAATTAAGAAACTAAAGATTTGGGATATCACGGTCCACAGAGTATTAAGTTGGCATTCGTAGACGATACCAGAGGGAGGCAGCCTTACATTCACTCAATGCCCACAAACTCACAGTTTTGAGTACAACTATGAGAAGAGATCAGGCTTTTTCTTTTATCCTTATCATAGGGTAAGACTTCAAAGGACTCAGCTCATCAGATATCTGCTCTGATTGCAGAGCAACTTCACCAGTTTTCTTTCGATTTGCTTTGCAGCATTTTGAAGAGACTCCTTAGCTTCCTCCTTATAAAGACTCTCTTCTAGTTACAAAAATTTCTCACTACAATGGGAAGCTTTCATTGAGTCAAACAATAACTCCAGGTACTTCAAGCCTCACCTCCTACATCAACAACTAAAGTTGTAAATAAATGCTCGTGTATTGAAATAGTTGAATGATGAGCAGAAGATATGCTATCACCGTTCTGTGTGTCTAGCAGTAAGATCCCAATTCCAAAATGGATTTTTTAAATATCCAAATAAAAGAATATTGGCATTTCCCAAGTACTAATTTTCTTGTGCTATGCATAATCACTGCATTAAAAATGAAAATATTTCATATTAAGTACGGTTAACAAGTGCCATGGGTTTGGTCAAAAAGAGAGCCAGGGGCTCCTGTTGCCAAGACCCTTCCAATATTCATCTATCGCGTTAAACTCCTAACACTAAAACAACAGCAGATTTGCCCTGTCCACGTCAGGTGGAGCTGTTAACATGCAGTGATAAGGGTTCGACCTAATACCCAGAAAATATGGACATTTCCCAAATGGAGAAGAACATCTTAACCTCAGAATGTTCAAAATTAACATCTTAAGTCATTGAGTTGACACAGCCATTGTCATTGCCTATTGCATGCACATATAGCAACAAGAGAAATGTGGTATAGTTAATGATGTAATGTGCTGTTTTATTGGGCCTCTGGTTCCTCGCTAACAAAAGCAAGCCATTTTAAGCTCAAATCCTGAATGAACCAGGTAATAGTTCTTGGGTCGCCAAACTTTTACCGATCAGGCGAAAAACTTTGTATCCCTCATTTTACATTTGACCAACCCTAGGATTGCAAGATAAAGAAATGTACAAGATTCATCCGGTTGACATCCGTGGATGGAAGGATCACAAGTTCATTCACTCGATAATAACATCGTGTAGATGCTCGATCCACCTAGGTTTCGCTCACAACGTACCCAATTTTCCTCTCGAGCAAAAATATATATCCTGAGCACACACCAACAAGCCCAATCACCACTTTCAAAGTAGCCTGTCCAGAACTTGCACTCCCTAACAACATTACCAACGAGCCCAATCAAACCGCGCAGGCTAGTCGTCGAGAACTCACGCTCCTCACAACGACGAGCTCGCCATACAACACAGCGCGAACATCAGAGGCGCAGGACGAAAATTGTACCGCGAATGCACCCAATTCAAGAACACAAAAGACTTTCGACATCCCCCAAAACCAGCCGAAAGCAAAATCGCTCTTCCTCCGCGGCACTAGCGAGGACCGTACCAGAACTGCGGGGAAAACGAGCGAGCTCGAACGAGCAGACGAGCACGAGGTATACAGCGTTCTCGGGAACTCACCGATCTCTTCCTTGAGCTGGAAACGAGCGATTTCCCCCGGAAACGAAACACGGAGAGATGAGAAAGAAGGCGAGGGATTCTTGCAAGAAGAGATTTTTCCTGGTTCTTCCTCAAGTGACGCGAGATGATGATGATGATGATGATGATGTGGTGATGGTGATGGTGATGCAGGTGGAGTCGGGCTCGGATATCCGAATATTATTTTTGGGTCTTCCTGGCTGCGGAGAGGAAGAATCGGGGCTCCGAATGGGTCGTACGGGGCACCCGATTGAGTGGCGCTTTGGTAATTTTAGCTTGTTGATTTTTTTAAGAGGAGATTTGGCGAAAAGCCAAGTGACACGACATATGGTGATCGAGGGACTGAGCGTAAAGAGCCAAATATTTAACGTCTTATCAATGTGATTAAACATATGCAATATTTATTACGAAATTTATCCAACTTATTTTACACTGCAATAAATTATCTACACCTTAAAATTACTCGTCACATCTCAAATGATTATACCTTATGTATAAGGGTAACACAACTTTGACAAAACGTGTATTAATATCACTCGGAGAAAATTAACATTTTCTTTAGCATGAGCGGTTCAACAATCGGACAATTGATCAAGGGTTTCCGATCAATCTTCAACCCAAGGAAACATTGGTTTAGTCCGTGATGGGCGGAAACCAACTTGCCCAGTGGGCGGTCGAAGTTCCGTTAGTAGCGCCTTAAACCAAATATTCCAAGCGGATGGGTTCCGACCCCGTCGAAATTCTCAATTCGGTATCAGTTGTGTAAATGACGAGCACAATGACAAGGAGTCCATCGTTGCAATATGGTTTGGGCAACCGTAGTCGCATCGGACGACAAATTGGGGCCTTTGTCTATAAACTGCATGGGTTTAAAGCCTTCGAGCTTTCACGAGGCCCAGGATCGGACAACTTGGTCTATGTCATTTGGGCTTTTTGGGTTCTTGTGTTTTTGCATGGTGAATTTGAGGACTTCGTTTCGCGAGAGTCAGTAAGTGAAAGCACTTAGAAACCAACGTGGGGAGCAGGAAATAGAACACGAATTACATAAAGAAAATTCGGATATGACACAACACGACAATCCAACTTTATATGTCAACACAAATTAACATATTCTCATCATAATTCAATTATTTAGTACATGAAATATAAACTAACGTGTATTAGGCATGCACAGATTACAAATACGATTATAACTAGCCAACAAAAATTATTAACCCTCTTGACGACATTGATTTGTATGTCGACATGAGTTTTACAACAAGATCCATGCAGTCTTTCAAAGTTTGTACAAGTCTCAGAGCGACCCCTAAAGTACATCTCTATCAAGTATATTTTTTTTTTTGGTCGGGCTCTATCAAGTATATGGTCATCGATAGATTTTGACTCGAAGCCGTCGTCCGTCGTGGTCGATGCAGGTTTGCATTGACTGCATTTTGACCAGATAAGACGATTGCTTGTTGGATTTCTCAAAGTCTCGTGCATGGAGGGGATTTTCTGCATTACAAGACATCGCACCTGTACGTGATATCGTATTTTTAGATATTATAACTGGTATGCTTCTTATTTGAGAACATTGACGTACAAACATACAACATCCGTTCTCATTCATGGCATATGATATGACAATAGATCAGGCCTTGTGCCACCAATGGCAAGCCTCCCCGATCTTAAGAAAATCTCAATACTTTTACATTGATATTCAGTGATGTATGATCTAAATGTGCGCCCGTCGTTTAGGTAAACTATTGCATGCCGTGTACAAACTTTAGTTGCTTCATAAAGAATGTCAGCATGCTGTCCCACAATTTTAACTTTCAGACTCGTCGCTAAAGACATATTGATCACTCGTCATCCTCGAATGCCCAAATTTTCCACGCTTTAAAATCAGTTGGATCAACTGGACGATGACACGAGGTACAGATTGATCTTTTGAGTAGGTGTTGGTTTGCCTACCTCTACCTCTTCTTGGGTCTAGAGACCGCATTGACTAGATGATGTTGCCTTTCTGTCTCTTTATAATCTAATCCCAAGTGGTTTGGAAGTTTGAGATGGGAAGAGAGGAGTTAGGTTAAACACATTGCCAAACAATCAATGTCGTCGCCACCACCACCTTGAGCTACTCACTTGATTTTATCCATATATTTGCATGATTCATCAGCGAATCTATAAACTAAAATTTATATCGATTTATCGTGACCAACTTAAACTTTGATTGTACATAATACGTTTTCATATATTAGTCATCAAATCGGTGCCAACCAAATCAAAGGCTGGAAGCATGGCCCATTGGACGAATCAGTCAATCATGTGCCTTGCCTTCTTATTCCATTGCTAATAACAACCATTTACTATGCTAGTTGCTTTCAATCCTATACACTGTCGCGTGCCGACCAATTTGCTAATCTTTTTCTTTCACCCGTCTCGATCACCATAATTATCCATTCTATCCTCTTCCTAAATGCATATAGTGTCAAACAAAGCCTGGTCAGATTGGGAAAAGTTAAAATCTTCACTTGAAGTTCTAGAAAGGGTTCGACCAGCACTTCCACGTCAAGACCCAACAACCTTTTGTTTTCCACTTTCTCCACAGGGGAGAGAAAAAGGGGAAGTTGGAGGCTTCAAATGCTTTTGCATTAGCAGCCCTAGGGTCACTTTAATTGAGTTGAGCCACCCCATGTTTTTTGGATGATTGAGAGCGAGAGGTTGCCATCTTTTGCATATTCTCCTTTCCGGTGCCCGGTTTTGGCATCCGATTCCCCCGCGTAGTATAAGGCACTCCGCTTTTGATGGGATGCGCCGCAAAAGATGATTGAATTAAAAGCACGATTGCTCGTGCGCATCTGTTTAGTTAGATTAGATGCCCTAAAATAAATCGAAACGGAAACATATGCTTCTCTTGCCGACTCGGGTCGGGTGAATATGGGGCCTGTTTTGGGTGTTCTTTCCTTTCCTTTCCTTTTTGTCCTTTTCTTACTGTGACATTTTTTTGATGCTCCAGAGTATTATTGCAGATTCCATTAGTGTTCAATGTTGAAACGCTTTAAGACTTGGGTAAATTCCAAATAAAAGCTCCAAATACTCTTATTTTCTCAAATAAGAGCATGAAATGCCCATATCAATCTCAAAGAATGCCTAAATCCACCGACTGTAAATGGCAATTTCGTCTTTCAAAATTTTAATTTTTTTCTTTTTCTTTTTCTGTTGTTTTCTTTTCATAAAAAAATAAAACTCTTTCAAAATAAATAAATTTAAAAAAAAAAAAGTGGGAGGGTGGTCGTCACCCCATTGCCGATGGTGCAGCGGTGAAAGCCAACGGAGTCACCAGCGAACCTCGCAGAAGCAGGAGAGGGTGGTGACCCTCTCCTATATTTAGGCAAGCATTGCTAGGCCTCACCCAATGCCCCTAGACCTAGGGCGAGGTCTAGAGGCCCTCACCCAAATTTGGGAGAGGGTCGTCGCCCTCTCCCACTTCTGGTGAGGTTGCCGACCCTCGCCTAGGTCCTTCACTGTCACCTTAGCGGGAGATGGACCAATGACCACAAGCCTATGTTTTTCCTTTCTTTTTTAAGTTTCGTTTTTTAAATTTTTAACCTAACTTAATTTAAATTTAACTTGTATTTGGACGAAAGTATTCCAATTGGCCGAAATATTTTGCCAACCAACGAGTCTAAGCTCTACTTTGAAATAATTATAATCACTTCAAATTCTTATTTAAGAAGATGAGAACATTTTGAATTCTTATTTGGAATTTTCCATAAAAACTTTTGGAATTTACAAAGACCAACATATAATAAATTTTAGGGGAAGAGCCATAGAAAAACTCCAAATTACGTCCATTATGACATATTTACTACAAATATTTTAAATCCAAAATTTGTATTCATGTAACACATTTATTATAAAAATAATTTGGGACAAATATGAATTCTTTGTTGCTTTTTTTCTAAAATTCAATGAAAAATTTGACAGGTACATTCATTTTTCAGAAGAAAAACACCTAAACAAACAAAGTCTAGAAACATCATCTTTTCAGACGTATCGCGTGAACAAACCGTCAAATTACGAACCCTTTGATGCCAAGCGGAGATATTAGTAATAGTATTAGTAGGTGCTTAGCTTTCACAATTCCGAAAGTTAGGCAAGCTTTAAAAATAGCTGTTGAGCACTCATCGTGAATCGACAGATATTTCCGTATCAGCATCCATTAAGCATAATCGAATCACAAAATAATCTCGGCATTTAGGCTTTTGGGGGGAAGATCCGGTTGGTAGGTAAGATATAGCCCGTCTCCTCTTTTAGCGAGAGGTTACCATAATTAGAGATTTGTCCATCTAATCTATCATCTCGACTTTTGACTTCTGCAAAGCTCCTGTACGGTTCACTTTTCGTTCATTTTACGGAGAATATGACTTCTTTAAAAAATTATTATTTAAAAATTTATTTTTCTTAAAAATAACTTTTCCTCGGAGTTCGACTTAAACCTAAAATTGAAGTGCAAAATATTTTGTGCTGTATCTGATTTGATTTTCCTTCTTGCACTCTCTTTGATCATTTTTTTGTCCTTTTTTTTTATGTTTAGAGTTTTGAATCTTTAATTTTTTTTATTTTATATTCTTTTTTTTTCTCTTCCTCGACTGGTTGCCAACCATGGCAATGACTAGCGAGCCAAGGAACAAGCTTGTTGGCCTTTGGCAACACTCGAGCATCGCTGATTTGGTGAGGCTCAAGCCTCTCACCCTCTAGCGATGCACAAGCACTACCGATCTACAAGGCTCAAGCCTCCTACCCTCTAGCAACACTCGGGCATCGCTGGTTTGGTGAGCTTGAGATCAACAATGGTGTCATCGGCCTTTATTGTGGTTAGCGGTGGGCCAGAAAAAGAAGAAAAATCGAAAAATGAAAAGTAAAAAATAATTATAAATTTGAATTTTTTTTTTTTAAAAAGAGAGAATAAAGACAATCAAAATGAGTGGCGAAAGAAAGAGTATGGAAAATATTTTATACTTTTTAGAAAACGAAAAATATTTTCCCCAAGTTTTGATAGTGTTTGTTTATTAGCAGAAAATATTTTTCTTGACTAATTTATCATACGTGAAATGAACACCAGAAAATCTAAAAATTATTTTTTTGGAAGTTATTTTTCGTCAAACAAACAAAGCCTCTATATAGCGTGACTATTGAAATATTATCACACATTGCTTGACAACAGATCTTGCTTACTTGTATTTATGCAATCTCCCTGCATTTAACAGTTTAAGTTTTTTGGTCATTTTCTGGCCAAGCATGACAGTACTTCAAATTCAATATTGTCGACTGGCAAGCCGGCATCCATGGAGGGTCCGAAAATGAGACATCTCATCCCGTTAACATGAACCTGTCTAAAGCGGATGATGGGCATGAGTGCGTGACCGAAAGCGGTCCATCGATTAAAAAGGGATTGAACGGAGGGTTGGGATCAAGTCGACCTACTCCGTCTTTTGTTTATGATACTTTCTCCCTCTTTCATTTTCCTTGAACTCCACTACATGATTCAAGACATCTCACAAAAGAGACGCGAGATGTTTAATCACGGTCCGCGACGGGCGATTATTCCATGCCCTCTCCCGAAGGTAATCTCGATTCTCGAAATCCGAGACGGCGCCAGCAACGACGGGTCGTTTCCTCAGATGAAGGACGTGCGTTTCGCCCGAAACGGCAGCCCCCCGAGATGACGAAAGACGGGTAGGCAGACCACATCACACGCGACTGCAGATTTCATTAGTAAGAAAAAAAGAAAGTGATTGATTAATTATTCATTAAACATATCGATCGAGCAAAGCGTTCGATCTGCACACCGCTAAATGCTACTGATCTGCGCATTAAGAAGGGAGTTGTGATGAATCTTGTGATCACGTTACGGCGCCGCGATTGGTCGCGAGCTTCGTTATCGAAGGGCGTGATGATCGGGCTGGCATCAAATCTTTCCCGTGCCGCGAGAAAGGCGATCGCTTTCATGAGAGCACACGTGCCCCCCTGCCCACCTTCAGCACCGCTTAAGATATATTTAACAAAGGAGTATCCTTGTCAAGCCCCCCTTTAAAAAATACTTTGGAGGGAAATAAAAATATGTGCTTGATGTAATCGGCCTTCTTTTTTAAAATTTTGTGTACTTGTCAATTGCCCGAAGGGTCTCGAAAAGCGCCTTTTTTCTTTCTCTTCTTTTCGAGATTAAGTTGATTAGTATCTCGGGGCCGCATATCAGTAAAACCCTGAGATATGTTGCTTCTAAAAGTGCCTCTTTAATCCGAGGGCTTTTAATTGTTAATCATACCTGACCACAAATTAAATACGGTTCGGGTCCATTCCATGATCATCTCGCAATTTCTCGGGGGAAATCGGTCAATTAAACTTTCGCTGAATTCCTAGACGAATGCACCCTTGACACCGCCGCAAAGGAAGAAAATGTTGCCGTGGACACGTAGGCGAGAGTAAAGCGAACGGAGAAAAGGAGGGTTTTCTTTCTTTTTCTTTTTTTTTTTTTTTGGGAGGGGCGTGGGGGTTGGTGTTGGTTGTGAATATCTCAACATTTGTGAAACTTTATGTGATTTAGAGTTAGGGTTTTATAAGTCAAGGCAGTATGCTTATCGCTTGTTATTTCTATATGACAAGCAACTATGATGTAAACCATATAATGACATGACCCGCTAGTTTGGGATTGAAAAAAAAAAAAAACATGCGATATTTCAACCTAATTATTAAAGAATATCGGTATAACAATAAATATGGTCTTTATATCTTCCTTAAATATTTAATTTACTCAATGTATTCTCAAAATTTTCGCTCAATATATAATGCCATCTTTAAACTTTTAATTTATTTAATATGATTCCCGAACTTTTGGTAAATATTTAATCTAATTTTTAAACTATATAAACATATCCAACATTATCCTTCAATTAATTTAAGTTTAGGAATAGTATTGAACGTTTTCATATAATCTAGGTTCCAAATTGGATATGCAACTAAAGTTTATGAACCACATCGAATAAATTAAAATTCAATGACAGCATTATATATTAAATTAAAGTTTAATGACCATTTATATCATTTTCCATAAAATATTTACATAAATTTATTCTCAACCCGTCGCACTAATTAAAATTTTGAGAAATAAGAAAAATATAACCATCGAAAATGAATAATTATAAGGAAAAATGATTTTTGACTAACCCTGGGAAAGAATGAATGAAGACGGGGCTAGCAACGCCGTCGAAAGGATAAAGAAGCACTCGAGTTTATATCATGAAAGTCAACGGCGGTCTTTCCCCCCAACATTAGCGGAGGGACGATCTTTTGCTTTTCTTTTCGGGCTGACGGCCGCGGATCGGAAGCGGAAATGGCTCTTCCGCCCCTCCACACGACGCGATGCCGACCTCCGTCCGTCCCCACCCCCGTGGAAAAAAGTCTCCCCTCGCTTTACGCTGTCCTTTTTCACACGATCTTATCGCCACCCCCTCCCTGAATGCACCATGCTTGGCTGCTGATCAACAGCATCCTTGTCAGCCCGTTCGGTCGATTTTTTACAACCCGGCGGGCCGCACCGCCCTGATTAGTCAGGTACCTGGGGGCGAATCGGCACGGCAAACTCATTGCTACAACCTTGGACGCTGGCTACCTTGGACGTCTTGTCAATTAGGAATTAATTTCGCCGATTTCAAAAAGATTCAGAGTTTGATTGGGTTTGTATAAAACACCTATAACGAATTTACTTCAAACTAATTTTTTGATCAGAAATCCGAAATTTGTACTCTCATAATAAAGTTACCCTTCATTAGTTTTCATTAAATTAGATTAATATTATAAAAAATAATGAAATTGGTATACATATGACAAAACTTTAATTAACAAAGAGTATCCTTGTCAAGCCTCCTTTAAAAAAAGGCTTTGTAGGGAAATAAAATTATGTGCTTGGTCTAATTGGCCTTCTTTTTTTAAATTCTGTGTACTCGTTTGTCAATTGCCCGAAGGGTCTCGAAAAGCACCTTTTTTTCTTCTTTTTGAGATTAAGCTAATTAGTGTCTCGGGGCCGCTTATCAGCAAAACTCTTAAGATATATTACTTGTAAAAGTGCCTTTCTAATCCGAGGGCTTTGGGTTTTTACTCATACTTGACCACAAGTTATAAACGGCTCGAGTACATTTCATGATCATCTCACAATCTCTCGGGGAAAATTCACATTGACGATCATTTAAACTTTCGCTGAACTCCTAAACTAATGCACCCTCGACATTGTTGTTAGAAAAAAAATAAGTTGTCGCCGCATATGTGTGGGCGAAAGTAAAGCGAACGGAGGAGGGTGTGATTATCTTGACGTTTGTTTTTACAAGTCAAACGAGTACGTTCATCGCTTGTCATTTTTATATGACAAGCAACTATGATGTAACCCGAATAATGACATGACCAGCTAGTTTGGGGATCAAATAATCGTGCGAAATATCAACTTAATTGGTAAAAAAATATTATAACAATAAAATAAATGATCTTTGAACTTTAATTAAATGTTTAATATTGTCCTCGAGCATTTAATTTATTCAAAGTCTCGAAATTCTAGCTCATTGTTATTTTTTAACTTTAAATTTGTTAGATGTGATTTATGAATTTTCGGTAAATATTCAATCTAATCCATAAACTATATAAAAATATCTAGTATCATCTTTCCATCAATTCAAATTCATAGACAATATTGAATATTTTTATATAAATCAAAAATTAAATTGAACGTATACCAAAATATTAGAAATTCAATGACTTCATCGCACGTTGAGTTAAAGTGAGGGATCACATTGAATAAAATAAAAGCTTATAAAAACATTACACATTTGGCGAATATTCAATAATCATTTATGATATTTCCTACAAACTAATTACATAAATGCATTCTCAACCCGTTGCACTGCTTAAACTTTTGAGAAGAATTATAAAAAAGGAAAAAATAAAAGAACTTTCGGGTAGAAGAAAAGTAGAACCATAAAAATGAATAATTAAAGGAAAAATGATTTTGACTTAACCCTAAGGATGAAGAAAGGGCTAAAAACACCGCCACGTTTACGCGGTGCACGAGCTCCGCGGGTAAAACCGGTGGTCCCCCCCGTCCCTTCCGTCTCTCCAAAGGCGATAAGAGATTATTATAAATCGGCTAAAGCAGCGCTCGAGTTTATACCACGAAAGTCAATGGCAATATTCCTAGGATTAAAAGGGGTCGAAATCTTATGTAGCTTGATTTGTCGCGCCTACCTCCCCCCAACATTAGCGGAGGACGCCGTTCTGTTTTCCGTTTCGGGGCGACGGCTGTGGATGTGAAGCGGAAATGACTTTTCCGTCCCCCGCCCACGGCGTGATGCCGACCTCCGTCGTCTGTCCCCACCACCGTCGTCGTCTTTGCGTTTGTGCGGCGGATAAAGTCTCCCGTCGCCTTACGCTTTCCCTTTCTTACACGATGTTCTCGCCTCCCCCACTCCCTAAGTGCACCATGCTTCGTTGCTGATTGACATCGTCCTTGTCCATCCTTTTTGCTCTCTTTTTCACAATCAGGGGACAGCAGCGCCGTGATTAGTCGGGTACCTGGGAGGCGAACTAGCATGGCAAACTCACCACCGCAATTGAAGGAGGCCGGCTACCTTGGACATCTCATTTGTCGGAACTTGATTACACCAATTTCAGAAAGATTCAGAATTTGATTACGTTTGTATAAAAAAACCTGTAATAAATTTACCCTATACTTATTTTTTGAGCATAAAAAACCCTAATGTCTATTAAATTGGATTAATATCATAAAAAATTACAAGATTAGTACACACATATTATTTAACTTAACAATTTGAATAGAAATTAATGGGGATAAATTTGTTACGGATGTATCAATTTATGATATTTTATGGTCAAAAATTAATTTAAAGGTAAATTTGTCACTAGTGTATCGATCTGCAGTTTTTTATGGTATTAATCTAAAATAAAAAAAAAAATGTGTCATCTTTCCTTTTGGGATCTTGCCAATTGGTGCACTTGACTACTGATAAAATCCATCTTTTCACCGCGTGTCCATTTCCCGACTTCTCTTTCATCATCTAAAGGCATGAGGGTAGAAGCCCGATCGCCTAGAGGAATGTTACAACTTCTGCACTTGATCATGCCAATTGCACATTAATATTGCACGACGAAAACGGAATCGAATCCATTCCTCATAGAAATGAAACAAAATAAAGTGAACATAAACCTGATTGAGCAACGTTGTATCATAAAGACATAGGAGCATCTACGGCTTGACTAGATCTATTGGGAAATTGGACAGAGAGAATCTAAGAACCCTAGCTCATTGGATACGCGCTCCATGACACGATTAGACTTAGATTTTATTTTCTTTATCCGAATCGGCACGCGATTTTTGTAGATGATGATTCCTTTTCTTTTCCCATTTCAAGATAGCATCTTGCTGCAGTTATCAATTCTGAAAATTACTTTTTATTGAGTGTGGTCAATAATTAAGGGGAAAAAAAGCAGTATCTTAGAAAATACAAAACTATTTGCCTCCAATCCAAACATGAATATCCAAAAAAAAAAAAAATATGAATATCCAAATTCAAATGCAAACAAAAATAAAGACATGTCAATTGAAAATCACGCGATGGATGATTTGTCTTGAAAACTGTCATGTCGAGGCAACTCCAAATCGAAGTAAAACTAAACTATAGTTGACATATATTACACTCGATAATCTAGGAATTTTAGCGCTCCTTGTATAAATTTTATTGTGGCCAATGACATTTCTATGTCCACTTAGCGTTAGTCATCATCGCACCAAATATTTTTGTCTTCGATAGAGTTTTTTAGCGCCCCCTCGACTCTTCTTTACCTATGTCCACCGAGCGCCCACCCCAACGGCCGTCGATCCGCTTACAATCGCCACAACAAATGGCGAGCATCGCAACCAACCCGAGCGCACCAAATCCAATCACAAATGACCCCTCCTCCTTCCCTCTCTCCCTCCCAATCCCTGCCTTTGATAGACTTGGGCTTGACGAGGACATGCCAATCCCAAGCATCGAGGTCTCAAGTTCAACCTTGATGGCATCGGTGCCAAGGCCTCATAGACAGGCACTAGGGTCCCAGGCTCAACCTCGATAGACCTAAGCTCGGGCACAAGTTGTAGGGGGCTCAAGTGCTAGGAGCTCAGGTTCGGCTTCAACAAATCCAAGCATGGGCATTAGAGACCTTGGCATGGATAGTGGGGTCCTAGTTGCAGCCTTAGTGAACCCAAGTGCGAGTGTCAAGGACTAGGGTAAAAGCACTAAAGTCTTAGGACCAACCTTTTATGGACCTATGCTAGGGTGTCGTGGAGCCGCACAAAGATAGTAAGTTCTTAGGCCCAACCTCTATGAACTCAGACTTGTGTTGAGGAACCAAGCACAAGAGCTAAGATCCTAGGCATGGGCATTAGTGTCCCGAGTGCACCCTCATGGATTTGGGACCAGCTATTTTAGACTTGGGTTGGCCTCAATGGACCCCGGTGGACACAGCCCTATTCTCTAAATTGAGGTTTGCTGCCAAGGACTTAAAAAACAAGTATTGAGATTTCATTACCTAAACAAAAAGTTTTTAATGCACGCATCAGTATTTAATTATATTCTAAAAAATACTTTTCTATTTTTTAAATTTAAGTTTTTTTTTTTTTTTTGTTGACTCATTTTTTGAAGTGATTTAAACATTAGAAAATGAAGAAAATATCTGTCTAAAAATATTTTTCGCGGAGCAAAACAAGACTTTCGGAGCATAAATAAGGCGAGACGGGAGCCGTTGATGCCGAGCGAGATGGAGGACCAGCGTCTCGTCAAGCTTATGTTGACAAGCGGGTTCACACGTGTAGCGGTGCCCTCGCTGGTGCGGCAACATCGCCCCTCCTCATTTATCTCCTCCTCCTTTTCTTGTTAGAATTTTCTTTTACTCCTCTTTTTAGCTCGCTCTCTCTCTCTTTCGCACTCGCTCTCCAAAGTTCACTCTCAAGCATCAATCAGTAGCCCCACCACCACGCACCACCACCACCACCACCACCACCTTCTATAGCCGCACCGGCGATACCCGAAAAAGAAAAAAAAGTGAAAATAATAAATAAAAAAACTTGTGGTGGGGGAAGAAGGAGGTGGAGGAAGAGGAGCAAGGCTTTCATTTCCTACAGCGACGCTCCGGTTGTCTTCTTCCGTCGCCGCTCCAGCACCGCCGCGTGCTTCGCTCGAGCTCGCATGCTTCTCCGTTGCTCCGTCGCAGGTGCTCCAATCTTCTTCTTCTTCTTCTTCAGTTTCTTCTGCTGTTGTTTTGATTACCTGAATGATAGAAGCTCGGATCTCTAATCGTCGCTCCATTGCTCTATGCAGCGAAGCAAAATTTGGAGCTCCGGATTCGGCTCCTCGCGTCTCCGTCTCGCTTTCTTTCTCCGTTCCCGAAGCTACTCCCAGCTTCGACCGCACGGTGCTTTTCGCTGAAGCGATGTGAAAACATCTACAGCCGATCAAATCTCCGGCTTTAGATCCGGACAGCGATTGAAGCGGAGCGAGGAGGAAGCTTCGTCGCCACGAATGCTTCTCTTTAGAATTACTCATCCAGCGAGCTCTCCTGCTTTTTTCCGGCTGTTCTGCAGATTCCTGCGAATCGATCGCGTCTCCTCGGGAAACTAGGCGATCCGCGGTGGTTTTCCGAGCTCCGAGAAGGGAGAATTCGGATTTTATTCATTTATTTTCTTTCGGCGGTTTTTTCTTTTTTTTTTTTTCTCGAGATGGAATCGGATCTTCAGCAGCAGCAGCAGCAGCAGCACCATCATCATGCCTTTCTGGATCACGGTCACGACCCTCCGCCGCCTCAGCATCTCCAGCAGCAACAGATGAGCTCGGGCCTGTCGCGTTACCGTTCCGCGCCGAGCTCCTTCGCGAGCTTGCTCGAGAGGGATTTCTGCAACGAGTTACTCGGCCGGCCTTCGAGTCCGGAGACGGAGCGGTTCCTCGCGCGCTTGATTTCCGGCGGCCAGGACGAATCGCCGGCGGCGGCGGCGGCGGCGGCGCAGAATCTCGGTGGATATCAGCGGAGTCCGCCGCAGAACGAAGTGACCAATCCCCAACCGCAGCTCATGGAGGCGGTGAAGAGCGAAGCGAATGTTATTCCTCAGCAGCAGAGTAACTACTCGTCTGGTTCTTACTATCAAAGTTCATCTCAACAGCCTCAACCGCCTCGGCCGAATCCAAGCTCGACCTACGGGGCCGCCGGTTCGGATCGGTTGCCGCCGCCGCCGAAAGTTGGCGGTTCGAATCCGAATCTCGTTCGCCATAGCAGCTCACCTGCAGGGCTATTCGCCAACATCAACATTGATAACGGTATTGGAGTGCTGTTTTTTTCCATGTTGCTTTCCGTTGAGATTGATTTGTGGTTTTCACTGTTTAGCAATGATTTTACAGAATTGATTCGACCACTCATGAAGCTGTGACTCGCAATCTTTGACTAATTTTCTGCCACAATTCTGGGATTTCATTTGATTTTTAATTCTTACTTTTAGGATGTTGATGGAACAAGTTGCTGTTTGTCTTCTCTCATGCAAGTTGAAATTAATTATTAGCAAGTTTTTCCTCGTTTAGTACCTGGTTTTCTACTAGTTCTTTGGAACTTGCGGATTCGTCAATAGAAGCACAAAGCAAGCGAGCCTGAACCTAGAATTGACTTGGAATAGGCACAACCACAATAGGAAATTCAGTGCCTGTAAATGCTAGGTACTAGGAAGTTTTTTCTGGGATTGTATTGGGTATGCTCAAAGATAAGGTTGCTTGAAAGTGCACAATCTCACAGAGAAATGGCAATAACTGGCCTGCAAATTGCAGGCTTTGCTTCTATGGAGAGCATGAGGAATTTTGTGGCTTGCGGCGGAGCAAATGCCGAGGCATCCTTTGCTAATGCGAATAGGTTGACCAATCACATGAGCTACTCATCCAGGCCCGCTGTGGGACATATGAGTCCAATTTCCGAGCTCGGGGATAAACGCATGGAAGCCTCCATTGATGAAGGTGCAGCTTTTGGAGAAGGTAACGCTAACGATTATGTTGTGGGATATCCTATGAGCTCTTGGGAGGATTCGGCCAGCATGTCTGAAAATTTTAATGCTCTCAAAAGAAGCAGAGATGATGATAAGAAGTTTTCAGGCTTAAATGCGTCAGATTTGGTGGTACTATTTTTTCTCAAGTGTGATTTCCCAACTTTGATGTGCCAGCTAGTGTAACGACTGAATTGCCTTTTTATGCCCAGAATGAGGAGGTTAGGAGCCGTCCTCCCATGGGTTTGACGCATCACTTAAGTTTGCCGAAAACTTCAGCGGAGATTTCCTCCATTGAAAAGTTTTTGCAGTTGCAAGATTCTGTGCCGTGTAAAATTCGTGCAAAGCGAGGTTGTGCCACTCATCCTCGTAGCATTGCTGAGAGGGTAAGATCCATGCTCGATATTTCTTCATAAACTTTGTAAGAATTGCCACAAAGCTTAGGTTCGGTTTCCAATATGTGAACGGGTGACCGTAAGACGGCATCACCTATTCTAGTTATAGAATTGGGCAGTTTTTGTGAACCTGGGAGTGTTTCTTCTGATTGTGATCAGGTTAGGAGAACCAAAATCAGTGAAAGAATGAGGAAGCTACAAGATCTCGTGCCAAACATGGACAAGGTAAAATTTTCATCTGCTCTTGCCGATGCCCACGAAAACTGATTTATTGAGTGTACTCATTTGCACTCTGTCTTGGCAGCAAACCAACACAGCAGACATGTTGGATTTGGCTGTTGATTACATAAACGATCTCCAGACACAGGTTAAGGTAAACCCATCAACCCTTCCTAGTTCCTATCAAGTTCGTACGCGCCTCGTAACCTTCCAAATATGATGATCATGGACGCTGTTGTGTCGAAGATTTTTAATATGATGGACTGGATTCCTCATGATTCTTTAATTATCACATATTTTTGGCAGGCCCTGTCTGCGAATCGTGCCAGATGTACGTGCCTGAATAGGCAGCAGCAATAATCACACCAGATCCCAGGAAGGGAGCCTCGTGTGCACTGTACAGAGCTATAGGAGTTTGCAGGAAAGAGAGCACTCTCAGAAAGCAAATTTGGGCTTCTCTGTGCAAGCGAAAAAGAAGATGGTAGGTATGGTCAGGCGTGGAGACGAGAAGCTACAAAGATAGAAAAGAAGGCTCTGAAAAGCCAAACCGAAACAGAAACTCGCTGGGTGCCCGCGTATGGAAAGCAAGAGAGGGTCTGAAGAAAAGCCTCTATGGTGTAAAGGGTGTGTCAGATAGTAAATGTCTTTTCGTGTTGTAAAGATTAGGTCGGGACGTTCACCTAAATTGCGGATAGATCTCTGTATTTATTAAAAGAGGGAGGAGAAAGTAATAAGGGGGGGAAGATAAGGTTTCGTTGCTAGCGTGGCCAACGACAATAAAGAGAGAGATGCGATCGATGGTTGGCGAAAAGCATTGAATTGGAAAAGAGAGAGCGATGCGGGGGCCACTCACGTTCGTCCCTCGACCGTCGCTGTTGAGGGGGACCGGTATTAATGACCTCCCCCCAAAATGGCTAAAGTCGAGGTTAGATCCCGGACCTAAGGGGAGCCTCTGATGTGTCTCTGTTGTCGTTTCCTCTATTGGCAACTCTTGTTAGTGTATCTGCATTCCATGGTCTGTGTGTCCCAGCGCTGTCATGCGATGCTCGGTCGTTAAAATGATGGATTTTGTCGTGTAATATTCCCCCGTATTTAAGGTAAACCAGAACCAGATGATTGCGAAAAATAGAAGCAAAAAAACGAGGAGCTACCAGATCATGGTCAGTAAAAAGAGGAAAACCTTTCACTTGACCCCCAAAAAGGGAAAATGTTTTAAGTTAAACCAGAGACGATACCTGAGGGAGACGCGTCAGTGTAATGCCTCTCACGCTTGCTTGTGTTGGCATTGATGGCTTTGTCCATTTCTGCAGGAATTTTGTCATTTTCCTATAGGTCCCTTCTTCTATTTTTACTGTTTTTACGAATGAGCTAAGCATTTGAAGCCTTCACGTCGAAGGAAGCAGAGAAAGATGGGGTCAGTGTGAAATTGACGGGAAAGGAATTTTATTAATCGGATTCACAGCTTTGCCATGGGGATGTAAAGATATTGCTCTCCCGTCTTGACATGTGATGTGCCCAGTAATATCGTGAGATTATACTGATCTTAGTCCATTTCAGGCGACTTTTCCGTAGTAAGAACAGGCCTAGAGTGAAAAACGGGAAGGACGTACCGCTTTTTTGTGATTTCTAGGAAGACACCTTTTTTCCCTTTTTCACTCGGACTCTGATTTTTGTCGGGAGCCAATTCCTGAAGAGCTTGTGTTGCAATGTTTAGTTTGCATATCTAGTATGGAGAGATTTTTCAGCGGCTAAAAGTTTAGTGAAGTTATGGTGTTGAAGCCTGTATCGGACCTTCACAGTAACACGAAGAGGGGGTTGCTATTGCAAATCATCTATTTCCGACTTTTTCACTCATCACAAAGAAAATTTTCTTCTCAACACAAGACCGAGGAAAAATATTAGATAAATTTCATCATCGGTGACATTGCGTATCTATAATAGTATAATCGAGGATGCTCGCGCATCTTTCACAATCTAGTACGAACAATAATATTCCACGATAAAGAGGATCCGTGGAAGTGACTCCCACGTAAGTGATGATCTCACTTTCCCCGTCTCTTGTGAAAGGGAAAAATATGCTTTGTTTCCTTATCGCTTCGGAAAGGACACGAAGCTTTCCATAATCAGTGTGAGAGAGACGGAGAGGAAGACCGACTTACTGGGGAGTCATTGCGATGCGCACGACATTCGAGGGGTGAAAGGGGCTGGGACCGTTGGATCCAACTTTGGTCTCGCTGCGCTGTGATTTGGTCGGGACGGAAATAGGTGCTTCCGGAGTGGCATCCTGAGTTGCGTCTCGCATCATGTCTTGATATTGTGAGTTCTGCCGCTGTAACGTCCTCGGGTAGAAGCAGGTCCAGACAGACGAAGTCGTAAGGCTTACGTTAGCCTCCATTAGCCTTGTTGAAATGAGTTATTAACCTATTTTTCAATTCATATTTGGTACGTTGAGTTGTTATATATGATAATTATATCCAGTAAATAAATCGTGTATGGATTTATAATTATAAGCTCAAATAATATATTCGACCCAACTTAGCTCTCTCACATTCACTCACACCATGACCTTATCTTAATTTGGATATGAGTTTTTCTTGTGTTCAGTTAAATATAGAAGTGTTTTGGCAAAATGGGTTGGATTAAGTATGAGTCACTAAATTAGCATTATATAGAAATGAGTCAAAACGAGTTTAAATGAATTATTGGATTAAACTATTTTTGACTCGATTCAAACTTGACCCAACTGCCCATTTGATGAGTGTATCCTCCACTAAGGTGATAAGATAAGTCAAGCTTGGTGAGACTAAATGAGTTGTGGGGCTTACCTTAGCCTCCATACATCTCAAGGATGGTGTAATCAACTAATCATTATTGCCCATGTGCTATAAGTTTCGTCTTAAATTAGTGCCATGTGGGTATGCATCTCACTTTTAATTGATCAATTGCAATACGTGATCCATCACATAAATCCATTCTCCAAACACGTATGTGAAAGAGAAGATCAAGTGAATAGAATACATACTCTTACATGGGCATATTTACATGAGGTTTCTCCACCTCCAAATAATCTTACGTTATCGAAATAAAGCTCTCTCTCTCTTCTCACGATAATCATCCCATTTTTTTTTTGTCAAGCCTTATAATAGGCCTAAAAGTTTCGAACCATCAATCTCCTTTTAATCAAGAGACAACTGTCTAAATCAAATATTTTAATGACTCTTTTACTACCGAATTTTCTTCACCAAGATGTTTGCATCGCAATCCATAATTCTCTCGTATTTGTAATCATTGTGAGAGGAGGTTGGGATTATCGAGTGAATAGTGAGTAATGCGGATGGGATAAATATACTTGGTGCATGGAGTGATGTTAGGGTGGTTGGTGTTAGGAGTTCTAAGATAAAATGAATATATCTTTTAAGAGCTCTCGAAATAGATTTGGCTTTCCATGCACAAATTAGTCGGGAGTTGATGCTACTCTCCTAATAAGGCCATAACAAGCCAAAATCAGTTATTGAGCCTAAAGTGATTTACTGTTTTGCTTGATGAACTGAATGTCCGAATTAAGTTAGGCATGATACGACCTCATATAAGGAAGCTATTCGCCGTATAATTTTCCAAAACAACAAAAGAAGGACGGTTAATCTGGTGTATTTCATTCCCTAGGCACCACACAAGTTGTTCCGCGGCCATGGAACTGTCGACCCATACAGTTGCATGGCGTGTTATCTTAAGTCTCTTCTTTCAATTGCAACACGGCTGTAGTCGAATCCACTCGTTTTCTCATCAAATGCCAGATCTTGAAATATGAATATACGTGCCGATTTCCATGTGTACGAGCCGCCGATTTTTTGCTTTGATAATTCAGAGCATGACCGAAATTAAGAAAAATGTAAAAAGTGAAAAATCAATAGACGCAAAACTCCAATGGAATCAACCACAAAACTCTTTCCTTGGCGAAACCATGCATTTTTCCGTTCAATCGGCTTTTTCGCCTTCTAGTTCTAGGCAGCATGAAATTAACATGGTTTATGCATCTTATTTTTTCGGGACAGCCCAATTCCCACATTTTTCTAAAATTATAATAAGTCCGTTTTTAGTTGACTGACCAAACTGCCATTTAAATACCAATTCAATCGAGCAGGGATTACTAATTTTATAGTGAAATTTTTATAGTTTAAATCCAAAAATGATTGAATTTGACTCTTTTATCTTGGTTTAGTTTGAAAATTTTCCTTGAATATATGCTGAACCTACAACAAAAGGGAATTCTATTTATTCTACCAAAAGCAAGACAAACTCACTTAAAAGAAGAATATTTAGCGAGGATTCAATGTGCAGCTCGTTTATTATTTAAAATCTTAAAGAGATGGTAACACCAGAAGAGATCCAACAATTACTCAAGATTTAGGGTAAACAAGCGATCATCTTCAGGAATTTTTTTCAATCCATTTTCCACGAAATAAAAAGAGTAAATAGCATGAAAATGGTTATTCGCTGTGGGTTGCTGAAGGAGATAGTTAAATATATTAGGGACATGGATAATAGATGCTTGATTTATATAGTAAATATAGGGTAATCCGATCAATTAATTTAGAATGTTGCATTTTAGTTGAAAAATGAAAAGGGTGCAGAAAGAATCTCGCCCATCATTTTCTATTAGCTAATTTGGTCGATTAGCCCAGCAGTGATTCAACTTGAGCCCAAGCTCAATGTACAGGCACGCCCTCCAGCGATAGCGAATTGGCCGGCCCAAATCGTGCTTTGACCTACCCCATCCTATTAATGGACTGGGTCTACTGTGCCGTGCTGTGTCATGTTGCGTCGTGATGGTGTCTCGCTTGCCCAATTGCACCTTGGGCCAGCCCCATTTTCTGTGTCTACGTGTCTCATTCTTTTGCAAATTTCCATCAAGTCGCCAACAAAATGAGAATGAAATTAAATCACACATTGTAGATGGAACTTGCTAGTCTAGCTCTTTTAGGGTCATGTGTATCGATAATCACTTGCCTTGTATATGGAAAAGGAGTAATGCCAAGGAGACCGGACAATACGGCAAGCGCTTGCGAATGGGTGGAGCTATTTCCACTTTTTTTTCTTATTATTCGTATTTCTAATTAAAAGGCGGAACTATCTTTCAAATTCGGTTAAACATGTATTGATATTTAATTTTATAATTTTCGGCAGTTATGTTTCACGACTTACTACTCTGGCTGCGTTTGGTTAGACTTTTGATATAGCATTTGGCAAAATATAAAGGACTTTGAGTTAAAGCAAATTTCTAAAATTGCAAGCTATATTTGTCAAATTGTAATCAAAATGTCAAGTGTGAAGTAATTTTAGTATTTGAACAAAAATATATATTTAAGTAAAATAGTGTTTGAGAAAAATTATATTCACGAAGGACTTCTATTATTAAAAAAAAAATAGTTGACCGGCAGAGGGCGGAGACTATTGACAATCTATATTTATCGTTGGCGGCCATTGTCTAAGGTCACAAGACCTCTAGTGATCCTTAGAGACCACTGGTGAGGGCCACCGCACAACCCCTCACGAAGGTTGCTCGACCCTAGTGAGGGCTAGTTAGGTCGCACAACCTTAGGCAACTGCTCACTAAGGTTGCATGACCCTTGAAGCAAGTAGAAGCAAGCGATCTCAAATGGCGTTGTGAAGGTTGTGCAACCTAGACAACATTTGCCTAAGTTGCATGGCCCCTTCTTGAGGTCACGTGACCCTTGGCAACAATTGCTTGAATTGCTATGATCACATTGACCTCTATGTAGACCCCTTGCAACCACATGTAACCACATTGGCTGATTTCAATGGAGAAGAAGATGAACAATCATAAATGAGACCCAGACCAGAAAATCGAAATGTTAATGAGGATAGTTTTCAAAGATTTTTTTTTTTTTAATAATCCTAGCCTTCTCGCGTGTCGAGAAAGTTGAAAGCCCAAGGCTCTTTATGACTTATCTTAGGCTTTTAACCTTTTGAAGGGTCACTTTTTTTTTTTTTTTGGTAAAGTTGAAGGGTCACTTTTGTTGAATGGGGTTTCGAAAAAACTTCCCAAACACATATAATTTACCCACCTCCTTGGAAAAGTCTTTCGCAAACGCAGCCTTTTTTATCTCGGTTTATTTCAATATTTTTCCATTTAGAGAGAGTAATTTAAATTTCTTTCCAAAAGGTGAAGAGAACCTAACAAGAATGAACATTTAGATAGAAACTCAATTTATAATTTATTCTATTCGTTTCTTCCAATCCGAACCACATAGACTATCGAAACAAAATATATATATTAAAATGAAAGAAAAAATTGGGACTAAACCTTTTTATGATATAAATACGAGGAAAATCACTAATATCGTTCATTATCTCATGATGCTGGACGACTACATATATGCAGAGAGCGAGTAAGCCTTTTTTATGAGGAAACGTGAGATTGAAAATGAGGAACAGTAACTAGGCTTGACTCTCCATTGTGATTGCGTAAAACTCAAACAAAACCATAAATGGACAACGTCTTAATAACTCAAATAACAACATCATTTCATTAGATTAATGAATATGTGATCGAACAAAGAGAAATTATTCTTTAATTTCAAAATAATGTTTCTGTTGACAAAAGACATTGTTCATTCACGGATCATATGTTGAGTAGGCAAACTATCATCCAAAAAATTTTAACTAGTGTCGTGACTCATAAAGACATTAGAGATAAATTAATTATTTTTATTTTTTTAAACCTAGGTAAAGGGGGCGTGCCAAAGGGTGAGAAGGAAATGGAGAGAGAGAGAGAGATTGGTAACTTTTGAGCCAAATCTTAAAAAACGAAGGCGATTTAGTCAATTCACTTAAAAAGCGTAATTAACTTTTACCAAAATCTAGAGAAGGCAACTTAATTAAAGTCGCCATCTGATTTGCATATGGGAATCGCCTTCCCATTTCTGAAAAAAACCTGACTTTCTGGCAAGCGCAATGGATTTACATCACCCCTTTCCGCGTCCACATTTATTAGCCATATATCTCAGTAATTTCGGTAAGCAGGAAAAATACCATAAATATCTCTGCCTTATTCCTATTAAAAAAAAGAAAAAAAAAAAAGAAACACGGTACGTACGTTCCAACAACACGTGGCGCGCGGAAGCGCCGGGGGAAGAACCTAACGTTCCATTCCCGTTTCGAACTTTCCCTCCCAAAACCGAAATCGATTTGAATTCCCGATTCATCCGTTTTCTCCGCAGGAAACTTGTCCTCATTCAATTCCAACGGCGATCGCCGAAATTCGAAATAAAAATTCAATTTTTTCCCCCACAAATTCTCCCCATTCGAGTCCCCGGTTCTGGGCAATCGCGCTCCGCCGCTGCCGCCGCCGCCGCTGTCAGTCGCTCCTCCGGCCACCGCCATGGAGGAAGCGGAGTCCGACCTTGATCTCGGGTTCGGCTCCGGCTCTGGATGGGCCTCCCCGGCCCTCGTGTCCCTCGCCCCGTTTGCGGCCGCGCCCTCCCCCGCGCCGCGCCGGCTCTCGAGCCAGTTCGCCGAGCCGGCCCGCCCCGTCCCCTCGGCGCGCAAGCTGGCGTACGTCTCCCTCCAGGGCCGCCTCGTGAACGCGGAGGAGGCGACCTCCGCCCGGGCGATCGGCGGCGGCCTGAGCCGGGAGGAGGCGGTGGCCTGGGAGCTGTTCGGCCCCGTCCAGAGGGTGCTCCTCGTCGCTGTCATCGGCGCGGCCGTCGCGGAGTCGAGGAAGAACTGGATGATTTCGCAGCTCAGAAACTCCGTGGAACTTAGGGTTTGTTGATTTGTTACGGAATTTAAAAAGATCATTTGTGTGTTAGCCGCTTGAAGTGCGAGTTAAGATTCGTTATGCTGGTTGGGATTAAGCGAGTTCTGATTGATTGCGGCAAAGCTCTACTTTTAGGGCATTTCCAAAGGCCTTTTAACAATCCCGAATCTTCTCCTTTGACCTTTGATGAATTCATTCTCTTTTCGGCTCGATGCGCTTTTTCTGAGCCTGACGTGAGAACTCACTTGTTTTTTACTTTGATGACCAATCTTTCAGGATCAGATTCTGTCAAGCATGCAGCAGAAGCTTGACAAACTGTGCCAGCAAGTCCATAATGTCAAGGACCGAGAGGGAAATGGCATGGAAGCATCCGATGTCAAGAACCTTGGGTTCCCGTTCGATGCAACCTTTGAATCGAACGGAATCGAATTTGTCGATTGTGGTTGTTGGTTATGCGATCAGCACCACAAACAGTTCGGGGGACAGATGGTAAGGCAAAACTTTGAAGATGCACTTTTATTTTTCAGGGCGGGTGTGGAGTTCGGTTTGGGAAAGTTTATCATCTAGCCTAGTGCCAGTGTGGATTACAAGTTGTGCGACACACATTATGTCCGAAGAACTAATCGTTCGTTGCGAATGTATGGTCAGTCGTGCCATTCCAGAATGACCAAACAGCACCTGTGGCATCTTGGTGTCGTGATGGGATATAATTTTAACAATCATCACTGTTGCTCAGGAAGCAGATTTCATACAAAAGCTCAATTTTGCCCTCAAGTCACATTTTTCAGTTCCTTATTCACTTTGTTAAAGCAGTCTGCACGCATGATGTTCTTCCTGTGGTTTTCTTTTATAACTTTTTTCCCTTTTTGTGGCTTGGGGCATAGGGTAATTCTATTATGAGAGTTTCCAACGGGAATGATATCCACCAGTCAAAGATGACCTTCACAGAAGAAGCAGAACCAGAGGAACGACGCATGTCTGACTTGTCCGATTGGGCTTCAAGTGTGACATCTGCAGCTGAAATTCAGGTGTTGAACATAAATGCAGTTTCTTTTCTTTGGTTTAGTCGCTTATGCTTTTATATTGTAACTGCTTATTGGATTGATTCTTGTTAATTAGAGCCTGTCTAATCATAGCCATTTTCGTTTGACTCTTAGTTTGATCTGAAAGCTTTGTCCTATGCAAAGCTGCAAATGGAGTTTTCTGAAAATATGCTTTAGTTGTCATACAATTCTCATCCTCCTTAATTTATAAAGGATTTTCCTAGCATGATCTATTCAAGCTGGTGGATTCAAAAATATTGAAATTTGTGCATTTCAGCATCCTTGCAGGCAGAAGTAATATAAACACGATCTGTTTGAATTCATGTGTCCCTAGCCTTCTAGGTGTGGCAATGAAATAGCTGACTTTTATGAGAATGAATCTGATGCGGGTTTTTCTACAGACAAATGCCATAGCTATAGAACAAGACGTATACAATCTCAAGAGAGAGTGTGAAGAAAAGGACGCAACAATAAAAGAACTCACTTGCTTTCTGCAATCATGCGATGCTGCTGGCTCCAAGGCAAATTCTCTTTTTAACTTGCTGCTTCTGTCTTCTCTCTTAGGGTTCCTTTTTGTGATTGTTAAGATTTTTCATGATACCAGAGGATTGCAGAACTTGAAGACATTATACGCAGGAAGAATGTGATAATTACAAAGCTCAAGAAGGACATGATAATTCTCGAACAGAAGGTGAGATACTAGTGCTTAAATGGTATGTTATTTGTTGGGAAAACTAAGCAAGAAAATAAAGATATGATTCTGGAACCTTTACATTTTATTTTGCTGTATTTTTCTTAGGAGTTGAGAATAAGGAAACAGCTGACTGCTCCGTCTGCTGAGCCTTTTCTTCATTGCATGAATGAGATCTTGTGTTGCAATTTTTTGGTCTCCACAACTAAGTAAAAAAATGAACCGATACATATGTCACAGCTCAATGTTGGACAGGAATTGATTTAGGACAGTGAACAACTGAAATAACCCTTTTGCAAAAGCCGAAGAAGTATAACATAGAAATTTATATTCAAGTGTTACCTTTGTGCGATGTTATTTGAATTGCCTGAATTCTGTCATCTGCAGGTTGTTCAATTCACGAGACTGCGAAGACCCTCTTCGCAAATAGAAACCAACACCAGCACCGGACAATTCCCTGTCATGGCAGATAATCTCCTTTATGACATGGACAGTTCAACTAGCCCTTCCTCTTCTGATTCGGATAGCTCTCCTAAATCCAGACCGCAAGCGTCCATTGCCAAACAGCAGGAGACACCAGCAGAAAAATGTGGAAATACTTTGAGGAAAACCCATAATTCGGTAGCGGAAAAGACCTCAAGTTTCTCGATGAAATCAGTTGGAGGGCAAACCAAGTCTAGATCAGTAAGTCCTCTTAAGGAGATTACTACAAATGAGAAATCAAATAAGATCTCTTCAGAGCGGCAAAGGCAGCTGTTGTCGGCTGGAGGAGATTTTAAGAGGAATCGGAAGCAAACTAATACTGGATCGAAGGATGCAATCGCTAGGAAGCGATGGTCTTAGTGGAAGTTGTAAAATTTCGACCGATTTGTTTCTAAGTGCCGCTAAAAACTAGTTGAACAATCTAGTCAAGCGTCTTGCTGGATCAATCGACATTATAAATTATTGAAAGCAAGAGATATTTCTCTATCTGCAAATTCTAAATGGCAAGTTGTGAACCAGTTACAATCTCTGCAATCTTGAAAGACTTCCTCTTCCGAATTTTGTAATGCTGCCTCATGTAAGGATCACCAGATGTGGCTTACATCAGATTTGTCGTCGACACTGTCATATGAACATCTAGATGGATAAGTTATTCTCGAACCGTACATGCGTTGATCGAATCATATATGCTTTCATAAGGCCGATCGAAGCCAGCAGCATAAGAACAGAATCAGAAGCCTCAGCATTTCATTACATGTTTGGGAAATCATCTTTTGATAAGTTCTTTTTTGGTTGTTTAATTCTTGCAGCATTCAATATCAAACAATCAGAATCTCTCCAAATGTACAAATATCATATTCGCTTGTTTTTTTTTTTTTCATTATTTAATCTTTCTACCTTTTTTTTTTTATTATTTAAAAAAATGCTCCTTTTCAAATCGTAACCGGACAAACTACACTACCCGAATTCTATCCGGCCCAAACTGAGCGTAGTAAACGCGGGAGAACAAATGCTAGCTCTCTCTCTACCGCATTTTTTGGGTAAGCACTTCTTCTTTAGGGGCTTAAATCTTGCATATTCAATATAAAACACTCCATATTTCTCCAATTGTACAAAAAAAAGAGATTCGCTTGTTTTTCTTTACCTGATCTTTTAACGTTTTCTGAAAATAAAATCTCTCTCTTTTTTTTTTTTTTTTTCTCAAATCAAAACCAGAACAAACTACATGGTCTGAATCCTATCCAACCCAAAGTGAGTGTAGTGAACGGAATATGCTCACTCTCCTTCAAACGCAATTTTGGTCAAAGTGGGGACTTTTCTTTGGGGACTTAAATCTTGCATGAAACATTCGGAATTTCTCTAAATGTACAAATACTTGATTTATTTGTCATTTTTCATTACTTGATCTTTTGATGTTTTGTGAAAACAAAATCTTCTTTTTTTAAAATCAAAATGGAAATAAACAAAACGATCCAAATCCTATATGGCCCATAGTGAGTGTAGTGAACATGTGAAATTTTTTTCTCTCTGGAAGGGTTTTTTTTCTTATGTACTTCTTCTTGAGAAACTTAAATCTTGTGATATTCAATAGAAAATACTAGAAATCTTTGTAAATGTATAAATATCATATTCGTTTTGCTATTTGTTATTACTCGATCTTTTTACGTTTTCAAATAACAAAATCTTCTTTTTCAAATCAAAAGCTAAACAAATTACATGGCCCAAAGTCTGTTTGGCCCAAAATAAGTGCAGTAGACACGGGAAAATGGATGTTACGCTCTCTTAGTACTGTTTGAGGGCTTAAATCTTGCGGTATTCAATATGAAACCCTTAAAATCTCTCTTTGGACATTTTCTGAAAAGAAAATCTTCATTTTCAAATCAAAACGAGCATAAGTTACACAACCCAAATCCTCTCTGATCCAAAGTGAGTGCAATGAACCTATTGAAGAAAGATGCTCGCTCTCTCTTTAACGCATTTTGTGTTTAGTACTTTTTTGGAGGCTTACCTCTGGTGGTATTCAATAGGAAACGTTCGAAATCTCTTCAAGCGTACAAATATCGGATTTGTTGGCTATTTTTCATTACTTGGTCTTATGACGTTTTCAAAAAGTAAATTTTCTTTTTCAACACAAAACCATAACAAATTACACTACTCAAATCCTATTCGGTCAACCATTGGGGTTTGTCTCAGTAGCCACTCTTCCAACATGAAAGGAAAATGTGAGGGGTTTGAATCCCCTACTTCTCATGGAGGTTGGGGTGATGAAAGGGAGAGGTGGGGTTTGAATCCCCACCTCTCATAGGTGGGGTGGGAACAAATTAATTTCTAGGGTGGGTTTCCAAAGAGGCAGGACAAAAGTTTGAGGGTGAGGATTAGAGTAAGAATATAATAGAACTAATAAAATAAAAAATCCTATTCTATCAAAGTGAGCGTAATAAATGTGGAAAACATGTACTTACTCTCTCTGCAATGCTTTTTTTTTTTGTTAGGTATTTATTCTTAGGAGGCTTAAATCTTGCGGTATTCAATTTAAAACACTCGGAATCTCTCCAAATGTACAAACATCATGCTCGCTTATTGTTTTTCATTAATTGATATTTGGACATTTTCTAAAAAGAAAATCTTCATTTTCAAATCAAAACCCGAACAAACTACACAACCCAAATCCTCTTTGAGATGGACCCAAAGTGAGTGCAATGAACCTTGTGAAAAAAGATGCTCTCTCTCTCCTTCTTTAACGCATTTTTTGTTAAGTACTTTTTGGAGGCTTACGTCTGGTGGTATTCAATAGGAAACACTCGGAATCTCTTCAAAAGTACATATATCGGATTTGTTTGCTGTTTTTCATTACTTGATCTTATGACGTTTTTAAAAAGCAAATCTTCTTTTTCAAATCAAAACCGTAACAAATTACACTACTTAAATCCTGTCCGGTCAAAGTGAGTGTAATAAATGTGGAAAACATCTGCTTGCTCTCTCTCTCTCCGACGTTTTTTTTTAGGTATTTCTTCTTAGGAGGCTTCAATCTTGCGATATTCAATTTAAAACACTCAGAATCTCTCTAAATGTACAAATATTGTATTCGTTTGCTGTTTTTCATTACTTAATCTTTTGTCATTTTCTAGAAAACAAAACCTTTTTTTTTTCTCAAAGAAAATATGGAACAAACTACAGGCGCAAAGTGTAGTGAACACGAAAAACAGGTGCTCTTTCTTTGTAAATAATGTTTTATTTAAGTACTATTTCTTTGGGGCTTAAATTTTGCTGTATTCAATTTGAAACCCTCGAATCTCGTTGAATATACAAATATTAGATTCGTTTGCTGTTTTTTTCATTAAGAATAAGTATAATAGAGTCCTAAACTTTAGAAAGTAAAATTAAGTCATAAAATTATCAAATTGGTGCAATCAAGTCATTTTGCTAATCTCATCTAACTTGGCAACGGAAAATACCTATGTGAATTTTTTTTTCCTATTTTCTTTATCCTATATGGTGCTAACAACGTGATTTTCATCCAACTTTGCTACAACTTGTATGCCACGGAGTGAATTTCCTTGTATGAGTATGTGGACGAGACTTTTGAGTTAGCTAGATGTTCAACCATGTGAAATGATTCTCTACAAGGTTGAAATCATGACATGGTTTGTGTAGCCACAATATCATGTTAAGAAATAACCATCATTATGCGCATGTATAGTTATGTAATTATCCTTGTCGACGTAGAAAACACCCTTATGGAAGGGTTAAGAGGCGTCGCAAATGGGTATGTATGATCCCGTTCCTCATGACTTGATGATGACAATGCCTTGTTAGTCGATATCTAGTGAGAAGTAGAAGTTAGAAATTTACTTGTACGTATTAGTGAGCTACTACGTGGTATATGCACATCATGACGTAATATACTATCTATTTACACTTGAGTGGATAATTTCATGCAATATTGCTAATGATTTCCATCGCCATATCATGATAGGGAAGATAATGCATTTAGTTTTGCATTTGTCATATATTGTTATTTTGTACTTGTCTCAAATTCACGTAATTTGTTGGTATATAAGGTTGAGTGGTAAGGTGATTTCTTTAATTTAGAATTAGAGATTTCATTTATTGGCCTTGAGGTCACACCTATATTTTAGACATGTAGGATGCATTCCCAATTTGATTGTAAATATCAAAGTGTGCTTGTACTTGAATTGTAGGCAACATCCACTAAGTGTAGTTTTATCATATGAGTCATTGTGGGGTTGATAGACTGGCCTCCCATCAATTTGTCGCTTGGTACTTTAACATTGGCGGTAAGTCAATGGACCATTGACGGGCTTCAAAATTCCGCTCCAATGACAATGGCATGTCAATGGGCAAGGCAGTCAATTCGTAGTTCAATAGTTCAAGAGTTAAGGAGCTTTTAGATTATGGCTTCTGAATATCACTCATAAAGATTGGATCAAAGTGTGTAGCAATAGTGGAGACGTGCTGTATGGGAGTCTGGGTGTATATTAGTTGAGGTTGAATATTTGTACAATTGAGAATAGACTAGTTATTTATCACATAATTGAAGTGAAGTTAAATTATGTATTTATTTGAGGTTTGAAATTTTCTGGAAATTTGGATCACGAAATAATTAATTAAAAAAGTCGCATTGCAATTAACATTTAATTGTAAATGGCACGTGTAACTCTTGGTCAGAATTTATTGCTGGAAATACTCAAGTGATCGTTTTTTTCTGATATGATATATAAATGATCTAACAAAAATTTTACTACCAAAGTGAGCGCCAAAACTTGTAGTGTTATTTTTTATTTAAATTATATTAAAATAAGCTAACTTTTTTAAAACACAAAAAAAGAAAAAAGTGAAAAAAAACAAAGCAAAATTTTATCTTTTTAATTTTTAAATTTAGCTTGTTTTTGATTCGATGTAAATAAAATTCGGATTAAAAAATCAGATTTGAACGTATATTTTAGTCAAATTTTTGCCACATATAAGAGAGAAACTAATTAAAAACAGTCACATCGGCATTTAAGTTGAACAAAGTTAATAGAATGACTTTATTACCCTAATTTGGTAATATTTAAGACTTGATTGCAATCATTTAAAAAATTTAATTTAAGACTCAGATTGTAATTTCTTTATAAATTTCAAGACTTTTAATGTACCTACCTCTTTTCGGACACGACTTTTTGGGGAAAACAAAATCCACTTTTTCCAAATCTGAACCGGAGCAAATCTCCCGACCCGAACCTCCGTCCGGCCCCAAAGCCAGTCGCACCACGCGGGAAAACAAAATCCTCCTTCTCTCTCTCTCTCTCTCTCTCTCTCTCTGTCTGGTGTCCAAAGCACACTTTCGTTTTGTCCAAACTGCAGTTTCGCTCCTCCAATGGACAAGTTCCTCGTCCCGGCGGAACCTTCAGCAGCTCGCGCTTCGAAGAACACTCTCACAAGGTACCCGCCTTTCGCTTTACCCGATTCGCGCATTTCCCTCCTCCGATTTCGTTTTCCCCCGACGCGGGAACTCTGATCGCGCCGCGCCTTTCCGTTTGCTCTCGTCGAAATGATGTCGCAGGCGCCCCTGGAAGAGGAGCGCCGTCGAATTGAACGGCAGGTTCGAGCCCAAGTACCGCCACTACCTGTCCAGTCTATTGGTGCAGTCGTTCTCTGAGGTGAGAACTCGTTTTAATCTCCAACGTCTTGCTTTGCTTTGTTGCTCTCGCGGTTTTCAAAATTTTTCCTTTTTCTTTATTTTCTCATTGCTGATCTCGTGTGGAAGGTCGGGGCGTTTCCGCATCGGTATCACGTCGATGGAGCTCCGTGCGCGACTAACTATGTAAGGAATGTCGTTATGCGGATATCGTTGTGTCTTCTTCGTTGCGAGTTCATATGTCCTTAATTATTTGGCGTTCGTGGCTAACGTGATCGTGCAATCTGTTTTTTGGCAGCTGAGTCAGATCGAATACGGCTCATTTATGTGTCCTCGGTAGATTCATCAAGAACTCTCCTTTTTCCCTTTTTCTTAATCTGCTTTTCGCCGATATTTTTTTTTCTAATTCTTACCTTGTGTGCATATGATCGCGAACTCTTGGAGGGTACGCGATGCTGAAATGGATGGAAAAAGTGTAGGAGGGGGTTGAAACTAAGTTAACTCAACAGGTATTAGGAATCGGGAGGGGCTGGTGAATAACTTTGACTGTAGGTTTTGCAATGTCTCATGAGAAAGAGCTCAACGAACTCTGGATAGAGGTTGATGGGACTGTCTGCACCTCTTATGTCTATATTCTTCTCATGATTTTCATGGCTAAATATCATGTGCCTGTTGATCGATGATGGTCCTCTCAGTGTTGGACTGAAACAACTTATTTAGGTTTGCTTGAGGAGCTTAATGCCCCTTCCCCTCAAGTGTCTACAATAAACACGAAAGATAAGATGCAGAACTTAGTGGAGAACTATAATCTGGCACGCCAAAAATCAGTATTTTGTTTGACCATTGGATAGCAAGAGCTTTTGCAGAAAATTGTTGTATCTAGAATATATGAGTTGCCTGTTATAGAGCTACAACACTTCTATGTGTCATACGATGGAGTTGTCTTAAGGATTTTATCACTTGACGTGGTTTAAGGGCACTTGGCTGTCGGTACAAGCACCTTCCATACTAAATTGCCTTCTATATTGGTCATGTATATCGGCAAGTACTAGATATACGCGTCTTTTTATTAGGTCTCTTTCTGCTCCATTTGATACACCTTAATGTGAACTTTAATACATGTCTGATAAAGTTTCGTATGTTGGTAGAATTTCCTGTCGTCTTGCCAAAGATGATTGAAAAAAATATGCCAGATAATAATAGTTTATCTAATGAACTTGTGTCTCTTTGCATAGCATAATTAAACATAAGCAACATGAGCCATTCAATTAAGTATGGTTTTAATGCATTCTTTTATTATTTTTTTGCTTCTTTCTTCCTAAGCCCATGCGAAGAGTAGTGATTGATTTCATTACATCAAGATGCCCAAAAGTTAACTGGTTTTTGTTCCTTTGTAGGCAAGGCATCTCTTGTCTGGAATTCGACAATAAGGTAAATAATAGGATGAGTCTGAATTTCCAATTTACGGCCTTTATGATGAAGTTGGATATTTTTTGGCTCTTTTACCATAATTAAGAGTATCATAAGTAGGCCACATCAGACTTTTCTCATGCATTCTGCCTTGACTGTGTCCTTGCGCTTGCGCATGTATGTATATCTGTCTAAAACATGGTCAACCTTGAACTGAAGATACGTGGGAAGCAAATAATTTAGCAGTCAATACTGGAATGCTTGTGTTGGGATACTGTAACAGGCCATTTTCCCTGAACATGTAGGAGTCTCTCCCTCTCTCCCTCTCTCTCTGACACATCTATCTATTCGCATGCATGAGCATGACAGCTGCAGGTGTTAGTACCTTGCAAGGCTTATTAGCACACACTCTGATAATATAAATATTGAAGATTTGTCATGAAATTATACTTGTTTAATTCTCACTTGTGCTCATGTCCTCTCCTGTGTTTATTTTTGCAGGGTTACTACTTGGCATCCGTAACAAAATCAGGCTGCCTAACAATTAATGATTTTGAAACCCTTTACTGTCAGAGTAATCAACCATGTAAGTTTTTTTTGTAGAAGCTTTACCATTTTTTGCTATCATTAATTCGACATAAATAAATGCTTTTTAAGATTCAGAGCAGTTGCTTGTTAGGGAATTGTAATTAACTTCTTTTCTAACTAATATTGAAACCACAGGAAGCTGACATACTCAAGTATTAGCAAAAGTACAGTTGTAGACAAAATTTACCCTGTTTGCGTGGTTCATATTTCATACCACAGACTGACCTTACTTACCCGTCTGCCTCTACTCCCTGGCTTATATCATGGTTTCATACCAAGATGAGAACCAGTAGATGATCTTTGCATATGTAATGCAGTACCATTGCACACGACTGTCTTTAACTTTCTCATATCACTGTCCAGTTTCTTCACTAGCAAATTGAAAAATGTACTACTATTGAGCTATAACATGTTTACTGTGATAATTGCAGTGCCTTCTAAGCTATTTACTGGGAAGATGCTGCTTCTTGAATCCCTTTAGATTCATGTGTGCTACTCCATTTTTCTTTTGCGTCATGATATTGTTGAGTTTATGTTTAGTTGACATTCCCAGAGTGTGCATGATTTGTTAGGTTCGACGGAGGTTGAAGCCAAACATGTGATGCATATTTCCTCACCAGAACAATTTGATGTTGTTCGTTGGAATGTTGCTTACCAAAATGAGGTTTGGAGCTCACATACTCTGCGAGTCGCTTTTTACATTTTCTGTTGTGGCCTGGAATGTTGCCTCTGCATGCCAACATCCATAGATTGAGACTAAATATGACTTTTCTATTGCATTGCATATGCTGGCACAGGTTGGGCCAGGTAGCTGATTAATGTGCTCCCTACATTATGTCTGTTTATGTAAATTCCTGACTTTACAATATGGAAGTTGTGATGGATACAAAGAGCTTTCTTATGAGCTGCTATGTTGCGGATGTATTTCTTAAGATATAATTTTTTGACATGAGTATGGTTACATCTTAATCTCAACATTTTTTGTATCCTTCGACTTATGTATCCTTAACTTCATGTCTGTATGTGTATCGTCTTCCTGCCTTTGCAATATGCAATCTGTGACGGTGCAGATGTCTCTTAGAATTTTCATGATATTGCTTTCTGTAATAGGTTTCTTATCTTGTATCTTTGAATTGTAATGTCATGCATCTCTTTACTGTGATGCTAATTCTGTTATTTGTGGTTCCATCTGTTTCCTCCCGAGTCTATGGTTGTCTTAGTGGAAACTTTGCACTGGTGCAGGTTGTTTGTTCATCTTTGAAGAGTAATCAAATATCTTTGTTCGATATTGGCTATGTTTCCTCCGAGCCAGTTGAAGTAAGTTTTTGCTTATTATTCATTTAAAGTTATAGTGAACAATAACTAATGGTAGATCTGGTGATGGCTTGTGTTTTCTATACATAAATAAATGACAGCGTGGTGTATAGAGCTCCCATGTTTGAGAGAGGGAATGATGAAGAGGCAGAGGCAGTATTCTTAATATCAATAATTGAGCTCTCTCTAGCACAGAAGCCTTGGGAGCTAAAAAATGCTCCCTATTTCTTCATATTAAGTGCATGAAAATCTAAAACAAACTGCTGTCTTATCCTTAATATCTTCTACAACTTTTACTTATAGGCTGAATCCTGGAGGAAAAATGAGTTCATGTCCACAAGTAAATTTTTTTTTTTTATCCCATGCAGATGTTAAGAACAAGGCACTCTGTCGACGCTCGTGGGTACGAAGTACAGAAAGGTTTCTCTGACATTGCTTTCTCTCCTACAGATGCCTCAAGGTAAGTTGTTTAAGTGAAATAAAAAGGAGGACTCTAATTTTCATATCATATAAAGGACTCAACTGACCAAAAGAAATTGCATGATGATGAGATATTTATTTATGGCCGCTCTTATTTCTCTTGTTGCTATCGTGGGAACTGATACTTCTCTAGAATTCTTTGTTGAATTGCATAGTTATTAGATGTTAGAAGCGAAGATAATTTTGCATGGAGTGTGCTTGAGAGCCTTCAATTCAAAGTACAGGGGCAGTAATAACATCGATTACAGCATGTATTTTTTGGAGGACTTTCAGCACATGCCTATCCCTTTACTTCATATATTATGGTAGCCTTATATCCTGGGAAGGCTGGGAGGAGCACCTTTAACTAGATCCCTGTCCTCTTTTTCTGCTAGTCAATTCTTTTGTGACTGGTACAAACTGGCCTCCTTAACTAGCACAGGCTTTGGCAATTTTTAAAGGGTTGACGTACATCCTTTCTGTATTCACAGATGTTGCACGAGTAGCGTAGCGACTGATAATAGATCATCTTCTGGAAGATGATCATCCTTAGCATTCTCTGTACTAAAAAGCTTTGTCTGATAACACAATTATAGTATCTTTAGGATGTCCTGCTGTCAGAGATTCTTGGAGGTGCGTTGAACTTTTGAGGATACTATTAATATACTTGCTGCTAGAAATGGTCTCCCCTATGCTAATGTACTTAACCATTAATGGTTTAGGCTTGGTTTTTGCATGCACTCGATTTAGTTCACTTCTCTTTGGTTTACGTCTTGCAGTTCTGTTATTTATCCATTAACATCCTAATCCTGATTGCCTTTTTCAATAGGCTATTTGCTTCCAATACACATGGTGCAATTAATTTATGGGATAGAAGAGTGGGTCCCCTTCCATATCTGGAGCTCACTACTGGTTCGCAGGATTCACTTAACAGTCTCCAATTAAACATTGAAAATCAGGTTAGTACTAAACCAATTCTGGAATTCCTTATTGTTATGTAGATTGGTGCTTCGTTACAATGGACCTTTATCTTTTTGAAATAATTAAGTGCTTTCTATGTAGAACTCGAGTTTACTTATTAGGAGGTTTTCTAGTTTTGGAGGTTTTGGTTCTTAGTTTAATAGAAGAAACAAAAGGACCGCACTTTTTTTTCATATCAGCAGTCTATGTTGTTGAGAGCCCTTTTATTGAATTATGATTCTGCCTGGATTGATTAATTTCTTTGATCTTGTGACTGTATGATACGTACTCTGCAGTTAAGATAGGCTAGTACTGGAAGTCTATTCTATGTTATTCTTGTTCAATTATGGAATCCTGATGCATCTAATCTTCCGGGGTGATATGGTAACTACCGTATAAAGTAGTGTCTGTGCAGACGTCTGGGTTATAATTTAAGTTACCACCTGAGATTTAATTTGATGAAGAAGGAAATTGTCTACCTATTCCTTTCAAGTTAACTTGGACGAAAGTAGCAGAATATATCTCTCAATTTATTTCTGATGCCTAGATGCTGAGTTGGCATGAGGCAAGGACCAAACCGGTGTAAGTTATTGTCAGAATGCCTCCTTGCCATGATTTAATTCAATAACTTAAGGCAGTCATCAACCTGTTTTCCTGCAGTTATACAAAAGTTATACAGTGTAATCAATTCACTTTTTCAAATGCGAAAATGCTGACAAAACTTTGCATGATTTATGGACTAAAGTAAGATTCTGACAAATTCTATTACTTGAAGAAGCATGCCTTGAAGATAATCGTGAGAATTTCTGTATGCATCTTTAGAAGAAACAGCAGCTATGAGAGAATTTGCGATTTCAAGATGCTCTCTTGAGCATTTAAAAGTAGTAAGATTTTAATGTTACTTATGCCCTTTACTTTCACCATTTGTGAAACCACCTTATTTTTCTCTTCTTGCTGGGTATTCATGCAATATTTGTTCCTCAACAGACGGAGAAAAGAGTCTGTTCTCCGACAGGAAATAGTTCAACTTCGGAGAGATCAGATAGCATCTGTCGCTCCCTTGTTTAGCAAAGAATTTATTAAATGTCTGACCTTTAATGTTCTGCTTGTGACTTTCACTGCCATATATGAAATCACATTGTTTTCCCTACCGGCAGGGTTTTTTTATGTAACATTTTGTTCTTTGAAAAAAGTGGCTTAACGAGTGCTTATAGTATACATGTCATAAACTTTTGTAGATCATCTACGGGGCTGGAAAGTGTGGCAAGATTTATGTGTGGGATCTTCGTGGAGGAACGGCAGCTGGTGTTTTTCAAAATCCTAGAGAGGTAAAATAGCTACTTTGCTGCTTAAAGCGTTGCAGGAAAAGAGTTAGTGGTAGTTTTTGTAAGGAATACAGGCACTGGAGGCCTTTGAACTATTGCAAAATGCTCAATCAGGTCATTCAACTCTTTCTTATTTGTGTAATTGGATTCTTAATCTATATGCCTTTTTGTTCTAGTTGGTCCTTTGGTTAAAGAAATAATAGGTTGCTGATGTGGCGTTTAATTGCCGTAGATGCCAACTTGTCATTCCACGTGGTATCGTATGTGGTATTAGAATTCTAGAGAATGTTTCTCAATATCTTGGAAAATAAAAATCCAAAAAAATAGAAAAACAGAGGAAGAAAGAAGGTTTTGGTTGGCCAAAAGAAAACAGATGAAGGAAGGAAGAGCTATGGCAGTGGTGGCCAAAAGAACACAGATGAAGGAAGGAAGTGCTATGGCAGCGGTGGCAAAGGCGGTGCTGCCCAAGCACCAGTTAGGGCTGGCGGCCCTTGCTAGCTCAGGCAAACCTAGAGGGGAAAGGTTGTGTGCCCTTGTCATTAATGAAGGCAGCACTGGTGTAGGTCATTGATAAATCAATCTTCTTCTTGACCACATTGATTGTTTGAATTGATCTGAAGCTCTCAAATTTGTACCACTTTAGAGGTTTGCTTGAACCCGGCGAGGGACACTGGCCCTTATTGGTGCTTGGGCAGCATGCCTTGCCACTGCTGCTGTAGCTCTCCCTCCCTTCTTCCTTTCTTTTCCTTTGGCTGGCCAAACACTTTTTCTTCCTTCATTTTTCTATTTTTTCAGATTTTTATTTTCCCCTTGAAGAAAATTCTTTGGATTTTTTTATGCCGTGTGGGATTATCTGTCAGCATTTAATGGCAATTAAATACCATGTCAGTGCCTCTGTTTATTTTTGTTATGGAAGGGCCAATTCAATCAAAAAGGTATATATTTCAAGGTCCCAATTGCACAAAAAAAAGAGTTGAGGGATCTAATGGAATTTTTACAATAGTTCGAGGACCTCTGGTGGCTTTATTCTTTCTTGTGATTGTCCTTTCCTTTCCTTTCCTCTGGTTCCTTCTCTGACAGTGTATCGATGGTGCATTTGGGATTGGGCTTGGATCTCTTTTTTCTTTTTGAATAATTTCAATTAAGTTAAAAGCTTAGGGGGATCAAAACCCAAAAGTTAGGAGTAGAAGAAAGAAATTTCTTAATAATTAAGTGCACAAGAGAATCACTTCAAATTGCTGGATTCTACAGGGCGCCAACCTTGACAGTATGACATGTAGAATGTGTAGGAAATAGAATCTTCACAGCTATGCTGTCAACTGAATATTATCTTTTAATGCAATATTTCCTATTCTCTCATATCCAGGTGCAAAATTCTCCTCTTAAGTCATTCAAGGTGGCTGCAATGCTGGACAAAATCGAGACTTTAAAGGTATACACATGTTGCAATGTTCTCATATGCAACATGTAATGTCAGTTAAAATCCTTATTGAAGTGTGTCGAATCAATTCAAACTCAAAGTGTTGGCTGTTGAGCTTATGACCCATGCATTTAATTCACTGACATCCTGTGGTGCTTGCTCATTCTGTTTATGAACTTCTGCTCAACTGTGACTCAGAAAACAAAATTGAGGTTAACTATTGATCATTTGACTCTGCAGCGTAAATATGGTCCTTTCTTTAAGTGATAATAAATGCACTTGCGTGTTCTTTTACAGGAACAATCAGACGTTGTTACCAGGGAAGTACATTCAATTGATCTTGATCCTTCTTGCCCATATCAATTGGGATTTCATCTTGACGATGGCTGGTAGGTTGGTGATATGTGCATTTACTTTGCCTAGTGTTTTCTGCCTTCACTTGATTGACTGGTTTTTTGTTAGTTTGAGTATCTATGGATGCTAAAAGCACTCAACTATATTTTGCGTTGCTTTATCAATTGTAGGTATATACTGATTATCATGCTAGCTTGGTTAACAGATTGTTTGTAACTTCTTGTATCCCTGAGAAAGTACTCTGAACTCTTAACTACTCGAAAATCACAGTTTATTGTAATGGTTTGCTAAAATGGTCTTTGTCAATTGGTATTTGGTGAACCACCATTCTCACACGATTCTTGGTAGCTCCATTTGTTTGTCCTGCATTTTTAGTCGGTTATCCTAATTAAATCTCCGGGCAGTATGACTTTAATTTATTGACTGAAAATGATGTTAGTAGTGGAACTTTTTATCTTTATCAGAAGAGATTCCGTGCATCACAAATGGTGTGAGCATTTGCAAGATGCAAGGTGTCAATATAAAATGAAGGTTTTGCTCGTTTATGCATGTTTTACTAATTCAAAATTTAATTTTTCACTTGATGCAGGTCTGGAGTTTTGGATCTCCACAATCACTGTGTGACTCATATTCACTGCCCTCCCCCAGCATGGCTGTGAGTATACTTGAATGAATTTTAGCTTAATGGAGGTGAAAATATTAATTGTATTGTTATAACCGTACTGCATCCATGATGATTCATTTAGGAGGGGTGCCGATCTGTCGAGCAATTTATTCTACTTGAGGAAACCAGCATGGCTTCCAACATATTCAGTAAGTTTTCCACTTCATTCCTACAGAGAATTTTTACCATCAAATGTTTCTTTTA